>PVLA01000751.1:0-464027 GCA_004027455.1 Hydrochoerus hydrochaeris
AAGAAAGAAAGAAAGAAAGAAAGAAAGAAAGAAAGAAAGAAAGAAAGAAAGAGAGGGAGAGAAAGAAAGAAAGAAGCAAAAGAAGGAAGAAGAAAAAGAAAAAAGGAGAAGAGAAGAAGGAGAAGAAGAGGAGGAGAAGAGAAGGAGGAGAAGAAGAAGAGGAGGAGGAGGAGGAGGAGGAAAAACTACAACAAAATTTCAAAACACATCAATCAGGGGCAACAATGATACATACATTGCACATTGTCATCCCCAAATCATTCAGCCAGAGCATAAGACATCTGCCTTCAACTGTCTGAACAATTCCAGCACAAATTGTTCTCTTCAGTGAACTCAGTAGAATCAGTAGTATAACTATCTTATCTATTTTTATATACATATACATATGTTTTTTCTTTAAGTTTCTTACTAATGAAACAATACAATGTTTACATATGTGTGTCTCATTTATTTCACTAATTAGTATGTTCTCAAGTTGTATCCATTTACCTATGAAAGGCTCCAGTTTATCCTTCTTTATGGTTGTATGCATTGTATAAAAATACCACATCTCTTTTATCCATTCCTCGGTTGATGGGGATTTAGGTTTAGCCAAGATTTGGCTACTACAAACTGTGCTGCTATAAGCATGGGTGAACATATATCTCTGCAGTATGACATTTTAAATTCTTTTTTGAAGATACCCAGAAGGGAAATAACTGAGTTAAATGGAACCTTTAGTCCTAGTTTTCTGAGGACTCTCCACACTGATTGCCAAAGTGATTGCACGAGTCTGCGTTCCCACCAACAGTGGAGAAGGGTTCCTTCTTCCCACAGCACCTTCAGCATTTGTTATTGCTTTATTTTTTAATAGTAGCCACTTTTTCTGGGGTGAGGTGGAATCTCAGTGTTGTTATAATTTGCATCTCTTGAATGACCAGGGATACTGAACATTTTTCACATTTTTTATTTGCTATTTGTGTTTCTTCATTTGAGAAGTGTACTTCATCTAAGAAGCCCATTTTTTAATTGGGTCCCTAAATTTGGGGGACCTGATTTTTTTCAGCTCTTTAAAAGTTCTAGATAAATGTCCTTTGTCTGAAGGACAGCTGGCAAAAATCTTTTCCCAATCTGTAGGTTTTCCTTTCACTCTGTTGGTGATTTCTTTTGATGTGGAAAAACTTTTTAATAAGACATGATTCTAGTTGTTGATTCTTTGAAGTACTTACCATGCAGCTTGTTTTTTGTTTATGAACTCTTTGCCTACCCCTATGTCCTTAAGATTTCTATCTACTTTGTCTTCCTGTAGGTTTAGTGTTTCTGTCTTAATATTTAGACCTTTAATCCATTTTGACTTTAGTTTAGTGCATAGGGATAGGCAGGGATCTCGTTTAAGATTTTGGCATTTAGAAAGACAATTTTTGCAACACCACTTATTAAAGAGACTGCTTTTCTTCCAGTGAACATGTTTGGTCCCTTTGTTAAAGACAAGGTGGCTAAATGTGTTTGTAGTTGGGTCTGCATCTTGTAATCTGTTCCATTAATCCTCACAGCTTTTTTTTTTTCTTTGCCAGTACCATGCTGATTTTAATATAGCAGCTTTGTAATATAATTTTAAATTTAGAATTGAAATACCCCCTGCCTTGTGTTTATTGCCCAGAATTGCCTTTGCTATTTTAGGTCTCTCATGGTTCCATATGATTTTAAGGAATGTTTCCTCTAGGTCTGTGAGGTATGTTAATAGTATTTTGATTGGGATTGCAGTAGATCTGTAAAATGGTTTGGGGAGTATTATCTTTTTCACAATGATGGTTATTCCTATGCATGAGCAAGGGATATCTTTCCATTTTCTGAATTCCTCTTCACTTTCTTTTTTCAGAGTACTCTAATTTTCAATGTATAGATCTTTTACTTCTTTGGGTTGATTCCACAGTATTTCATTTTTGATGTTATTTTGAAGGGTGTTTCTTTAATTTCTCTCTCAGTGAGTTCATTGTGTACAGGAATGCTATTGACTTTTGAGTACTGACTTTGTACCCAACTTTCTGCTGAATCTGCTTATTAAGTCTAGAAATTTGTTGATGGAGTTTTTGGGGTCTTCTATGAAGAGTATCATGTCATCTGCTAATAATGATAATTTAAGTAATTTCCTTTCCTATCTTTATTCCTTTTATTTCTCTCTCTTATCTGATTGCTCTGGCTAATGTTTCCACAACTATATTGAATAGGAGTGGTGATAGTGGACATCCTTGTCTTGTTCCTGATTTTAGAGTGAAAGCTTTCAGTTTTTGACCATTTAGTATGAAGTTGACTATTGATTGGCCATAGATAGCTTTTATCATATTGAGATAAACCCATCTCTTCTGATTCTCTCTAGGGTTCTTACCATGAATGAATGTGGAACTCTGTCAAAGGCTTTTTCTGCATCTATTGTTATGATCATGTGATTTTTGTCTTTTGCTCTGTTAATATGGTGTATTACATTTATTGATTTGCATAAGTTGAAACATCCCTGCATTCCTATAATGAATTTCACTTGGTTGTGGTGTATAATCTTCTTGATGTTTTCCTGGATTCTGTTAGCTTGCATTTTATTGAGGATTTGTGCATCTATTTTCATCAGAGATTGGGCTGTAATTCTACTTTGTGGTTGGGTCTTTCTCTGGTTTTGGTATCAGGGTAATATTTGCTTCCCAAAATGAATTAGGGAAAATTGTTTTCTTTCAATTTCTTTAAATATTTTGAGGAGTTTTGGCATTAAATCATGTTTAAATTTCTTGTAGAATTCAATTTTGAATCCATAGGACCTGGGGTTTTCTTTTTGGCAAGTTTTTAATTACATTTTTAATTTCATTAAGTGATACTGGTTTATTCAGAAGTTTTATATTTTCTTGATCTAGCTTTGGTAATTCATATGTCCCTAGTAATCTGTCCATTTTTTCCTGTGTTTTTGATCCTATCACAGTAAATGTTTTCAAGGTAGGTATTGATGACATTCTGTATTTCCACAGAATCTATAGTGATTTCACTCTTTTCATTCTTTATTGCTTGAATTTGATATTTTTCTTTCCTTTTTTTTTTTGGTAAGTTTGGCTGGGGTTTATCAATTTCATTTATTCTTTCAAAGAACCAAATTTTTGATTCATTAATTCTTTGTACTGTGTACTTAGTCTCAGTTACATTAATTTCTGCCCTGATCTTTATAATTTCCTCTCTTCTTTAGGCTTTGGTCTTGACTTGTTCTTCTTTTTCAAGAAGTTTGATATACAGCCTTAGATTGTTTTTTGTGCTTTCTCTGTTTTCTTGATATGAGAATTCACAATATAAATTTTTCTCTGGGGACTGCTTTCACTGCATTCCACAGATTCTAGTTATATTTGCTTTTTTGTTTTATTATAGATGTTTAATGGTTTCTTTAATTTCATCTGTGACCCATTGGTTGTTCAGTAGGATGCTATGTAATATCCATGTGTTTGTGCAGCTTTTGCAGTTTCTTTTTTCATTAATTTCCAATTTCATTGCATTATGGTCAGATAATATACATGGGACAATTTCAGTTCCTTTGCATTTACTTAAGTATTTTCTGTGGGCTAGCATATGTTTTTGAACATCCTGTGCACATCTAAGAAGAATGTGCATTTTGATATTGTTGTGTGGAATAATTTGTATATGTCTACTAAGTCCATTTGTTCCCAAATTTGATTCACTTCTGTTATTTTTTGCTGATTTTTTGATCTACATCTTCGTGATAGCAGGGTATTAAGTTCCCCTGTTTTGACTATATTATTGCTTATTTGATTTTTTTATGTCTATTAATGTTTGTCTTACATAATTGGGTGCTTCCATATTTGGTGCATGTATATTTATGATTGTTCTCTTTCTCTTTAAGTTTCCTCTAAGAAGTATGTAATGATCTTCTTTATCTCTTTTGATCATTCTTGGTTTGAAGTTCATATTGTCTGCAAACCGAACAGCTATTTCAGCTTTTTTCTGGATTCCTGTCACATGGAGTATTATTTCCATCCTTTGACTTTAAATCTATGAATTACCTTTTGAGTTAAATATGCTTCTTATATACAGCATATTGTTGGATTTTGTTTCTTTATGCACTCTGCCAGTCTTTCTTTTGACTGGTGAATTCAGGCTATTTATATTAATGGTTATAACTGATATGTATTGTCTTATCCTTTTCATGTTTTCTTTCTGCTGTTGGTTCCTTATTTTTCCCTTTCTTTTCAGTTGCTTGTCCTGCTTGATGGTATTTTTCTGTTGTTGTTCTTGGAATTGTGGTCATTTTTATCTCTTTCTAGAATGCTTTTGAGTACTTTTTGTAAGCATTAGTTGGGTGGTCATGAATTTCTTCAGTTGTTCTTTGTCATGGAATTATCCTATTTCTCCACTGATTTTTGAAGATAGTTTTTCAGGATACATCAATCTGGTTTGAAAGTTTTTTCTTTCAAAACTTGAAATACTTCACTCCATACTCTTCTTGTTTTGATGGTTTGTGTTCAGAGGTCTGCCATGATTCTAATAGTGTTTCTTTTATAAATAATCTGTTTCTTTTCTCTAGCAGCTTTTAATATTCTGTTCTTATTCTGAATTTCTGGGATCTTGAATACTACGTGTCAAGGTATAGATTTATTTTGGTTATGGTTAACTTGAGTTCTATATGCTTCACTTATCTATATGTAAGATTTTTTCCCCATATTTGGAAATTTTCTGCTATTAATTCTGAAATAGTCTTTCTATTTCATTTGTGTTGATCCCTACTTTTTCTTTGACAGCTATCAGTGTTATATTGTTTCTTTTTGCATTATATTGCATTTGTTGAATTATTTCCTGATTCCTTGTTATTTTTAAGAGATCTTTCCTTTCATGATCTCTAGCTGCAATCCTGTTTTCAAGGTCTCAGAGTCTGTCTTCAATTTCATTTATGCAGTTTTGCCAGATTTCAATGGAATTTTTTATTTCCTGGATAACTCATTGAAATAGTTTTATGTGTTCTGTTTCCTGTATTGTTCATTCAAGGTTTCCATCACTTCCCTGTGCTCCTCTGTTTTTTTATCCATATCTTCTCTGAATATAATCACCAATTCTTTCATGTTTATCATTTCTGTTTTTGCTTGAAAGATTATTTCTAATCTGATTTCCTTCACAGCCTCCTTATTTCTTTATTTCTATTGCCATCATTTCACAAATTTCAGGTGTGTGATTTCCAATGTAATCCATGTTATGTCTCCTATAGTTGATCTAGATGAGCTGGAAGTTTGAGATTACATTTTTTTTCCTTTTTGCATTTTCTTGAATTCCTCCACATCAGCCAGACGTCATGTCTTAGTTGATTCCTGTGCCAGTAACCTGTTTGGCAGTGGGTATCACTGAGGATTGCTGATGGCTGCAGGTTTCTGGGTCCAGACTACTGATCTCTGTTGGCGTCAGAGTTGTTTCCCAGGTGTGGGTGGGTCACTGGCTGCAGCTTCTAGTCCCTGAAAACCTCATCCATGGTTCCTGGGTTTGGATGGGTCTCTGTACACAGCTTCCCAGTCCTTGTGTGCTTCACTGTGGATCCACAGATGACCACTGGTTGCTGGACACAGACTCCTGGTTCCCACAGGCCTTTCTGGTTGTGAATGGATACCTGGGTGCAGACTTCCAGGCCCCAAGGTCCTCACTGAAGTTTCCTGAATGACGTCAGCATGGTGGGGGAAGGTTCCTAGTCTCTGCAGGCCTCACTGATGGTTCCCAGATGACTGTAGATCACTGGGTGCAGCTCTGGGTCCCTGCAGTTTCAGAGATAGCTCCCAGGTGTGAGTGTGTCACCGAGAGCAGATGGGCTTCACCAAAGGTTCCCAGATGGCTGTGAGTCACTGGGCACAAGTTCCCAATCCTCGTGGGCCTCTCTGAGGGTTCCTGAATGACTGTGGGGCACTAGGTGCAGTCTTCCAGTCCCTGTAGGCCTCAGAGTTGGTTTCCAGGCATGAGTGGGTTGTTGGATGTAGACTCCCAATCCCTGCAGGGCTCACTGATTGTTCCTGGATTACTGTGGGTAACTGGATGCAGACTCTCATTGTATTCATTATAAGAAATCATTTGTGCTGTTTTGTTAAGTTTTGTACATTAAAAAATAGTCACTAAAAATTTTGATTCATTTTATAAACAATAAATATTAAAAATTCAATAAAATTGTATTGTGTCAAGAGTCACATAGTGTTTTTTAAATTAAATTAGGTGTGCAATATTTTATTTCCTGTTGAATGTTCCTTTTACTAATTTGCAGTCACCTATTTTGTCTCTTATGATCAGTTCAATTTTCAGTCAATATTGCCTCATATAGGTATAGTTATTCCTGTTTGCTTTTTTGGGCTGCAACTGTTTGAGTGTCATTTTCCAATCTTTTACCTTCAGTGTTTGTGTTATCTTGCTCATGAGGTGTGTCTCTTGTAGGAAATATACAGATAGGTCTTGTTTCTTTATTTAATATTCCACTTTGTGTCATTTAATTGGAAAGATAATACCATTTACATTCCATATTATTATTGAAAGTTATGCACTAATTCATATCATTGTTTTCTAGGACTTGATTCATCTCTGTTTCTAGTTCATGAAATTTCTTCTTTCCTTTATCCTTGTAGAAATTATTAACTTCATTGTCTATGTTTATGTTCTCCTTAAATATTTTTGTCAGTGCCAGCCTAGTGACCATGAATTTATTTATACTTATTATGAAGAATCTTTATTTCTCCTTAAATTTTGAAGAGTGTCTTTGCAGGATATAGTAATCTGGATTAGCAGTCGTTTTCTTTCAAGGCCTGACATACTTCACTCTAATCTGTTAGCCTTTAAGTCTTGTGTTGAGAAATATGCTGTTTGTATGGCGGGTTTGCCCTTATAAGTGACTTGGTATTTGTAACAACTTTTAATATTCTTTGTTTGCTCTGAATTTCTGGTGTTTTGACTACAATGTATCATGAGGAGGTTCTTTTTGTATCTACTTTGGAATCTAAATGCCTCATTTATCCATTGAGTTCCTCAGGTTTAAAAGATTTTCAGCAAAAATGTGTTTGCTAAATAATTAAAAACCTGTATTTTCTTTATAAAACAATTATAATAAGCATTCCAAACAATACCCATGATACCTGAATTTATACTATTTTCCTTTTAAATACTGTTTTATGAAAATATTCATGAACATATTGCTAATTAAGTTATCTTTAATAATTTCCACTGTCACTATTATTATCATCAGAACACATTAAGTCTCTACCTTCTGGTATCATTAAGATGAATTTTTTAGTTTCAAAATGGTCACTGTTTCAAGGAGAAAAGCAGATATCTGTGAATACACTAAGAATATACATAAATATACATACTGATCTAAGATACAGAGGTTAAAAACCAAAAGTTAAACATGTAGATAAATGGTAGCTAGCTAGATATATAGATATGTATAGATAGATAGATAGATAGATAGATAGATAGATAGATAGATAGACAAGGAGTGTATTGAAAGCCTTAGATTTAAAAAGAAGTTCAGCTTTTGGTTAGTATGAGAACATTCTATTGGAGTTCATTTGCTTTGAATTAGGAAAAATTAATCTTCATTCAGAAGACTATGCCTTGTGTTCCATTATAGGTTTGGGGAAGGAAAGATTGAAAAAAGGAGATTATATATGCAAAGAATTGCTGGAAAAATATTGAGTGTCTCTGAACAAACTTTCCTGCTGGCTTCAGTTAGAAACGTCTGAATGTTGACCTTCTACCTTTTAAATTTCCCTGATGTTCTTCAAGGTCTTTTGTATCTCCTGAACTTAATCACAGCACAGACATCCTGCCTGGGCTGTACTAATTCACTGCAGAGAAAGAATTTAGGGACTGATTGTAGAATTCCTAATTGTTTAAGGACTACCAGTCTTTCTATGTCTTCAAAGAGAGTCCAGATTGTTTAAAACAAGAATAGTTCAGGACAAGAAAAGGCCTTCAATTAAGGAATCTACAGTATCACTCCACAACAATGGCAATAAGTATCTTGACCACTGGTAATTTTACTTTTTAATGGGATAGAATTCATTTATTCTCAACTGAAAGCTATAAATGAGTTAAAAATTCACAAAACAACACAAAAGAGTTGTTTCCTTATTATAAAAATATTATTTTTAAACTTATTTTTTATTTTAAACTTATTTTTTATAGGTAAATACATGTACTATGTAATGACTACATTCCTTTTATGGAGCTGGTACAAGTACACAGCATATCTTAATTAATTTTTATCCCCTTCCCCTCCGTTTTATGTCTCATCCCTATGTCCCTGGGTTTCCTTCACTTTTGCAAAAGCTATACCTCCTTATTTCCTATTAACTTTTATTATGCTCTTTATTTATATTTTACATTTCTTATATAAGAGAAGCCATGTGATATTTAAGTTTGCGTGCCTGATTTATTTAACACATCTTTTTGGTCTCAAGTTTCATCCATTTCCCTAAAAATCTTTCAAATTTATTCTTCTTTCTGGCAGAATAGTATTATGTTGCATATAGAGTCTCATTTTGTTTATTCATTTGTCTATTGATTGATATCCAGGCTGCCTCCAAGATTTAGCGATTATGAAGTATGCTGCAATAAACATATATATGCATATGTCACTGCAATGTGATATTTTTAACTCTTTTCAGAAGATATCAGAAGATACCAGTTTTTTGAAGAATCTCCATACTGATTTCCATAATGAGGGTACTATTTTACAATGCAGAAGAGTTCATCTTCTCCCATGGCATTGTCAGCACTTGTCATTATATGATTTTTTGATGAGAACTATTCTTCTGGAAGGTGTAACCTTGATGTTTTATTTGCATTTCTGTAATGTCTCTAATGGCCAGTGGCACTTAACGTTTTTAACATATATTTATCGGCCATTTGTACTTTCTTTTCTGAGAAGTTTCTGTTCCCTTAGCTTGCCTGTTTTTTGCATGCTCTTTTATTTTGGAGGATCCAATTTTTTTAGTTATTTACATTTTCTATAGATTAGTCCTTTGTCTGAGGAATAACTGCTAAAAATTTTTCCAATACTGTAGGTTGTCTCTTCACTCTATTGATTGTTTATTTTAATGTGTAGAAATGATTAATATCATATAATGTTATTTATTGATTCTTGTTTTTATTTCTTATGCAATTGGGATTCTGTTCAGAAATTCCTTGCCCTTGACTATGTCTTCAAGCTTTACCTATTTTATCTTTTAGCATATTGCTTCTGTTCTAATGTTGAGATATTTGATCCATTTTGATTTTAGTTTAGTGCATGGTGAGAAATGCAGTTTTCAGTCAGTCTTTGGCTTGTGTATTGCCAGTTTTTCCAGCATCATTTGTTAATGCAGCTATCTTTCCTCCAATGCATATTTTTGGCCCTTTTGTCAAAAGACAGACAGTTGGAATACCTAGGAGTTATTTCTGTACCTTCTAATCTGTTCCACTGCTCCACAGGCTTGTTTTTATTTTTGACAATGCCATACTGTTTTTTTGACTGTAGGTTAGGACTATAATTTGAAGTCTGGGATCACGAAGCCTCATTTGTTCTTGTTACTCACGACTGTTTTACTTAATTCTTGGTCTCTTGTTCCATATGAATTTTAGGATTGCATTCTCTATGTCTGTGATGAATGGTATTAGTATTTTGAGACTGAATTAAATTTGTAGGCCAGTTTTTTTTTTACCACTAATAATTTAAAGCATATCAATAGGATTAAGCTGGAGGTCTTTAAAAAATCATGGAGCTACCTGTTAAATCTATTATTTGTGTCCTAATAAAGTCAGCAATGTATTTTTTAAATATTGATCAAAGGTGCTTAGTTGACTCATGTCCACATAAACATTATAATGCTTTCAACAACAATACCAGGACTGCTATAATTGGAAGTTATTTTTATTACACATTACTAATGCAATATTTGGAATAAGAAAAGAAAGCGTTGTTATATTCTTTCCAGTTATACCACAGTCATTGAGCTGAATGTATTGCTAAACACATATTTTATAAGAATGCAGTTACTATAATAATTGATTGAAAATTCTTTCAAATGATGTCTTAGAAGTTACTGGAGAAAAGCAAAGAAAGAAAAGTATTAAAAAGAAAAGTTCATAATATCCTAATTTTTCCCGAGTTATCTTGGCTGGCTAAACTTAAGTTCAGTAATGTGAATTAAGTTTCCTGTATACTAACGAAGATTATGTCTTCATTCATTAATTCTTTCAATGAATAATTATGTAGTACCATATACACCAATCATTGCACTGGGTGCTGGAGATAATAGAAATGAACAAAGCATTTAAGAAGTTCTATCTTAGTGAGGCACCAACTGATTTCTTTTCTTATTGAATTTTAACTATCCAGAGCAGAACATTATCTTAATTGTTATGTAGAGCTTAAAATCTCAAAAATATTTCAATTAACATCAAAACTTATTTAAAATACTGCCAAAAAGATGTGAATACTTTACTGTTATGCAGGCAACTCAAATGCTTCTAAAATTGAAGTGGAAGTCTTTTGGGTCGGTAACTAAAGAAAAAAACCATGTGAACTTTTCTCACTAAAGGCTAACAAAAACAGAGTCTGTAGTGATGTGTCAGAAATGTGACAACCCAACTTTCTCTGACTTTGATTCCCACTTTCACATGTGCAGTCACACCATGTATCGTATGGGTCAGTGGGCCAAAGCCACATGGTGGGAAAGGTAGTTAATATTATCAAAGGAGCATCTGGAGGATGTACAAGGATGATGAGAATTCCATTCATGAGAGTTTCATTAAAAATTGGGATTTTCTTCTAAAATGTCTAGATTCAGTAAGGTATTCTTTTTATTAATTTGACTGGAAACTGTTTATTACATTAACATTCTCAACATCCTTACTTTTGTCAAATATGTCAAAATGAAAAGGAGCACTTTTAGAGATTTATGTGAATGGGTAGACCTGTAAGAAATCTCAGATGTATACAGATAATAGGTTACAAAATTAAGTTACACAAACATAGTCTCAATAGTTGTTGTGAAATATAAACATTTTTATTATATAGTGGTATGATCCATTTAAATTATTAACAATGTAGATTTGAAGCATTCTGTTCTTAAAGAATTGTTTATAACTCAAATAGGTGTCTCTTTTTAATAAGCAGTCTGTTGCAACTAAGAACATTGAGACTGTCAAAGTGATTTTTTTTCTAACATCACTATGAGAGTTAAGGGGGAAAGTCATGACTTCGATATGTGGTTTTATGACTAGACGTCCAGGCATTTCCTTTATTTTTTTTTTGCTTGTACTCTGATTTCTAGCTTCTCTGGTTGTCCAGACTCAATTTGGGGTTGAGAGGTGTTTTTCTGTTTTTTGTGGATCAACATTAATTTAGACAATGGAATAAAGTGGAAATTTTCAGAGTGAAATTTTGCTCCTATTTTGTGCATGCAAACGTGAACACTGGCAGGTTTTTCATAGGAACAGTAACTCAAAGAAGTTAGATTTGAAACAATAATCAAAAGCTCTGCTTATAAAAGCTTGGCCTTAGGTTGAGCATTATCTTTTTGTGAGAAGATGAAAAAATATTTAATATGATCCAGACACTTTTGAACAAAAAAAGTGATCCAAGTAGAAATGTAGTAGTGAAACATCTTCATTCAAAAGTAAACAGTTCTTAAATGAGTTGGAGTTAATGAGTTAACAGTTCTTAAATGTTGAGTGAAAGCATTCTATAATACATAACATAAATTTAATGAATATGAAATTTCATCTTTCGTATTCATTAGAGTGCTTTCAGTGAAATATAATAGCACATATAGAGAAAAAACACACAAGTTACATATTGTACGTTTTGACTGTCAATAGACTAAACACAGCAATGTAAACGGATTCCAACTTAAGAACGAGAATATTCTGAACAGCCATGAAAGCCTTCTTGTGAACCCTTTGAAGCTCATGGTTTTTAGAGAATAAAAGCTATTCTGAAACCATGGATAAATGTTACCTATTTTAGAATTTCATATTCATTAGATTTATGTTATGTATCTATAGTGTTTTCACTCAGCATTATGTTTATGAGATTTTTGCATTTATATTTTAAACTTACTTTACTGAATAAAACATCTCATAAGATGGTAAAAAACTTAAATAGTTTTTTCTAGTATGGGTGGTGTATTTTTTAAATAATGAAACAGACATTCTGAAGTATGTGAGTATAGCTTATTCATTTTCATTATTATGCAGTGTTCCACAGCAGCTGTATCACCTCTTATTTATGTATTCTGTTGTTGACTGACACCTCAGTGGTTACTTCTTTGGAGTCACTAACACAATATTGCTCTTGACATTCTTGTGCATATATGTTTCCATGGGTGTATATATTTCTGTTAGAGAAATACTTAAGAGTGATATTGTCTGATATATTTGGACAGGTCACTTTCATTTTAATATCAAAGCAAGGAGTCCTTGTGCAAAGAGACATCTCTCTATCTGTGAATGTATTTTAATTGCTTCTCTGTATTCATTTAAAAATGACAGTAATTGAGTTAATTTGACAAATTAAGAAGAAATTTTGGAGAGATGACAGGAGGAAGGGGGAAAAAAAGGAATTAAGATGTATTGTGTACATGTCCCATCACCACACAAGGAGTGTTAAGTGGTGTATTGTAAACATGTACTAATAAAAAAAAAGGAGGAAATACTGAGTGAAACAATTCAGGATTTTTCACTATATCATATTGGAATAAAATAATAATCACAGTTCTGCATTAGCATTTTAAAGAAAGTTTTACTACATCATAAGATTATATGATTATGTAGCATTATATGATTATATAGCTAAAATGATATATGCTCATCTTATTCTTTACATTTAATGCTATATTATTAGAATGACCCTGTGGCATAAAAAAAGTAGAACTATTTGGAATGGTTGGTTAGAAGCCAGCATTGTTATTTATTTATTTATTTGTACCTAATCAAACTCCTAATCTCCTGCTTGCCAGGCTGAGCTATAACCCCAGCCCTTAAAGCCAGGAGAGCTAGAGAAGCCAAGGGTGGGCATTTTAAGTTAAAGTATCTGAACATTGGAAAGGCCCAAAGGAAGACCCATCTGAAAACAATCCGCTGGATTTATCGACTGAGAGATAACTAATGATCCTGGTATCATGTTAGGAAAATACCAAAGTAAAAGCCAGGCTGCAGCAACCTAAGTAGTAAAGAAGAGAGGAATGAGAGGAGAGCCTGGATACTCGGTCAAGTTTGAAAAGTGGGCCAGGGGATTTAGCTCAGTGGCATAAGTGCTTGCCTGGCAAGGACAAGGTCATGAATTCAATCCCCTGGTACCAAAAAAAAAAAAAAAAAAAAAAAAGTTTAGAAAGTTCTTTTTTCCCTACTGGCTTTCTGTCTTACTCCCTCTGCTTCCTGGCCTAGCTGTCTCCTCTCCTCCTCCTGCTCCTCTCCCCTTCTCTCTTCTCTTTTTCCCTTTCCTCTCCTTCCCTTCCCTCCACTCCCCCTTCCCTCACCTCACCTGCTGTCCCTCTACCTCCTTTTGTGATCTTTCTTCCCTTCTCCTTCCTTCCTATTCTTTGCCCTCCCTTCTCCTCCTCTTTTCCTTATATTATTTCTCAACCTTTTCTGCATTTGTTTATTTTTATCAATACATGCTTGCAGTCCACAGTGATTAGATTATTCATGAAGATTGAGTACTTGTACACAACACATCTTAATTCTTTTTTACCCCAGTATCCTTTCCTCCCTTTTCTCCATCCATCTCTTGATCTTAGTCCCATTTGAGAAATCCCCCTACTTCCATTTATCACTTATTTAGTACTATAATTATTTTTTTGTTTCTTCATTAAGGGAAACCATGTAATTTTTAAACTTGCATGTCTAATTTGTTTCACTTAATATTATGGTCTCAAGGTGAGTCCATTTTTCTGCAAAGAATTCAATTTTACCCTTCTTTACAGCAGAGTAGTACTCCACTGTGTAAAAATGCTACTTTTTTAATTCATTTGTTGATGGACTTATGAACCACTTCTGAGATTTAGCTATTATGAATTGTGCTGCTGTAAGAATAGCCAGACTTGCATCAATGTATTATGATGTCTTTAACTCTTCTTGGTGATACCTAGAAGGTGAATGACTGGATCAAATGGAATTTGTAATTTTAGTTTTGTGAGGAATTTTAGTACTGAATTCCATTGTGGTTGTAGGGATTTATATTCCCACCAACAATGTGGAAGTGTTCTTTTTCCTTGGAGCTTTGCTATCATGTGCTATTGTTTGCTTTCTTGATGACAGAATTCTTTCTAGGGTAAGATGAAAAATCAGCGCTGTTTTAGTTTGCATTGCTCTAGTGGCCAGGGATGTTGATCATTTCTTTATGTATTCTTTTAGCCATTTGTAGTTACTTTTTAAAAATAACTGCGTGGCATTTCCTTTTCTTTTTCCACTTGCATAAAGGCATCCGTCTTCACTGCCATCAACATGTCCTGAACTATCACTAGCAGTGGCCTGAATTCACCACGTTTGTGTTGTACCATTCTTATAAACATTAGTTTTTATTTCCCTTCCATGAGCTTCTTTATATATAGACATAGAAAGATGAATGCAGGAAAAAGATATTTAAAGTTGAGACATGATGAGATTTGCTAGATTCAGGGTCTTGAATGGAACTGGACTGTAAAGTGATTCTAGTACAGATGTAGGCTGGGACTTTAAGTGGATTTATATTATCTTAGCTAATTGGCCCTCCAGAATTGCAAATCCCTTGGCTATATATCCCATGATCTTCTCTACTAAATGGACATTGTGAGAAGCTGTCACGTCACTTCTAAAGAAACCTTTCTGTGGAAATGCCAGTTCAGCTCAGCTGAAAGAAACTGACTCAGAATCACTATCTGTTTCATTTATGAGTTTGATTCTTTTTTTTTAAATCAATACCAGGGATCAAGCTCATGACTGTGTGCTTGCAAGGCAGGTACTTATGCCTCTGAGCAAAATACCCAGCCCATGAGTTTGATTCTTTTAAAAAAAAGTTATCAATAATGCTTAATAGAAAACTTTGCTTATTTAATTATCAGGTCTTTATAGGATATTTTTGCCAGTGAAATATCTACAAATGAAATAATTTGTATCACTGAGAAAATTTGGATGCTGCAGCTATTATTTAGAAATGTCAAGAATACCAGAAAAAATAGGGATTGGAGATGAATTGCAGATACAGTGTACATGTTTTTGAGATTTGTCCTGTTACAAGTTGGTCCTTGTGTCTCTCTGTGTTCTTTATCCCTCGTTAGTAAACATGTAAAGATAAAAGCCAAAATTTATGACGTTTTCTTAACTCAAATTTACTTAGAATGTTTTGGTCTTTCTGGGGCTTATTAGATATACATAAAATAAATTTGCTAAAGAATAAACATCATAATTTTCAAAAGAATTTGTTATATTACTTTTAAGTGAAAATTTTATCATTAGATATATCGAGAAGTCTCATGCCTTAAAGTTAAAATGCTAGTAGCTTATTCAGAGGCATTATAAGGAATGTGAAATTATCTTTGTCAAGGCAATTGAAAGTGTAAACATGTATTTATTTGATAGTCCTTTGCTGAATAAATTTCTGTGTGTATTTTCCATTCTGTGTCTCAAGGGTCAGCACATCTTCTTAAAGGCATATGTTTGTTACTAAAAATTAAAAGATTTTTATTTTAAAAAGAAAAGAAAATGAACACTGGATGTTGTACCACAAGCCTGTAATCCCAGCACTTGGGGAACTGAGGCAAATGCATTGCTAAAAGTTCAAAGCCAGCCTGGGACACACAGTGGGTTCACATCTATTTTGAGTCCTGAACTAGATAGGAAGACCCTGTCTCAAAAAATAACAAATAAGCAAAAACTCCAAAAACAGCATAAATGTTTTTTATAACTTCCATAACAAAGTATATAACTTTCATAGCATAAACAATGGAAATTTATCATCCCACAGGCAGGAAGTACGAAATCTAGGTGTTTGCTAGGCCCTTGCACCCTCCAGCAGCTCTAAGAAATATGTGATTTTTTATTCTGTTTTTTGTTGGGTCCAGGCATTTCTGACCATTTCTTGTGTAAAGCATACCATAGTTAAACAGATTATAGTTTCTATGCATGTTCTAGGTAACTACTGGACTTTTTGTGGCTCCCAATTTTTATAATTTAAAATATGTTAGTAGTATCTTGTAAGACTATTTTTTATGTGTTCTCATGGTAGGGGATCTGTTTATACAAATTGGTCCAAAAATTAAAAATACTTTAAGGAATTTTGCATTAGAGAAAACAATGCAGAGAAGGCCAGTCCAATCAAGATTTTACCCAGTATTATCATTTATGAGAGATAAAGCTAAAAACATACAAGAAGTATATGATTAAAATGTACTACCATGACTGTAAGTATATTATATAAATGTATCTCATTTTGATTTATTTTTTAATTTTTTAGTTTGTTTATTTATTTTTTTGGTACCAGGGATGGATTTTACAACCCTTCATTTACATTCTGCTGGTGATTTCTTTTGGTGTGCAAAAACTTTTCAATAGGATGAAATCCTAGTCGTTGCTTCTTTGTTTTATTTCTCTTGTGATTGGAGTTTTTATCATGAAATATTGGCCTATTCCAATGTCTTTAAGAGTTCTGCCTATTTTCTCTTCCAGCAGAATTAGTGTTTTATGTTTTGATTTTGATCTTAGATCCATTTCAATTTTCATTTACTGAATGCTAATAAACAAGGGTGAAGTTTCAGTCTTTGATATATGGAAAGTCAGTTTTTCCAGTATCATTTATTGAAGAGGCCACCTTTCTTCCTGTGAAACCATGTGGCTCCTTTGTCAAAGATAAGGTGGCTGAGTGTTTTTGGAGTTGTTTCTTGCATATTTTATCTGTTTCATTGTTCCTCAGGTCTGTTTTTTTGCCAGTACCATGCTAGATTTTTTTTGTTTTGTTTTGTTTTTAATCTCAGAAGCTCTGCAGCATAATTTCAAATTAGGTATTGTGATGCACCCTGACTTGACTTTGTTGCCAAAAATTGGTTTTGATATTTTAAGTCTCTCTTGGTTTCAAATAAATTTTAGGACTGTTTTGTCTGTTCCTGAGTATGCTAATGATATTTTGATTGAGATTGAGTTAAATCTGTATTACGATTTTGGAAGTATGGCCATTTTCACTATGTTGCTTCTTTCTACCCATGATGGATATCTTTCCATTTTCTGATATCCTCTTTGATCTCTTTTTTCAGAGTCCTGTAATTTTCAATGTGAAGATCATTTACGTCTTTTGTTAAATTGATTCCTAAATATTTCATTTTTTTAATACTATTGTGAAACATGATTTTTCTAATTTCTCTCTCTCTCTCTCTAGGTGTGTTTGTTGTTTGTGTACAGCAATACTATTGACTTTTGAGTGTTGACTTTGTATCCAGCTGCACTAAGGAATTTGGTCATTAAATCTAGAATATTATGGTGGAGTTCTTGGGTCTTTTATGTAGAGTATCATGTAATCTACAAACTTGACTTTGTAATCCTTTTCCTCTAGTTTCTTAGTTCTTGAATTAAAGGCATGCACAACTAAGCCAGCTACCTCCCTTTGTGTATTGCATTTTTGCTCTAACAGTGGTAGATTACACTCAAAAAATTAGTTGAGTATCTTACAATTTAAAGAATGATTTTTATAAGATATGATTTACTTTTCATAGTAGTTTACAAGAAGGCATGGCTCTAGTATCTTTTCAGCTGTGAAATTAAAAAATGTTATCCTATTTAATAGTAATTAGAGTTGATTTTAAGTTTTATATGTTTTAGAAAATTACTAATTTTTTAGTGGATAAAAACAAAGGTACTTCTACTTGGTAAATTTTGCTTTATCTTAAACAATATGCTAAGAGTTGTATTTGTAAGACCATATAGAAATCAGTTCTTATTTCAAAGAAAAGAGTTTTGTCTTTAAACTATATATTATAAAAAATTGAAGAGGCTGAAGTATTTGAACATTTAATTTTGCAATGACATGTAGGATGAGCATTCTCCTTTGTATCTCCTAGCCTTGAAACATACCTAGCTGCACAATAAAAAGTGTGAATGGATCTGATGTAATTTGAATAAAAAGGTGAAAATATTCCATTATTTTCTTGTTTTATGGAACAAATACAATTTCTGAGGTGCCAGTAACAAAATTTCTAGATGTGATGTTTTATTGTCACTTGGGATTTTATTATAAAATTAGGATGAAGAAATCATATACAAGAAGGCAAGAAAGTTTCATATGTTAAATGCATGTGTGCTTGGAACCCAGTTGTATCTGTTTTAGTAAATTATCACACATTAGTGAAAAGTAGGTATGGTTAGGTAGTTGAATGTCTTAAAACAGTGGGCTACAACTTGCTTATTTTGCTGATGACAGGCATAGAAGGATGGAAAATATTTCCAAGTGGCATATTGGTAAATTAATAGAAACTAATTTTATTTTTCCAGGTGAAAAATTCATTTTCCAAAACTTTGCTGATTTTATCTAATAAAGTAATGAAAAAAACAAGGAAACTTTTTGTTTTCATCACTGACATGATATATTTCTGGAAATAGCATACATAGGAGTTCCTTTTAGGTTTTTCTCCTTAGGGTTTCCATTTGCTATTTTAGTATATCTTTGCAATACAAAATATTTGCTTTCCTTGTGTGGAGTTGGTACACATGCATAACATATTTTAATTCAGTTTTTCAGTCCATTTCTCCTCTTCCCTCCCTCTACCCTTCCCTCCCATTTCTTGATATCCTTCCTTTTTCTTTTCTTGGTGGTACATGTTTGAGTACATAATGTTTACATTCTTTGTGTGGATTTGACACGTGTACACAATGCATCCCAATTTCTTTTTCCCATACTTTGTCCCTTCACTCTCTTCCTTCTTCCCTCCCTTTCTCCTCCCTCTCTCATTTGATCTTCTTCCCCTTTGAGAATGATCTATCTTTCTACTTCCTATTACCTTTCATTCTGGTCTTTATTTTTATTCTGGGTTTCTCATACAAGTGATATGTGACATCTGATATTTATGTCTGTTTTAATTCACTTAAATGTGCATCCATTTTCCTACAAATTAATCATTCTCCTTTATTGCAGGGTAGTACACCATTATGTATAAATACCATATATTCTTTATCCATTCATTTATTTTTAGATATATGGGCCAATTCCATGATTTAGCTATTGTGAGTTATGCATTGGCACGTGGCTGTACATGTATCACTGTAAGGTGATATATTTGACTCTTTCAGGAAGATACCTAGAAGGGGAAGAGCAGAAAGCAGACATTCTGTATGACCTAGTTATTTCTATTCTAGGTATCATCTTCATTTTTTTTATTTAAAGAAAAAAATTTGAAACAGAAAGAGGGTATAAATAATACAAAATTTCAAAAACAAAACAAAACAAAAATAGTAACCAGTAAGAAATCACTAGTTGATAATTACATATTTCCTTCTTAGAAGTAGTTGTTCAAGTTACAAAACTAAAGCGTACAAAGTGGACATCCAGTGAGACTGCAATTAATTTTGTTCATCCATCTAACAAAAACTTAGCAATATGGTTATCAATCCCACACACTCAAACATACATGAGGTTCTATCCTTTAAAATACTTCCTTTTCCTCTCTTTTTTTCTTTACAATAACTAATCCATTCTCTTAAACTACTCAGAAGTTCTACACATGTATAAGTCTCTACATGTATACCTAGCCTTTCTGTATTGGAGAGAAACAAATTAAAACAAGTCAACAATACAAATTCCTAGAGAAACACGAAATGAAAAGGACATATAAAACCACAATACTAGGTGATCTATGGTAATTACTATGATGTCTCTTGTTGTTTTCAATAAAATTGTCTAGATCATCAAGCATAGTATAATTAAACTTAGCATTGCATTACACTATTAATAAATCTAAACATTGGAGACATTATAGGACTTCAAAGGTAGTTAATAATCAAACCAGAATGGGTATCCTATTGAAGCTTGTGATCTTCAGAGTAGTTGCCTCTACTCTCAGACTTGATACTCTCAAGCATACCAGATTCAAGTAAAATCAGTCAAGATAAAACAGCAATATAATCAATCTTCTCTGTCTTATCTCTGCTATGCCATTTTCCTGTCGTTGTTTGTTTACTGTTCTCCTTCATTCCACTGTCTGCCCCTTTCTTTGAGGTCTTTCTGCCATTGTTCCTGGAATCCTGGTGATTTTCTGCTCTCTCTCTAGAATGTCCTTCAATATTCTTTGCAGGGTTGGATTGGTGGTCACAAACTCCCCCAGTTCCTCTTTGTTGTGGAAATATCTTGTCTCTCCATTAATTTTGAGAGACAGTTTTGCAGGGTACATCAATCTGGGTTGGAGGTTATTTTCTTTCAGGGCTTGGAATATTTCATGCCAAGCTCTTCTTGATTTGATGGTTTGCATTGAGAAGTCTGCTGTGATTTTGATGAGTTTTCCTTTATAGGTAATCTGTTTCTTTTCTCTGACCACTCTTAATATTCTGTTCTTGTGATGGATTTCTGGAATCCTGATTATTATACATCTGGGAGTAGATCTGTTTTGGTTGTAGCTGGCTGGAGTTCTGTATGCCTCATTTATCTGAACTTCACTTCCGTTACCTATGTTTGGGAAGTTTTCCTTAATTATTTCTGTGAATAGACTTTTTATTTCATTTGTATTTCTCACTGCATCTTCATTCACATATTTTATTCTTAGATTGTAAATCCTCTTGTCTTCTAGCCTGTGTATCATTGCTTCCTGGTTCCTTGTTATTTTTAAGATATCTTTCCTTTTGCGATCATATGTTGCAAATCTATCTTCAAGTTTTGAAAGTTTGTCTTTAGTTTCTGTTAAAAGGTTTTGCCAGCTTTCAATGGAGTTTTTAATTTCCTGATATTCTCTTTGGATCTGTTTCATATATTCTAGATTTTGTTTATATTCTTCATCAAAGGCTTCTCTCCTTTCTCTGGGTTCCTCCATTCTTTCATTTGTGTCTACTTGAGGATTACCAAGGTTTTCTTTTTTTAATCTTCTTATATCTTGCTTCGCCTGAGTTAGAATTTCAAATTTAAATTCATTGATGAGGTTGGCTCTGATATTACAGGTTTGCTGCCCTCAACCTCCTCTGCATTTACCTCTACTGGACTCACTTTCCCTGGTTCGGTGGTTGGAGGCCTTTTGCTGTTTCTCTGTCTTGTCATGGTTCCTGCCCACTTCAGACGGGTGGGTGGTGGAGGTCTCTGGGCCCCTCGCACTGCCCACAGTTTTTCTGCAACACATTGGCTGGGGAAGTGCTGCCCCTCCAGTCTGCTGCTGATCTGTGAGGTGCACGCTGTGACCCTGTCCCTTCCCCTACATCAGTCACCCAGTGGATGCTTTAGCAAGTTTGTGTGTTCCCTGGGGGTGCCACTGGCTCAGAACAGCCTCATCTGTCCCAGCTACTGGGTTTCAACCAGGGGCCTGGCCCAGCCCAAGCAGATCCCACCAATCTGCTTTGGACCAGGAGCCATCAACCAATGCTGCCTCAGCTTTTGATTCAAGGTGGCCCTGCCCAACTCCAAAATATCATCTAGCCAGTCCTCCCACTCTGGAGAATCCAGTTCCCGTTACTCACCAAAGTTTGCCGAGCTCGACTCGCTGTTTCCACTCCCTGCTGCAGTGCCTCCTCCAGCCAAGGGTTTCGAGCTCACCAACCCCCACTCTCAGCAGGGCCATGACCTCAGCTTGATCGTGAGTCACCTGAGTCTAAGACGTACAGCGATTGGGGCTTGCCCAGCTCTAGCCCTCCGTCCCTGCTTCTTCTTCTTTCTTTTTTTTTCCTTTTTCTATTTCCTCAGTTTCTTCCTGGGTCATGAGAATTCTTTCCTTTTGTCTGGCTTTCTCCATGCTGTCAGATTCCAGCGTCTGAGTTGGTTTTTTTTCAGAGAGCCTCTCTCATGCCACCACTCAGTTGGCCATCTTGGATCTCTCCTTTGGTTTTTGTATTGCTTTGTCATAAAATATATTTATGTGCATTATATTATTTACTTTTTAAACAAATCAGTTCTCAGACTGAGGCTCAAAAACATACAGTGGCCAGAGATTCCAGTGGAGCTTGGTAGTAGATCTTGGTTTTATTTTTCTTTTTTGTAGTGCCAGGGCTTGAACCTAAGGGCTCAAACTTCCTAGATAAGGGCTCTGCCACTAAGCTGTGTCCCAACCCTCTGGTTTTATCTTTTAAAAGGTAGTATGATGGAGTACTGTGCATTTCTCTACCTGGATGCAGAAGTGAACAAGGTTCAGCATCCCTAAGTTTTCTTCTGTCAGTGTTCTAGTGAGGCGGGGAAGGAAAGTTCACCTTTTTTTTTTTTTTGGTACCAGTGATCAAACTTATGACCTTTTGCTTGCCAGGCAGCACTGTGCCCCAACCATGGAAATTTTACTTTGTAACACACCCAATACCCTGAGTACTTCAAGTGGGTGCCTAGCACAGAGCCTGCTCAGGGTTAACAAGCATATATTTTATTTATTTATTTATTTATTTATTTATTTATTTATTTATGTTGAGATAGGTTCTCACTGTGCAGTTTAGGCTGGTCTTGAACTCACTACGTGGTCTAGGCTGGCCTTAAACTCATCAATTGTCCTGCCTTAGGCCAACAGAGTGCTGGTGTTACAGGTTTGTGCCACCATGCCCAGTATCAATGGGCATTTTAAAGGATCCAGCTTCTTTTTTTCCTTGTCCAAAGTTCAAATGATTCTATAGAAAGCAAGTCTGGAAAAACATACTTCAAAATATTCATGGTTATGGTTTAGGGGTAGTAGGATTAGAGTCCACATGCTACTACATACAAAAACACATCACACATTAATAGCAGTGCCTTCTGAGTGGTAGAATTATAGGATTTGAATTTTTTATGTGTGCATCTCTGTATATAATAAAAACTTTGTACTAAGTATAACTTTTATGACTAGAGAACATATTTATTTGAGAAATAAGAAACAACAATAAAAGAGGAACCAACAAAGTCCAAGAGCACTTAATGAAACTTGAAGACTAGTCAGCCTGTAATGATTAAGCAGTTGGCTGAATAAACCAGTAAATTGTACAATATCTGGATCTTTGGAAAAAATCTTTGGATGAATTTTATCCCTCACAATTAATTAGAATGTGTGGATGTGTATTAGAGTTTATGTGTGCTTGTAGGATATATACATAAATCTACTGAAATATGATTTCCAAGAATTTTCAGTTAGTTTGTGCAGGCTGCCTGATTTAGGAAGTGTGTGTGTACTCATGCTTGTGTGAAGGTAGAGTTTGTTAATATAAAATAGAAACTTTGAAATCTAGGGGTGCTTCAAAAACTTCAACTCAATTCACATGCAAAAATTTAATATGTATTACTTGATTTTTGCTTTTACTGCCTTAGATTTCAGTCTCAATATGTTGCCTGGATGTTTTTATGCTGTATAGAATTGGAAGATGTTACAATCACTAGTGCAAATATTACAAAGTATAATAGTTTGTTTTACATAATTGTGTGATAAAAATTTCAAAGCAGATGCTTTAAAAAATCCCACAAAATACCAAGTCTCAAGAATCCCTCCTGTGCTATAAGCTAACAAGGTCTATGCTCTACATTCTTTGGCTACATGATATTACTTTGTATCTTTCTGAAACAGAAAGGAAAATACCTTTGCATCTCAGGGTAGTAAAGACAGTGAACACACTTAGTGGTGTTTAAATCTCTTTCTTTTTCTGACCATAGATTCTTTAACCTATTTACTATGCCTTCTTAATTTGAGTTCCAAAAGCAGACAATCTCATTCTATAGTCAGATGCATGGTTGACTTAATCTGTGAAAACTAATGCATGCCCAGTACTCAGTTTGCCACATGCCAATTATGTCTTGATGGTACAGTTTTAGAATTTCTGCACGTTCAATGAAATTTGTCATAGTAGACTATAATACTATTTTAAAAAAATGTTTATTATCTAAGGTTAATAAAATTAAAATTAGAAAAAGGAGTAGAGGATTTAGGAAGTAGGTTTTGAAGGCTTGACCAAATAACAGAGCCCCATAATGCAATGTTTCTGTGTCAGAAATTGTTGCTTACACATATCTGTGATCTTCAGGACTTTGACTGTTGAAGATAAATTTCTTTATCTTCTCATTACTTGTCTTCCATTATTTATTTTACTTTTTAATTTAATAACAGAGAGATAAACTTTGTGGAGATGAGCAGGAGATCGAAGGGTGGGGAGAGCTGGGAGGGATGGGAAGATGAAGGGCAAGTAGAAATGGTCAAGATGTGATAGGTATAGGGACCAACGCCCTGTGATGAATCCCTTTTATTATGCATGACAAACATATCCTGAGAAAATTCATTTGTTCATTCATAAAGGCTACTTTGCAGGAAAGGCTGGGAGACCTGCCTGATAATAAAGGAATGCTTGTTCTGTGATCCTCTTTTTCTCATTTCAATTTACTGGCTAAAATGTACATTTGCTTCCTTAAATTTTGTATTTCCTTACTAAAAATAAAAGCATTTAATTCTATATGATAGATTTATTCCAAACTAAATCGAAATACCTATATTTTACCCACACAAGAGTTTTCCAATAAGGCTGCAAATGATCTGCCAAGGCTGCCTGGTTGTGTAGGACACAGCTATGTGTAGAGTGACAGCAGTCACCTCATCCTTAATAGAAGTGCCATTTCCATGTGGACAGTCACTGCACACAACAATGCCTTTATTGCTACAAATGACCCTTTATGGAAAGTTCAGAAAAGCTTATGTTTTAGAGAACTTGGTTAGAACATTCAAAAACAGCTTCTGCTCACTGTCTAACCTAACGATAGCCCCTCAGTTCTTTGCAGTGGCACCAGTCCTAAGCTTTTTTTCTCTATGTATACATACAAATATCTTACATTGAGTTACTACAAAAACTGTGGTACCAGAATCGAAAGAAAGAACTTCTGTTTTATGAATGATGGAAAAATCTGAGCCTGGGGGCATAGCCCAGTGGTACAACACTTGTGTAACATGTTAAGAACTTTGGATTTGATTCCCATATTCCACACAAAAATTATGTAGAAGGTCTTCTAAGTGAGTGTTCATTCAGGGATAAAAACACCTTAAAACATTCATTGTCAATGGAACCCTAAAGTATTTTCATACTGAAGCCCCTTTTTAGTGATGGTACTCTTGAAGATTAACAGAACACATTAAGAAGACATTTTTAAAAAATTAGAATACCTTCTTACTCTTTTAAGCATAACCCCCTCATTTTTTAAAAAGAGAATATTATGCTTATTTAACCTCCCATATAATTTTGTCTACTCATGCTTTTATTTGAGAAGATATTGCTGAAAAACTTCACATATTGATGTTGTGAACATTAATTTTATAACAAGATTTGGCTATATATGATACGATATTTAAAATACAGAATCTCATAAGAATAAGCCAATTACAATGGTGATAAGAAATTAAATAAAAATTGAGAAGCTCATATTAGGTGGAATAAAGGGGAAAAAATAGTGCTAGGAATATATTGAGATAATCAGAAAGCTACTGATTGGTTATTGAGTAAGTGTATGATGTCAACATGGATTTTGCACAGACTGTGAGCAACACTGTCCTTTTTATAGGGCAGTTGGGCCCTAGGATAATTCACTGTCAGTAATCACAAGGCAAGGACACCGAGGGGAGTCTGGAGGAGCTCATACTGACAAGAATTTAATCTGGGTTAGTGTTGGAATGGACAAACAGGGCAGCTAAAGAAGGGGGTTTCTACCTTTAGGCCTGAAGAGTCATTGCACTTGTTATAGAACTTAGTCTTCCTACTATAGCTACACGTGTCTCCTTAATCGTACACATGTGTGATTTCTGTATCATTCCATCCTCTTTCTTGGTCCCGTATCACTATTTTCCAGATACGCTAGAAGTCTTTCCTTCCTTAAATACTGTGTCTCTCTTAAAGTCTTCACATGTACTGCTTCCTTTGCTTAGAATTCTCTGAGGATTTTCTCATCATTGATTTCTTTTTGTCACCCCAAACACAGTTTAGCTGTCACCTTTTAAAGATGACATTCTACCACATTTTCATGGCCATCACTCTCCTGGAGTTCTGTTACAATATTATTACCTCAATTTCTATTGCTTTTACCACTATTTATAGTTTTACCTATAATGCTTTTATCATTATCAGTCTATGCTCACTTTTACATCTTCCCACAACTGTAATATAAACTCCATGAAAACAAGACACTTCTCTGTCTAATTTACTGTTATGGCAATGGTCCTCAATAAATATTTGCTAAATGCCTGGTTTGCTAAATGCCAGTAAAACATGAACATAGTCTATTATAACAACTTAAAAAAATGAATTTTAGGTTCATCATGACCTAAAGGGAAAAACTCAAATTGAGGCATGTTAAAAGGAATAGCCTTAAAATATTTTTGATTTTAAATTATGAGTAAACTACATTAAACTTTTAGTCAATATCTAAAGTACTAAGCATAAATATTGTTTGTCCTATTGGTTCTGAGATCTGGATGACTACTAAGTAAAAATTTTCCATTATCATAATGATTTCCACTTTTTATTGGTATGGACTATATGGGGGGAAATGTTAAAAGCATAGATTAAAGAGCATTTCTCAAAGAATATGAATAGATTTTGAAATGAGTCATATTAAACATGCTTAGATTAATACACTCATGACTCATTTCCAGCATCATTTCAAAATACAAACTAATAAGTTTTATATGGTTTCCTCAAAAATCCTTTAATTAACAATATTAGAGCTTATTAAAACAGTTGCATTTATTGGCCTCTGTTTCCTTCAGTAGGCCATGGGGGAAGCCAGGCTCTACAAGATAAATTCTGCCTGTGTTGCGAGGTGAGAGTTCAGTGGAGGTGACATTTTTTTTGTTTCAGGTGTCCTTTCTAGAAACTTAAATCTTGTTTGCCTCTTTATGCCTGGAGTCTTGAGTGCAGTGGAACCAACTTCTGGCTCTTTAGGCATCAGTAATTTTGAGTACATTGTCTGCTTTTTTCATCTTACACTGGATGATGCCTTACTGAGAACAGTGTCTTGCTCTATCACCGTGGTGAGTGCTTATGAAGGACAGTTTTTGGTTAGGACTAGGATAAATTTTCTGGCTTATGTATCATGTCCAAGCAAAATCTAAAGAAAAATTTCAAGTGAAGCCACAGTAACTAACATATTAATTAGTTGCTTAGCGATTTTTAACAATCGTGTATACTTTTTATATGTCAGGAGCTTGCCTAGACAATTCCATATATGTCTTCATTTCTAATGTTACTAAATATATTAAAAAATTTAAAATATATTTATGATAAATGTGAGATAGTTTTACAACCTTCACACTGAATTTGTATTATATTCATTTGTACTGAATTTTACACATCTAAAATCTTTTCTGTAAATTGCTCTTAGTTTTTCTCAATTTTAGACTCAACCAATATTTTGAAAATGCACATGTGTTCTTTGGAACGCCATTCTTTGGCCACTTCCTATGTACACTTAGGTAAATCAATAAACTTCTCTGAATTTGCATCTCCTCGTTTGTGATATTAGCAGATAATGTGGTGTTGAGTCCATCTCAGAGGTAATACTCTATGACTTTGTCTTCGGCAGATTATCTTTACATGTGTAGTCACACTCAGGAATGCTATCTTAAATGCTTAAGAACTGATAATTTGAACTATGAAAACACAGATACTAAAAATGGTTGTGTGAGTGTGACTTTCATAGTGCTGTTGGAGCTATGAACCACCAGTAACTGCATTTATGGCAGCCAGGTGAGACACTGTGTCTGCTGTGATCTGATCTGATCTGATCTGACCAGAGACAAGTACTAGGCTGGGACTAGCATATATTAACCAAGATCGGTTTGCTTGCAGACACAACAGGTGCCAGGGCATTGTTTTCTAGATGCCTAGCTGTGACTCCCAGGGTCAGGGTTGGCCTGAATGACTGAGAATGAAGTGACTAAAAAACAAGTATTTTCTAACTGGTATGTACATCAATATGTTGACCAGCTTAGCCATACTTCTACACTCCAACTACATACTGGTTGGAGGTCAATTCTGCAGAGCAACTTCCTTTCCCTTAAACATGGCTTAGATTCTTTTAAGTTGATTATTAATGAAAAAGAGTGTGACATCCTTTCAGAACTAGATGACACCACTTTTTTTTTCCATCTATAGGGCTTCTCTTTTCCTTTTCAAAAGAAAGAAAAGCAAACATTCATTGAGAATCTTCTAAGTGACAGTCCATACTTAAGCAGTAAGGACACAGTGGTGAAGAAGACAAGACTCCTATCACTGTGGAGTTAAAAAACCTACAGAAGACGGAGGTGAGGTCTGGGCCACTTGGAATGATTGGCCAAAGCAAAAACTGAGAATTGGGTTCTACTACTTCCAACTGTGATCAGACTGAACCTCCTCCTTGATTAGTATTCAGCTCCTTGACAGATATCTTCATTTAAAATCCTATCATCTATCTATCTATCTATCTATCTATCTATCTATCTATCTATCTATCTATCTAATCTATCTATCATCTATCTGCTATTACTTGGGTCGAAAATTTCTCCCCAGAGTCTCTTGCATTCAGATGGAGCATTTGGAAGGTGGTTAGATCCCGTGATTTGTGGCTGAACATGGTGGTAGGAATGGGAAATTCAGTGAAAATGGGTCGCTTGAGGTCTGCCTGGTGATCTGATCCCCAGTTCTTCTGCCTTTTCTTCTCTGTGCTTCCTGATTGCCAGGTTTTGAGCAACTTTTCTCAACTATGCCTTTCCATCTTGCTCTTTCTCCCTTGGTTCAGCCAAGTATACAGGGATTGAATCCACTGAAAGTGAGAACCAAAGTAAATCTCTCTTCTTTAAATGGTGGGTGTTGGATATTTTGAACCAATGATGGAAAAGTGAAAAATACACTGTCCATCTTTTTTTTTTTTCTGGGATCGAACTCACGACCGTGTGCTGGTCAGGCAGGAACTTATGCCATTGAGCTAAATCTCTACTCATTATCCATCAGTTTTGACGGAACAATCCAATTGATAGATCCATCAACCAGACTCGTATGACAGGAACAGAATTCCACAAGATGTCTGATGTATTTAAGAGTATATTTATGTTCACCAGTGGGTCAAATTTATGAACATAGTTTCCATAGCTTTGTTCTGTACCATTGATGGAGCAAAAAAAGAAATCAATCACATTATACCTGGGTGTGATTTGCTCACAAAGGATACGACTCATCTATGATTATATTTGCAGAATGCAGGGAGGTCCTTAGTCCCAGAGTATCTGCCAGATTTAAACGTGGTGTTGTCAGTTGGCCTCAGTGTTCATCATTCCTAAGTTAAATTGTGAGGTCCTTGTCCGAAATAGGTTTACTTGGAAGAGACACACATTAAACTACTTCTTTTTAATACTTCCATACAAGTTAGCTTATTGATTATCTGTCAGAGAAGGAGATGGAGTGGGAAGGAAGAAAGGATATGAAGGAACAAAAAAAATTCATGGATAGTTCAAGGACAAATAAATATCTTTTATTACACATGGTTTTGGAAACATTAGATAAAATTAAAGGAAAATACTTCATTTATAATAGTATCATACACAGAGTAAGGTTCCCATGATTGTTATCTACTTTATGGCAGATGAATTTGATTCTCACTGTCAGTAACTTTTCTCTTAAGACATTAGAAATTAGAGTTATAAAGAAAATGTTATGACTTTTATATTGGGCGAACCTTACATCTGACTATATTTTATAGTTCATAAATACCATTTGATGTAATTACAATGGTTGAGTTAAATATAATTTTGAAAAGAATGTATTTGAAGGCCAAATGTGACATTGTGAAAGTAGCATAGAGTATTGCATCATTTCGTTATAAATTTATAAGAGCAAATTAGTAATTAGTAATATTTTTAATATATAGTTTATTTGTATCTTATTATTCTTTAAAGGACTTGAATTTCAGAAAGCATATAATTAAAATGATTAAACTAACACATTTAAGGTCTATTTGTTTAGTAAAGTTGGTCTTTCAACTACCACTATAATTATGAATTCCTGGAAGTTACTATATGTAAATTTAATAGATGTACATATATGTGTATACTACAACACTATTTTGACAGGATACAACTTATTTGAAAGTGAAGTGTAGCACTTCTACATTAAAAATCAGTCTATTTTTTCCCCTAAGGCTATGTTTTTCCTAAGTCAAACATGTCTAATATAATCTATTTAATTATAAATCTCATAAGTAATTTGGATTGTTTTGAGAATGAAGCAAAGAGGTTTTCTACATAAGATAAAAACTAAAATAAAGGGAATTTATTTTTTGTTTATTAATTTATTTTTTGGGGGGGATACTGGGAATCAAACTCCGGACCTCACGCTTACCAGGCAGGCACTGTGTCACTGAGCTATAGCCCCAGCCCAGGAAATTTAAACATAGCTTTCTGATTAAATTTTTGTAAGAACATATCTGTATGATTCAGAAAAAGAAGAAAATTGCAAAAGCTATTTAAATGCAATGACCTTATACTATTTTCTCAACTCTCAATGTATTTATATTTGGGTTTTCTAGGCTTCTTCTTAGAGTTTTGATACTGTGTTGGGTACATAAACATTTGGCTATCTTGAATTATGTTTCTGTTCTTAAAACAATACCCAAGGGATATTTTGTTCCAGTATATTACCTTTCAATTAAGCAGATTTTCATGTAATTATTCAGTGCATTTTATGTCAACTGTCAAATAAATAAATATCTTAATCTTTTCTCTGAATGTAATTAAACTATTATGATAACTCTATATTAGAATGTCCTTACTTTAACTAATTTATTTGATGGGTTGTAATTAAGATGTTTCTCTCCTAAATTTTTAAATTTAATTTTGTTATTAGTACACATTTGTGGCACATACTGTGTTACAGTCCTTGTGTGAAACTGGCCCAGGTGCATAACACATCTTTAGTCCTGTTTTCAGTCCCTTCTCTACCTTCCTTTCCCCTCCTCCATGTCTTGTTCCCTTTCTTATATGAAAAAGATTTATCTCCATACTTCTTGTTATTTGTCTTTTATTTTGCTCTTGATTTTTTAATGAATTAATGCAATGTAGCAAAATTAAGTCATAATTAAATAATTCAAGTGGGGTATTTGGGCTTATTTTTCATGTGTTAAAACTGTTTTCTCTGAAAAGTTTTCATGGAGTATCAGGTTTTAAGAAAATTTCAAATGTGTATTATTTTGCATTATCAATCCTCTTTTATGGATAATATGTTTATAGAAATAATTTTACTCTATATTTTTATTTTATTTCTATTCATATAAAAATATTTTAAATAAACCAATAACTTGTTATCCTTTATAAATAGTTTAATTCTGAGAACTTTCAAGGCCATTATGAAATGAAATTTTATGCAGCTAAACAAATAAGCGTTACATATGTGGGTTGAAAGTATCAGTAAAATGACATCAAATACACTTCATAAGATAGATGTACAAATTCATTTCAGTTCTTTCCTCATCAGTCTCCTTTATATTTTTAGACAGTCTTTATGTGAATACAATGACTTCAATATCAAACATTTTAAATGATGCTTGAAATATCAGTCACTTGACTTTGATGTCACACACAATTAAATCCAACCCATCTTCTCTCAGTTAATAACAGCAATCTCACCAAGTCTAGTGCCTAATTAATACCAGCTATTTGTCACAAAGAGGTGACACATGTATATCAGAAAGCTTGCAATACTGTTTTGTGATGAAGTGTAGCCAGCCAGCCCTGCAATATAGAATCTGTCTTATGTGTGATTGGCTTTAAAGATTTCAAAGACCCCTGAGTTTAGTGTGTTCAAGCTGGGACGCGACGGCGCATAGAAGGTGTTACTGATGTGACGGATTCCTTTAGCCTGCTAAGTGGGAAGATATTTAGAAAGAAATGCAGCTCTTATTGAAAGATTCAGACTTGATAATTCACTTATATGATGGTAGAATTAAGAATAAGTCTCTATGGTAATTTGCTTATCCTGCGGTTTTTACACCATGTAACTGAAGATACAATCATGAATTGTCTTATTTTTGCTAGAAAAATATTTCTGCCTTAAAATACATAGTTTATATGTATTGTTAAAGTGATATCCATGAAAGAAATAATACTTATATTTAGTAAATTCATTTATAGTATATGGTTAAAAATGGATTTAAATTAAATATTAATTGCTAGTCATCAGACCAGTGCAAACCAATGAGGTAAATCCAGGTGAGATATAAACTGTACAATTTCATGAAAAATGTAGGTGAAAAAGCAGAGAAAATTTACTGAAGTACATATAACCATATTGTATGCATGTAGAATTTAGATCATAATATTCACTAAGATGTTAAAATTTAATTTAAAATGTGACTACAACCAAAAGGCTATTGTATCTTTGCATCTTAAATGGCTTTGTACAAGGTTATGGAGAAAAATAAAATACTGTCAAAATATTATGTTAAAACATTTGCTCTCTCTTAATTTAAGAAATTAAGGGTGAAAAAAATCCTAGAGAAGTTGCCTAATTCAGATTCCCTTGTAGCTGCCTTGAACTTTTTCCTCACTACTGTAGTTGTCCCACTTTACTGTCTTAGAGTTGTGTTTTTGTTTTTCTTTTCTCCAAAGACGAAAGGTGAATCATCTTGCTTTGAAGGCCTATATTGTCATTGTTGAGTTGTTTGCTTTTGTTATTTATTTGTCTTTTTTTTCTTGTTTTTCTAGTATTTTTTTGTTTTGCTTTGTTTTTCCCTGTAATGCAAAGAGGAACTTCTGCTAAACAGTTCATGAGAATAGATTGCATTATGTGTGATGATATGAACAGCTACTTTGAAGAAAAAGAGACATTACTCTATTCATTAATGATTTCCTATCATCATGCTGTGAAATCCAGTAATGCTTCTATTCTTTGTTCAGAGTGGTTTTAGTCAGTTTTGTATTATTAAATTTCAACATACATGAAGGTCTGGATAGTTGTTTTGAAGAGAACAACAGACATTATGGCAGCCTATTGTCTGGCTTTGAATGTCTGTAATGCCTTCATCATTCTGTTTTGATCAGTTTTACACTATTTTGTTTTGTATGAATTTATTGTGTGTGGAGATATAGACAACTCTTTAGAAGAATACAAGAGACATTACAGTAGCCACTGTAGTCTGTTGTCTTGCTTTGAAATGTGTCACTTACATTGTTTTCTTCTGATCTGCTTTGTTCTGTTTTGTTTTACCCTCTTTTAAAAAAAAAGATAAAAGGTGATTTATAAGCTATATCATAATGTGTACATCTCTTTATCTCTTTTGAAATCAGTGGGGTAAAGGCATGACGATTGTTGAAAAGCAGTAAGAGTTTTAAGAACCACAAAATAGTGGCTACTGGACGATGGAGATGCTTTCAAATGAAGAAAGGAATCTACTTGTCTTAGTGATTGGAAAACTCTAAAATGGCTATTTATCTAAGGCAGTGTGTTTGAAGTAAACAATGCTGCTGGACAGCAAAGCAGCGACCAGCAGTGTCTCTTTCTTCTCAGGTCAGCTCATCTTACAGAGAACCAAGTCCTTGTAGTTTTCCATCAGGTGGGGGTTTAAGGAATGTTTCTTCAGATATCAATGCAACTGAGAAAAGAAAAAAATCTGAGGTTTCTTTAGGTCTGCAATACTAAACCAATAGTTGGACCATTTCAATTTTTCACTGGCTTCATTTACTGACCTCTTCACACTTCACTAATTTTTAATGTATTTTGCCAGTAAATATTCTAGTACACCAAGACAGGTTTCCAGTTAGAAAAAAAAAAAAAAAGCAATCTATTTGTATCTGTGTGTGGTGTGCCTGAGACTGCTCAGATAGAGTGAAGATTCTTCTGACAAGTTTGTAGAACTATACAGCTATGCCACAAAGTGTCCTATATTCCTGTTGGTACTGTGGCTGTTCAATGAGCTTCTTTCCAGAAGCTCCAGCTCCTCCACCAGCCTTTCAGAACCAGCTCAGCCAGATAATTTGCAGGAGCACGGTGTCACTATGGACCTGCTCACATTCAAGACCGTATTTTTTAAACTGGTTTGAAACAAAATCTAGAACTTCGGTTACATTCCATAGAAGGCTAGGGGGTCCCTCGGTGGACCCCGCGGACAGCTGTAGGTGGTTCTTAAGTCAGGTAGATAGAGATCAAGGGAGGGAAGAAATAAAACACCAAGTCTTTTCTCTCTTCAGGGAATTCTGTTTGCTTGTGAAACTGCATTTTTAGTCTTTTTCCTTTCGTTTTACTCGAGCATAAAAATTTCTTTTAGGAATAAAAGATATGAAAAATACATATACTAAGTATCTACTTGATGCAGGTACTCTGGCTAATATTTGCTAAGTTGAACTGAGAGAATTAATTAGGTCTCCTTGCTGATGATGGTTCTTTGTTTCTTCTGAGAAACATTTCACTATACCTTAGATTAAGCTGCTAATGAGGTGTGGGAATTTCTCCCTTTTAAAGGAAGTAATAGTATTTCAAAACTTATAGAAGTGCATGCTTTCCAAAAAAAATTAAAAAGTTGAAAGAGGTGAAGATATAATTTGATTTTAATATGAGAGTGGCTGGGATGAGGTCCAGTGAAATCTACCTAGGTTTCTCAGTGGGAGCTTTAAAACATCATCATTTTGTCAGAGTGGAATAGACAGTATTTTCTCACAGATTCTTCTTCTTTACTTATACAATAAGTAGACACTCAGAATACACTCCAGAGTTGTTCTGAGGTCATCTTTAGTTTTTCTGCCTTTTTATATCTTGTTTATCTGTGCATATGCCCACAAATATGCGTGTTAGAGGGCACCATTTGGGGATCCAGAATTTTCTGAGCTATGATTCGTGAAAGGAATTTCTAATAACTCTCAGGACCTGATCTGCGTGTGAACAGAAAATGCTAGAATGTGGAATGTTTATTAATTGGCTTTATCACATGGGCTGTATCAACACACATAATTTTATTCATTGGAGTATTGAATGGGAAAAATTCATCTAGGACAGGGGGTTGATTTTTTGCAGTCTGAAGATGATTAGTGAATTTCATTTGATGATCATAAACCTAATCAAGTTACTTCACCAACTATAAGTGAACAGTTTTCATTACTTTTATTATACATGACAGTGGTTTTAGTTTGTATTTATGTTAAATAACAAATTATGACTTTTATGCAAAGTTAAGAGTAGTTATGATTCTTGACCACTTGGATTTTATCTGTATATTAATTAAAATTTCACAGCATTACACCTTCATCATCTCACATCATATTTCCAAAAACATGCCAAAATATATGAAATTGTATTGTCTACTTGTTTGTTAGTGAGAACATTTCTACTATTTCCATACACATTTTATAGTTTAATATATAAAGATAAATAAAATAAAGGTTTTAATATATATTTTGAAAATACAAGGTTGATTTTTCAGGCTTAGTAGATAGAGAAAATGTAATGTTCTTCAAAAATATAACTCAGTACCTTGGATTTGCTGAGTAAGGATTGATTACCTCAGTACATCTGCTATGAGAGTATATGGTTTGTGTATTATTTTTAAAAAAGTAGAAACTTTGATGTACCAATGAAATCTAAAGTCTGTGAGGGGATAGGATAGATTGTTTCTTTCTTTTGTAGAATAGATAAATCTGCTAAGGTACAGGCTTAGTCATAAAAAGACCAAAACATCAAACAGAATGTGACCAGGAGTAAAGATTTGGTTTTAGAAATACTTTAAGACCTGGGATATTGTAGACAGCAAACAAAGCAGAACATTAGAATCAGATTTTCAGGTCAAAGTCAGGCTGACCACAGAGCAAGGCCAGGTTGGTAAAGTAAGGGCAGGGGTGCTGCAGATCAGAGTTAGAAGGACAGTGGAAGGCACTGAGATTCAAGCCAAAGGATGGGGCAGGGACAGAGAGGCAGGTCCCCAGCTGGGAAGTGATCCAGGGGTTTCTCAACATCTGCTGGCCCCTGAGGACTTCAGTTCTTCTGACTTTGCCTCTTAACTTAACCCGTCTCCCCGTGTGCCTTTTTCCTGCAGAACCCTGGCACTGAATTTTATAAAGTTAGGCAATATCCAAGGTAACCTCATGAGGTATTTCAGTAGCCTCTTATTTATGTGTTTTTACTGATGAAGCACTAGGGTCATACTCTTTTATATTATTTTCTAAGAAAAATTATGTTCAGAAACAAAACACAAACTTCTAAATAACTGATAGCTCTTTTCAAATGCCTAGTGTATGAGTAGTAAATACATATAAGAATGCTTACATAATTTGGTTGTAGAATACTAGTACATTTTAAAGGCTGACCATTTTAAATGACTGCTATAAAACACATATCCTTTGCTTAATATATGCCACAGCGGTGTCTATAATTCTGAAGACTGACTCTACCTCTTACTTATATGGTAACTTATGGACTTAATATTTCCAAAATATTCTTTCTTTGACTACAAATCATTTATTCCGTGTCTTTGGAAACTGAAATATACATTGAGATTTGTTTTTAGAGAAACTTAAATGTTCATGCTATACTATTTTGTTTTACTGTTATATTTAGACACATGGTATAAATCCTAAAATTTAATTTACTTATAGCCTTTACATATGAGCACAGTCTGCCACCTCTCACTCTATAATGAATCCAAATGGAATATATGAAATATATCTACAGAAGAACTTTCTTCAAGAAACCTCTAAAACAATTCTCTTATACACTTTCATCAGCTTTTAATAAAGCCATCCTTGCCAGCTGTCCTTATAATCAAATGTTCCAGTACCCAAATTCAATAAGTAATCCAAATTACTTCCTAAGTAGTTAATAAAGGAGTCTTTCTGGGTTTGCAGACGTAGTCATGTGATAAAATAAAGCAATGAATAATAAAAGCAATAATGTCACTTTAATAAGACTGATAACCTATAAAACAAGTAAGTAATCTGTGCCATGGCTACTAAATTTATCTTGATTTCTCTAGTAAAAAAGACCTTTTGTTTGAAATAAAAGTGAAGGGTAGGATTGTTAACTATTAAATTCTTGGAGATTTAAAGTATATTTTTTTTCTTTCTCTTGATATTTCCTTTAGCCTATTGTAGACATGCTTTAAAATTACTATTGTATTGTTTATTTTTAAAATTAAAATGCTGCTACAACTGCAGTGTTTTTGTACTGTATGAATATTTTAGTGCATGATGAAAAAGAATAATTGTGAAAGCCTTAAAATGCTCAATTTTTCATTTAAATATTTTACAAGGAAAACCCTACTGAGCAACATCTTCTTTTCATGGATGTCCTGGTGGGTCTCACAGAAGGGAGATACAATACATATAGTTCTACAACTCAGTGTATTTAAATTTCCTAAAACAGAGACAGAGATGACTTTCTTTTCTAAATGGAACATTTACATCTTACCTGGTGTCACATCTCAAAGCCAAACTGTTGCTTTCTTCATGCAGGTAAAAAATAAGTGACCTGCTCTCTTTCCAAAGTGCTTCAATTCTTTATTCTGAAGGTATTAAGTCAGAAGGAGTGATAATGAGCAATAATTTTTATTTATGCACATGGTTGGACTTGATTTGTAATTCTATATCTTTTATATCCAGATACTTCTTTATAGAGCAGACAAAATTGTATTTGTCATATGAAGCAGTGTGACTTTCATAACTATTAAACTCACAAATATGATTTTCTGTAAATTCCAAATAAATTAAAAAGTTGACCTGGAAAATGACAATAAAATTCAAATTGAATTATTCTGCTTTCCCTAATTTCCAATATTTGTAGGAATTTTCATACTTTTTGAATTTAATAAGTGTTTGCAATTGTTGTACTGCCATTTTATATGTACAGAGAACTTTAAATCTAAAACGCAGTACTAATTTGTTAATACTACTAATAAAAGTTGTTTTTAAACAATGGAATAATATGAAAAGTTAATTTTACATAATCATATAAGTATGTAGTACAGTAATACCTTGCTTAGGAATGTTTTGTTTGCAAACAAAAGCTTTCAGCAGAATTTTGCTTCCATTTGTAAATTCCAAATCTGGTGACAAACATAACCCCCACCTTCTTCCCCATATGAACACAAAAGCAGCCATCTTCCTTCAAATCACAAAACAAATTAAGTTCTCAAAACAAGATACTGCTGCAGTTGGTACTTGAGGAATGAAGTAGCCAGAATTATGCAAGATTTAAAACAGCAGATATGAGGAAAAGGTCTGAAAATGAAACCTTGAGTTGTTATTAGAACAGAATACTGATTTCAAGGTACTTAACACATTTTCATTACTTATTTTGCAAATCCTTATCATCATGGAATATCAGTAAATTATTTAATGTCCTTGAATTTCAATATTAATAAGAATTATTTAACATGCTTGAATTTTAATGTGACAGCAAATGGAAAACATCATTAGTATTTGCAATCATTGCTTTTATGTTGGAGAAAATATTTAACTTTTATTATTTGTGATAGCTTGGGACTCTAGAGATTCAGTATTTGGTCATTTCAATCAAAACACAAGTCAAAATATTTATCAGCATCATTTTTCAACAAAAGCCACTGCAGCCCCAGAAAGTTAAGAGAGTGGTAATATTTAATTTAAAAGTTGATCATATAAAGATCATTTAAATTGAAATTGGTCCTCAGTCATTGGAATTACCTGGAGGCACTGTTTATTGTTACTTTTCGAGGATTTACTAGCTCCAGGAAGGAACTCCAAAGACTATGCTGTAAGTAAACAATGTAGAAGAGTTTAATGATAAGACAAGTTTGGGGAACACTGTAATGTAAAGTGACTTATTTGGATATTTTTAAAATATCTTTATCACAGACCCCAGTCTCTTGCTGTGAATCAGCACCATTTGCAGACTAGGGCAGAGAGAACAAAGCCACATCAGCAAGCAAACCCCATCTGGGAACCAGCGCCATGCGCAGACCACCACCAGACTAGGAACAGATAGACACCAGCCCCTTCTGGCACATGGGCTGGCAATCAAGAAGTACCAACACCCTCCCCGTCCCGCTCTGCTGTAAGCAACTGGCTTGTCCAGAGAAACACAGGCTGCGATGATAGCCATGGAGGTGAAATGCAACTGGATGCCTCTGGTGCTTTGGTGTTTCACTAACGTTGCAGGTCTAGGGCCAGTGGTCAGGTCATAGGTTCAGAAGATGGTGGTATGCAGTGTGACATCTAGGGGAAATCTCCTTCTGAGGGTTGTAGCCATTATTGATTCCCTATGGTCTTGTTTTAGAAGTCCTTATATTGTTTCTGTTGTTTTGTTGGGTTGGATTTTATTCTCTTTTGTTTTGTTTGATTATGTCAAATCCATGGCAGGAGCAGCTGTTTCAAAGATAGCAGGATATATTATGGTAGTAATTTTGGATTTACTATAGGCTTGTTTTGAAGTCCTTTATTGCATTCATTGCTTTGTTTTTATTGTTTCTATTCCAATCTGTTCTGTTTGATTTTCACTATATCGGAAGTTATCTGCAGCTATTTTGAAGACCTCAAAAGGCATTATGGTAACTATTGTTGATTTCCTAATGTTTTGAAGTCTTGTAGCTTTTACACTGATTTGTTTTGATTGTTTTCATTCTGTTTTATCCTCTTCAAAATAAAAAAAAATCTTTATTTAGAAATATCCCCTGCTTACTAATACTAAGGGATTACCAAGAATAGTGAAGTTAACATAGATTAAACAGTTTACAGTTAGCATGGGACTTAGCCAGACACTTTTCATATAAAATTTAAATGTTTTTGACCACTGTCTTTGAACACTAGGAGATAAACCATCTATCTAGCTGTTCCAACTTGTTGCTCCAGATGTTAAAGCAGCCAAGGAGGCAACAACTCGTAATCTCAGCAGTTGTTTTCTTGCCATGTTGATGATATCCTTTTAGCATGCGGTAGAATAAAATTTTTTTTATACTCACTCAATAATCTTTGTTCTTGAAAAATAATATTTTAGCAATCCTGATGTAATCATGAGCAATGGTAAATCCATAGTAAAATATATAAAGATGTTTTAGCCTGAGGATGTAAGTACAGAGCAGCTCTTTATTTCACTTAACAAGTGCTTTCTGTGGTGTATACTTTGTTCTTTATCATTTCATGCAGAAATGAAATTTGGTTGTTAATTTTCTTGGCTTGGGTCTTGTTGGTAACATTTTGGAAACAGACATAATCGTAGATTTCGATTAGTTTAATAGAGAATTTGCCAAGCATTTAAATTTCACTCTTGAAGAAAATAATATCATTAAAGAACTTCAAAATCCCTCAAGCATTTAAAAATTTTATGAAGCTAACCATAAAATGTGTTCATGTCTCTGTCTCTCTATCCATCTCTGTCTCTCTCTCTCTCTCATTTGTTTTAATCGTATATTTAATGTGCTGAAAATATGTCTATATACTCCTTTACAAGGTTGTTATAAATGCAGACATATCTAGAGATTCTAGAGCAAGCTCAAAGGCTATTTGGAGCAATGATGTGTTCCTCCCAGAAATATTTATTATAAATAAACTATATATCCTATAAACCTGAGAAACAAAGTATTTATGAATGTCTTAAGTCACTGGGAAAAGTAAATAGTCATTAAATTACTTCACACTTGCAAGTGAGAAGAGGTCAAGTTCAGTGATTTTGAGGACAGCTTCTGAAGTCAGACATTCTTGGCTCGAATCCTGTTCTGCTTCTTACTACTTGGTGACCTTGGGTAATTGTCTTGCATGGCTGTACCTCTGTTACTATGAGGACAATAATACTAGAAATATTTGTCTCACAAGGCTTTGGAAGTACACAATGAACTAGTAGTTATATAAAGTTTTTAGGGAAGTACTTGGCCCTGAAAAATATGTTAGCTATGATTTTTAGACTTATATACATACGTGCTCATATTTTTTGGCAATTGACCATTTTGAAATGGTGTCTTTGAAAAGTATTACCTAGTTATTTGGAGTTGGTATGAATCCTAACCTTTTTAAAGGCCAGGTTCTGAAAACAAACATTCTCTTCAGTTCCCCCGGTCCTTTTCTGTAACATTTTCCTGTCATATCATTTTTATGGAAGAAAATCTTTATAAATGTCACAGTTAGGGCCTAAGATTCACACTTTTTATTACAAATGAGTACTACTGTATCAAGTATTAACTCTACAGGTTCAAATTTACAAAATATAAAAAAGATTCAGGAAAAAAATGGTGTCAGTACAATTTCAAGTAAGTTTGAATTGTATGTTGTGCCTATCTTTCCTAGGAATTAATTTTGCTATATAATGTTGGAAAAATACATTTTGAATAGCCCAAACAAAATGCCTCATCAGACTTTATTTATCAAGAAAGACAAACGTTACATGTAATTATATCTGGTCTACAAAATTCTAATTTTAAAGTACAGATTACTTTTTTGGTTCTCAGTACTATTACAGAATTGGTATTATTCCTCATTACAGTAATATCTGATCTAATAAATTTAACTTAGGAAATTTAATATCAATTAACTTCTGTCAGCTTTCATTCAAATACAGTGAATATTTTATTTTATTTTATTTTGGTATTGGGGATCAAACTCATGACCTTGTGCTTGCCAAGTAGGTGCTGTACAGCTGAGCTATATCCCTACAGTGAGTATTTTAATCACAAGTTTCTTACTGTAATAATGGTTGTGTGTCACATTGAAGATAAAATTATATGTCAATAGCTCTCAGAATTTTCCCTGGTCTTGGAAAATATCATTGCCATATAATTGTTATAGGACTGTGAGGAACCTCACTTTCTCTAGTCCCATCTGATTCTGGAAATTGGGAGTCCTGATGTTTCCTTCAAGTACCAGCTATGAAAAGGTGTTACCCAGAATTTCTGCCAATAATTCTTTCTCTATTCTATCAGCACAGCAGCAGTCATTGCATAGGATGAGACTTGCGATCCAGCTGCTTGTTGGTCTGGTTATAAGCAGGAGCGCAGTATCACATGATCTAATCACAACAACTGGGGCAAGTATTGCTCCTCACACACACTCCTTTTATACCTCCATCAACAAACTACCCAAGCTTCCTTTTGGATAGCTAACCCTGTACAAGGCTCTTTCTGACTTAGAAGTTCAGAAAATTCGTTCTGATGACCTAGTTAGAGAACATTATATTTAAATTACACTGTGCCTGTACCTAGGGTCATGGGAGAACCACTTGACAGTCTGTAAGCTGAAATTCTGCAGTTCTGACAAGCTCTCTGTTGATACCAATTTGCTGGCCTATGTGTCAAGGGAATTATCTACCGATTTAGAAGAAACAAAAGAGAGACTTCGTTTGCCTATAATACCTAGGCTTCATCATGCTTCTGATTCTTTGTCTAGCTGACAAGGAGTTTACTGGCTGGTGTGAATAGTTGGTGACCATGTGCTCAGGTACAGTAGTCCTTCCTTGCAGAGTGAATCTTTTCCTTTGTCTTCAGTGATAATCTCCCTGGGACTAATCAAAGCTGAGGAAGTGGTTTGAACAGGGTGGGGCCTCATGAAATTCAGATACAGATCAGAGAGAGAAGAACGTGTAAATAAATGAAGGCCAAAAAAAATGTAAGTCTGTGTGTTATGTCTGATTCAGGAGGTAGAAAGAGAATGGTTTCCTAAATGATTAAGTACTAGTCAGTGTGTGGCAATATGGCAGTGTGGAGAACATAAAAGCCTTTGAGTCAGATATTGTAGAGTTAAGTTTGAGGCCTCTTGGGTCTCCTACTCATTGGGAATTAGCCATGGACAACTCATTGCCCTCTCTGGCACAATTTATTTGTTACAGTCAGATGTGTTTTCACAAGATGAAAAGATGTAGGGATCAAACAAACTGTCAAGAACCATGACAATGGATTTACAAAGAAACCTAGATTATGGCACAATGAATATTCACTGAATGAGATTTTTGCTTTAAATGAGTTGGCCGTGGCACTTCAGAATAGTCTCCCCTGGCCTAGCTAAGGCTACTGCTGGCAATTGCTACAGCCAATTATCACTCCTTTATTTTGAGGTGCTACTATTAGATTTAAAATGCCTTTTCTCTGGGAGTGAGGAGCAGTGGCTCTTCACACCGCTACTTCCTTTTCTCCACTCCTCTTCAGCATTCTGTTCAGCATGGGCAACACCTCAGGGTCCCTCTATGCGAGGACTTCCAGTAGGCAGAGGTGGCTGCCCCTGTCATCTTTCTTTTCTTGGCTGGGGAAAAGAGAGGGTGTGTGTTTAGATGGCGAGCTGAATAACAGATTGAATAGCAGCTTCATTTTATGCAAGCTCTTCTCCTCACCTGTGAGTAGACACACTGGTTTTTATTTTTCTGTTGTTCCCTGGCAACGTGTCAGTGGGGTAGCAAAATACCATGGCAGGTTACCTATTTGTAATGCAAATGAAGTTGTTGAGTATGTGTTGCTTTGGTCCTTTTTTATGTGGATTGTTAATCCATAACACGTTGCAGCTTCTGAAACAAACCTGGGCTTTCTGGTGTGAGGGTTTCCAAGGCAGAGGCATGAATTGACTGCTTCCTACTGTCTTTTTTTGAAGACATTTATGGATGTAGAGCCTGTCAATACTTTTAGTTTAGGTGAAAGTGTATAATATTTCTAAGTTTTAGCATTCTTTTTTTTTTTTTCTTTTTGTTGTGCCATAAAAATTGAACCCAGTGCCTGGCACATACCAGACAACCCCTCCAACACTGACCTACCCTCTATCCACAGCCCTATTCTGGAATTTACAAGAAGCAAAAAGCCTTATTTTTTGTTACTTGTGATAACTAAGTGATGAAAAATAGTGCTGATGACTGTAAGTTTGCTAAGTAAACCCCTTGTTTTCAAATGGAGCAAAATAAATGTTTTAGCCAATGAAAAATGAACACTGATAGTGATAATGACAAATGCTGGACTCTGGTATCTTTTCTCATCTCTTTTCAGCTGAACATTTGAGAGCACTGTGTGCAAAATGTTGTTGTAGATGCCATATTAAAAGAAACACAAGAAAAAAAGAAAAAAAAGAAATGCGAGATCCTGCTTTGAGGAAATATGCAATCATAGATAAATGGCTACAGAGAAACCCAATGTTGATTTGGGGTGGGGCATTGAGCTAAGAAGGCTACTTGTTAAAAATGACAGTGGACTTGGTAAACATCAGTGGTTAAGGAAACAGGATTTGGAGGCAGACAATTCTGGCATATGAAACGAGTTGTGCTACTTATAATCTGTAAGGCTGAGACCCTCCAGCAAGGCATTTAACCTCTCTACACCTTGGTCCACAATACACACGCAGACAAAGGTAGCTGCCTCGTAGAATGGTAGTGAAGGACAAGTGCAGTGATAAATGTGAACCCAATCACATTGCTAATACACAGTAAGAACGCAATAAAGGATAATCCTCACTACAGTCGGTGTTAACCTTTATGCCTTTGTTTGAACACACAATAGTAAAAATATTTTACAACCTCATGTGTTGTGTACTTTTCATAGTATCTGTTTAACCTCTCCTAATTTCAACCATTCTTCTAAGTCTGGTCTCTGAGAACTGCCCCAGTGTACAAATATTGGCTTTATACTTATTTTATTTCTAAAATTGCTGTGCATAGGACAGAGAAAATTGTAGGGAGAAAGAACAGAGGAAACCCTAGATCTGAGAAATCAGGACTTTGTGTGGGCAATCTTAATATGTGGTGTTAGTGATCCCTTGGGTATATGTGAAGGATGGGTTCTTACTGAGAGTTGGGGTGACCTGACCTGGGAACCTGTGATGAGTAGAAAACATGGGGATTTCTAAGTCACATCAAGGGACAAAGAAGTTAATACTTGGATGCTGCTAAACAGGACACCTGTTTCCGTATATTAGCTTGGATCATTTTAAAAATGCATATTAAAAATTGAATTGACACAATGAATTCCAAATTTTGGTGAAAGAGACCATAGTAGTTTTTATCCAGTTGCTGTTTAAATTTGCATCAATATATTAGAGACCCCCAACAGGAACTGAAATCACCCCAGGCAGAATGAAAGCATAAAACTTGGATTTTAAAATGAAATATAGTATTTCAGTTTATACTGCTTTTAGCAAATGTACTAGGATATAACAATTGATACACTATATATGTAAATATAGGTGTCACTTAGGAGTCTCCACACCATGTATGTATAACTAAATTGTCAAACTATGTAGAATATGTATAGGTTAAAAAGTTAAAAATGTACATGAATTAAAACAACGTGGGTGACAGAAATAGATAATTACATAGGTCATAATTAGTATGTCAGTGAACATGTTTCCTTTTTTCATTTTTTTGATTTTCACAAATGGATATACTCACTGAACAGTGCTAGATTGTTAGGTAATTATTTGCTAGCATAACACTTTTCAGATATGAATATATTTGCAAGTAGGTGTTATCCTAATTTTTTAGTTTTGAAAGAAAGAAAACATTTAAAACTTTACATTACACAGATAGAAAGGATTGAAATCACACTATAGACTGAATTCTTAATATATTCATTTGTTTGTATGTATGTAGACAGGAAAGTAGTTTGGGGAAATTTGGCATTTTTTACACATAAATATTCACTTTTAGAATTTGTTTGCATACCTATGCTATACAACCTCATTTTAAATAGGATAAAGTAAACCAAAATGTTTGTTTAGTGTATAGACTAAGAAATAAATAAATGGATGGAAAATGTTGATAATTACTATATGGCAGCAGTAATGCCCCTGAATTGTGTTAGTTTAGAACAAATTTCATAAGCTGTTGCTTAAAAATATTTTGTGGAAAATTGGTCATTTCTTGGATAAATCTTCAAATTAGATTTATATTTTAGCTTAAAAAACTGATTTGCTGCTGTTAGAAATATCTGTTCTATTGTGTCTTGATTTTCTTACTAAATGTAAGTCAACTATATATGAAAACATACTATTAGACCCATTATAAAGTATGATATTATGCCCATGGAAGTCACTTAAATATAAACAGTAAGATAAGGTAGTCATAAGGTAAAAATCAAATTTTCTAATTTTATAGTCTAGTGGTCACTTTTAAATTAGTGTTAAAAATGAGAAATTCGAAAACAATGGAATTCTGATGGAGAGATATTGTGGCAGTAGTAATTTGATGTTTATAAATGTAATATTATTGATGGTGGCCAGCTGAAAATTAATACATGTCTGTTAGACTAAGGCTGGAATTGTTGCCTCAAACCATAATAATTGATTGCTTGAGTTCATTTGTCTAATGGAGAGCACAGTTGAAAGGAAAGGATTCAGTCTTTCTTTGATGCAGGCCTCAATCTTTACATGGCAGATTCTGTTATTTCCTTAAAGTAGTTTTGATAACTCCGTAAAAGAATTTTGTTAACTTTTAAAATTTAAATTCTGTATATTTCTGAATTGTACCTCTCATTTGCTGCAGGTAATTTAAAATCAGAATTTGCTTATGATAATAAAATTGCACTAATGTATTCTATTCATCCTATGGTATTTAAAAAGCCAACTTTTGTGTTTACTATGGAGAGGTTAATTATTTTGAAGATATTTCTTTTTATTTGACTGTTGTTACTGATTTTTAATTTTTAGTAAGTAAAGTAAATTGAAATGAACAAATGATTAAGATTTTTAACATAGTATATTATTTTCTGGAGCCCTTTAATGAATCATTCCCAGGGAAAATCTGGATTGCTAAGTCATTTTTAGAATAAATATCACTTTCCTTTAGCATGTTTGAACAGTAAAAAACTCTTCTTTTTCTTTCTTTCTTTCTTTTTATTTTAAGAGCGTGGAAAACCTGTAAGACATAGCTGGTTTTTTCTTGACAATTGCTTGGAGAAAAAATTGTAATAAACAGCACAACTTCTGTGTGCAATGGTTGAAAGCCAATTGCTTTGTAGAAAAATAGATTGTAGTTGTGAGAATCCTTAACCATGAGGCCTTGCTTCTAAAGATTCCAGCTTCTGAAATGCAACTTTTTCCCTTTTATTTTTTTTGCTGGATGAACAACTTAATGTTCCATGCACTATACTAGAAGTAGCATTTTATGCAACATTGAAAGAGTCAATTAATTTGCATAATTTCATGAGTATTACCATGACTTGAAGGTAGGCTAGCTTGCTCAGGAGCCTCGTCTGCTCAGTATTTTTTTTTTTGCCGTTTTGACAAATTAATCATTTTTAAAAACAATTAATTATACTTATGACAAACTGAACCCCATACCCAAGGGTCCTAAATTTTTATAGCAGAAATCTAATGCTAATGTGAATAAGATAGTGATTTAGTGAGTAACTTAACAATCAACAATGCCTAAGGCTGAACAAAATTAATATTTTGTTTCCCATCTGGAGACTTCAGTAAAATTAATGAGGAAGGGGAGTTTATTGTAATATATAATAGATACAAATTCACTGTTTTAAAACTGAACACTCATGTTTACATCAGAGCTCAGACATTTTGTGTACTTTTAACCAGAGTGTGCTGGCAGAATCTGCTCTCTTTCTGAAGGAAAATGAACACTAATTACATCTAATGCTTTGCCCTTATTGACCTGCACAAGAAATTAATATTAATTTAGATGATATACTTACTGATCAATATGATTTTTTAAAAAGTAAAGTTTTAAATAAGCATAATCTTATTTTATAGGATTAAATGAAACATTGTACTAGTAAATGTTAACTACATAAATGACCATATATTCCAACAGAAAACTCTGAAATTTGTTCTTAGTTTCTCCAAGGAATTCAATGCCAATCTTGTAACTATATGTGTTTATTTCTTTGACATATTTCTCTCATTTCTTTTTAAAGTTTGTATTTTGGGGATAATGCTTTGATATATTTCTGGAAAAGTCTTAGACTAAATAAAATATTTAAAATTTAACGAAAAGAAATAAGATCCATCTAGCTTAACACACTTGCTATAAATGATTTTCAAAATAACCTCATGCCATTTTGAAACTTTGGTTATGTTTCAGCCTATGTAGAATGGATGTTTTACCTTAATGCATACTTGTAGAGTTAAAAAACTACCATCTGAGAACTGTTTGTCTTTAGTGTCCATATCAACACCGACTAGCACTAGTAAAGTCCCATTTTTATTTGCATTTTCAATTTCCACTAAATGTCTCAAAGATGATTTTCAAAATCTTTGAAAAGAATTGTGCTTAGGTACATTGTTAGAAAAGTATGCTGAATATGTATAAATCCTCAATACAGCATGGATGATGCATACAGGTACATACATTTTCCTTATGTCAAAGTCACAGATAAGGAGTACTTTCAATATTAGGGAAATTATCAAGTAAAATTGAAGCTGAGCCCAGTAGTTTAATAGTGAATCTATTCTGTTACTACCTTCATTGTAACATAGACTTTGCTTTGCTACTCAATATATGACTCAATCACTTAGTAAATTTCAAAAACTTACTCAGCAGATAAAATTATTTTAAATTGTTTTTGTACAGTTAAAAATGATAGTCTTTAAATCTTGCATTTTATAAGCAAAAATGCTCTTCCAAACCTTAAAAAGAAAAGCATCTATGTTCCATGTTAATCTGCATTATTAATTCACTGTAAAATAGATCCAGTTGGAGTACTTGTTTTTGCATTAAATTAAGCCTTTGATGTTCTTTAATGCTTTGATTTAGCCTCTAATTTGTCAGAGCACAAATGTACCAGCAGCTGTTGAAAATATCACTTTTGCAGTACTATTCCTGGCCAATAAAACCCCAACAAGTCATCTTCCTATCTCGCTGCACAAAATAGCATTGAAAAAGTAGTCATTGCTTTGAAGTATCACTCCAATTATAGGTTTTAACCCCATAGGTCACAGTTAGATTATTTATACAATGCCAGTGTAATTCTGTCTCAATTCTAGGTTTTCTGTGAGTCCGGTGCGTTCACCAGCTTCACTGGAGGAAATTTTAGTCGGCTGCTATCATGCCACTGACCTGTATTTGATAGGGTTAGGCAGCATTCGGCTGATTCCAGTATATTTTGTGCATTATTTAACTTTCTAGAATGTATTTAACAGCAAAGGCAGCTATACTAGGATTACCTTTTTCTTCTTTCAGGAAGCAAGAGACTAAGATGGCTGGTCATTATATGGTGATATTGATTCTATCATCTCTATGATACATATGCATATAGATACGTCCAGAGAGTGAGGCAGTAAAATATATTATTTGACAACCAGGAATGATTTAGGGCTCTTTCACTGTAAATTTGTCATGTGTTTCTTTCTCTTTTTTGGGTTAAGTGCCAGTGTTGATGCTTGACAGCGAAAATGGACAAATCTACCATGCTGGTTAAATTGTCTAAATTTATTACATTAGACATTTTCTGGCAAACGCATCTACCAGCTGGAAATATAAATGTTACTTTTATAGCAACGCAACTGGTTCCATCATTTATTGCTTTTTGATAGTATTCTGTCATACATTTGCATCAAAAAGATTGTGATGGAAGACATGTTTTTAATTAGGTGTTGTGTTGACATCAAATAATTAAAAGGCAATTTATGTGATGCTGACGAGCAAACTAGAAGGTATTACCTGTTCATAGAAGTAGAATATGTTCTTTGTGTCTTATGATTTTAAGACAAAAAAAAATTCTGCCCTTGGAAAACTGAAGGTAACTATGTATCACATGGAAACATGTACAATCTACTAAATATATATGCTTTTTGATATCACTGATGAATAAAAATATGATTTTGTGGTTGTTTTTTTCTTTTTAAAATTCAATACATATTTTAAGGTAAGCAGTGTTTACATATTTAGCTACTTTTTGATATTACATGAATCAAAATTTTGAGCTGGCTTTTCACTGACTTATTTACAAGTTTTTTTAAGATAAAAAATTTCAAGATATTGTGAAAAGAAGGACCTTGATTATTACTTTTTTATATTTTACTCATAGAACTGCAGATGACATACTTTTTAAGACCCAAAATGGAAGCCTGCATGTTTGAAAGGAAAAAAGAAACAAAATGAGCCAACTCTTTGGACTCTCTCTTCCCTGATTTTACTTAGAAACAACACATAGCATTCACATTACTTTAAAACTGATGTAGTAAAGTGGACTTGAATAATACATTGCTTGACCAGAAGATGTTTGCTTACCCACATAAAGTAATTTCCTTCTTAGCACAGCTGGGGTCCCTTTTGCAAGTGTTTTATATTTTATGAAGTAAAGAGAAAACATTATTTTTGTAAACCAATGTTTTAATCTAATTGATGACAACTCAATGGCCTCGGATAGCAGTGGTTGCCTCAAAGCACCTCTCTATTTGCACATTTTAGGGCCTACTAAGCTGGCGAACTGAAGCATGAGGCAAATGAAAACATATGAAGTTCATAATCTAGGGAGACCTGCATGTGTACAGCCATAAAGCCACAATTGCCAGCTCAGGTGGAAAAATGTTGAAGTGAGAAATGTATTCAATAAATAGAAAACACAGCATGGAGCTGGAAAGTGCGCATGAGAAACTGGTTAGGAGATTCGAGTAATGGAGAAGGAAGCAGATGGAGCATGAGTGTACATTAAGCAGTAGTGCTCATAGCTTGTGACATAAAGTATTCCGCTGGGAGTCTAATTCTTAACTATCTTCAAATTCATTCAATTTAAAATATCATGGTCTTGTTATCATCTAATTTTGCAGAAATTTTATTGAAAATATTATTGTGATAGACTACATTTCCTAGATGAAAATGCTTGCTGATGGAATAGACGATATCCTGAAAGCTGGTAACTGGCTATCGCTGTAACTTCACTTCACCAAGCTCTGCCTCCTTTATTGTGGGCACATGACTTTGGTGCATGAGTTCGTGTCTGTCTGTGATACCTCGGCTCGCATAGGCCTCTGAGAACATAACTGTGGGTTCCTGGAAGTAAGATTAGGAAGCCACAAGCTTTTGTGGGTGTGTGAGCCTATTTAAATGACATTTTCAACTCCATATGGAACATGTCAGAATTCCCCAGACAGGATTTTGTCTTTATAATATAAAGGAGAAGATAATGTTGAGTGGTGTCCACACCTACAAAAGTCTTTTACCTGCACAAAAATATCACAGTTCTCGTTGTGAGTTATTTTGGTTTATCCACTCACTTTCTATGATAGGCATGTGCTGTGAAAAATGGTGCCCTCTCTTGAGAATTCTTATGCTAAAGTTCAGTAGTTGGCTTTAATAGTCCCTAGTGGATTCTTACAGATGCATTTTATAAACTGTTTTTGAATTTCTCTATACTTTTATCTCTATTTTTTCCTGAGTGATAGAACAAATTTTTCTGTCAAACTAATATTTTTATTTGTTCTCAATGTACTTTTCTATAGAATGAGAAAGAATGATGCAAACAGGTCCACATATATATATATGTCTATATGTGTATATCTGTTGTAATTTTGTAGCTTACAACTCTATCACATTTGCTTTTTGTGCGATGTCTTTATTATAATGAATTCTAATATTTTTTTCTTGCAATTTTCTTTATTTACAGCTTCCCTGCTCCCATTTTGTTTCTTGTACCCACTTCCCCAATTCCCTTAATACTTTTCATTTCTTTCGCATGACTCAGTGAGCTAAAAAATGAAGTGTCTTATCATTTGCTTGCTTCCCTATCCAAAGGTAAACCAAAGGAATCTGACCACATAGAACACAGGAGTTGATAAATTATGAATTTTCAGATACTTTATTCAACAGTAATTGTTTATTTTAAACATATGTATCCATTAGTTTGTTTAACCATCAACTGTAAAAATCTATTTTCTTTTCTCTCTTTCACCTCTTCTTCCTTTTTTAATTGCTTCTTATTTCTCCTCCTTTAGACAAATATTCTAACATATCTAGTTTCTTTCTGTTACTTCTATGTAGACTATTTTGATATTCTCTCTGTCTGTCATTGTCTCTCTGTCTCTCTGTGTTTTTCTCTCTCTCCCTCAGGTACTGGATATTGAACATTGGACCTTCCCACTGAGGTGGGTCCTAGTTCCTCACCTTTTTTATTTTTTTGACACAGGATCTCACTAAGTCACTAAATTGTCCAGGGGCTAAAGCTTGTGATTCTTTTGGCTCAGCATTCCAGAGTGCTGAGATACAGATTATATTCCTGAACTCTTTCCTGTTTCTTTCTTCAATATCCTTTTATATTTAATTTAATTATTTTTTTATGTGATGTGCTGCTTCATGCATCAATGTTATAGCCCCTGAATATTTTGGTTTTGTTTGGTGTTTTGCAGCTGTGTCTTGTTATGTAGTTCAAGCTGGCCTTGAACTCACTATGTAACTAGGTTGGATTTAAACTCAGCAATTTTCCTTGCTCAGCCTCCTGGGTTCACGGATTATAGCTGTGTGCCACAATGCCTAGCAAGTCCCTGAAATTTGACTTTTACCATTTTGGAAGGGAAAAAATAAAAATCTGCTAGACTCTGCCAATGTTTTTACCTTTATTTTTAGTTTTAATTAAAAATCAAATTTTAATGCTTGTTAATTCATTTTTTTGGTACCAGCACTTGAATTTTTAACCTCACGCTCGTCAGGCAGGCACTGTGCCACTGAGCTATATCCTTGGCCCATGTTAAGGGTTTGACGTTATTTCCCTCATATTATTTGCTCTATGCCACGAAATACTCCTATTCTTGGGCTATATCAACCCTTCTTTTGTGGTATCTGCCTGTTCTCTAGCTCTCACTGGCTTTCCTTCTCATTACCTGCCCACAGGATTCTCTTCTTCCACTTCAGGTTTGCTTCCCTTTCCCCAGAGACAGTCAGTTTCACTCAAGTTTGTGAGTTCAGTTGATCTATTCAACAACTATGGCACTGTAGTTGTTGTACTGCCCTTAACCTTTTTTTTCCCCAAAAAAATATGCTAGTATCTTTTCCCGATGGATTTCTTTGCACGGTTCATGAGGAAGTTCTGCCTTTACTCCAAATTACAAAGTTTTAACTTTAAATCATTTTTAAAAATTTGCCTCCTATCCTACAGGTTCTTCTTTCTGTTAATAGCATCCCACTCCTTTGATACCCCTGAGTAGAACTGAAAATGCTGTCTTTGATTCCACCTTGTTCTTTACTCCCCTATGCTGGACACTTCCCCTGCTCCACCGACATTATTCTTTATTGTTTTGCATTTGCTCCTTTCTTCATAATCACTATTAGGTAATCTCAGTTTAAATTCTTGATATTAAATTCTAGGCTTATTGCAAAACCTCCCCCTACACGCAAACTATACAACCACAAAACTTGGCTAAACACTGTTTTCTACATCACATCACTTTGTTGATCACAGAAATGTAGTGTTATCTCACTGTCTTTTGAAAACTTTAGAGGAATACAATTTCTGTAAAAAAAAAAAATTTCCTTCAAAACAGAAGTTTTGGATATGTTGACTGAAAAATAATGTTGATATTTATTAGCATGGTAGCATTTCTAGCATCAGTGTTAACTCATACATTTGCAGGCTTTTCTGCACAAAATCTATTTTTTTGCATAAAATCTATTTAATATTTGAAAATTTGGGCTTTATAAAACAGGACTTGAAAAATGCTACTGGTTATAGCTAAATTCCGTGAATGCAATATAAATAATGACAGTCAGTGTTTATCAAGTCAATGCAAACTACCTTGCTAAATACGCTCAATACTTTTGAAATTAATCTTCATGATAATTGTCTAAAGTTGGTGTCACCATTAACTTCATTTTCCTGAATTCGGAGAGTTTGGGTTACTTGTCCCAGACCAAACAGGAGCTAATGGCACTAGAAGCTCTGGCCTGTGGAAGCCGAGCCTCAGGCTTCAAATCAGTATTAATTCTCCCTGCTCTGTACCCACCCTTGTTTTCAATGTTGCCTTCAGCTCTAGTTGGTCTGAGCTACAATGATCTTCTTTCCTGACTTCTGATATATAGGTCATTTTACCAAAGAAATTCCTTCTCTCCTTTCCTGTCCAAAACAATTTTTACATTATGTTTCCCTTAAGGATGTGAGTTGATGATAATGTTTTGACCCAAATTTGTCTTCTTTAAAGTCCTTTGAGGCTCTTCCACAATGTCTTTCATTTGTTACTTGATTAAAAAAAATTATTTCCTCTTTCTCTTTCCTCAGCATCTTGTGTGCTAATTTGTAGGGTTTTTTTTTTAAATTTTTTATTTTTATTTTTATTTTTTTGGTACCTGGGATTGAACTCATGACCTCGTGTCTGCCAAGTAGGCACTTACACCTGCTGAGCTAAACCCCAGCCCTGGTTTTGTAGTTTTGTATTGGAAAATTCAAATGAATAAATGAATGATACATAAATACTGACCAAAATTTCTAATGATATTTGGAAGAATTAGTATAAACTTCAAATGGGATATGAAAAAATGTTATTATTTTAAAATGTGAAATTTTACTTTACTGATTGTGTGTGTGCGGTATGTGGTGCGTGTATAGCCACTGTAAAAACTCTAAGATACAGGGAAGTAGTTTAGAGTAAGTAGAAAGATCTTCTCTTTTTTACCTACTAGCTTCCCTGCTTTAATCTTGTTTTCACAGTTAATTATTGCTGGGTTTGATGGGTATATTTCCTGTTTTTTATCCATTCACCTACATTAGCATCTAACTTTATAGTCCCTATATCCTATGATTCCATGTTACTATTATATATTCAAAGAAATAATGATTCCACATGACCTAAGAATATTATGGCTTTTTAATATTTAAGAGACAAGGTGAATACTGTTCCTACTTTCCAACAAACGAACAAAAAACAACACAAAGTTCCCTGAAAATATCTAGTTTTCTTTTCTTTCCGAGTTTCCCATTGAAGCCCCTGACAAAAAGTTTTGCTCTCTGGCTTCTGCGATTCTTACTCTTGCCTGCTCACTCCCTCTCATTGGTCAGGGATTTTTCTGCACACTCTCTGGGTCTCTGACTTGCTCATTTGACTGCCTGCTGGACCTGGGAGATGGAGCTGCTTTCTGTTCCCACTGCTTCTTCCTTTGGAAATAAACTGTTATGTTTAAATTTATCCAGATTTATAAAGGTACTGGCATAAAGTCTTAGATTGCATCTAGTCGCAGTTTTCAACTCACCTCTGTTGGCATCACTTTGCTGGAATATGATTTATTTATGATTATTTTTCTTGTTTATAGCATCAATTTTTTCTTTACATTGTGGGTATGAAAATAGTGCTTACTGTTAATGATCAGTTTACTGTTTTTTGGATCAAGTTTTGTTTACGTTCTCACTGATTTCTATTTTGACTTACCAGTATTTTATGCAGTAAGCGTCTCATACGTGTGGGCAAGTGTTCTACCACAGAGGTATATTCTTAATCCCTTCTCTTTTTTTCTCCCTTTTTAAAAAATATAAAGTGTTCTGATCATAAAAATCATTTTTGAATATGGTTATGGCCCATCAAATGCTACATATTCAAAAGATACTGCTGTTCTTGCCAATCATTCACCACTTTTCTCTTTTAGATTTATTTCTCCTTAAGTGAAATGAACAATGTTATATGGTTTGTATTTCTTTACTTTCACATTTTGGAAAGCTCTTCTTTATCAAAACAATACATGCATAATTTTTTTGTTGAACATTCAATGGATATTAAAAATGTTTTTCTATATTAAAATATCTACCTTAAATAAGAGAAAGACAATGAAAAAATCACATTAAATGTCAATTTTATATGATCACACTTTTTAAAGACACATGTGATGTGTAGCTAAATTTTATTTAACAAGGATATATTTGCATGTGACTAAATAAAATTAACTAATAGTTTTTTGTGAGATATGTTAAATATTCTTTCTTTGGTATACACTTTATATATACACTACACTAAAGTGCCTTTCAGTAACTAAAAGACAGCACTTGAGATATAAGGAATTCTAATTAAATTGCCAAAGTCAAGACCAAAAATACAGACAATTTTTCCTTGTCTTCAGTCATTACCTTATACACATATATTGAAACAGGTGAGTCTTGGTTGGTTCTGAGACAGTGATTAATTTCCCTGGCATTTAAACAGTCACAGAACGAGTTAAATAAATCTAAACATAAAGCCAACCTTGAGTAGATTTTGAGAGGACATTCTCCATCTTCATGAAAAGTTGAACATTATTAATCAAGTCCAACCATATCTTTAGAAAGGGAAAACAGTTATAATCTTCACTGAATTACTATCAAAACTTTGGAAAAAAGATATCCATTTAACTACAAGCCAATTTTACTTAAATCAGGACTCTCCAACAAAAATATTGTCAGCCAGTCATAATATGAATTCTGTTGTGTGAGATCTGTTAAATTATAGTGCACATAAAAAAGTCAAGAGACATTTTTGTTCTGTAGTAAACAAGAAAGTGACTATTACTCATTAATATGTTTCTGAGGTAAGCTATGAAGTCTGCCCTTTTTCCCTTCTTCTTAAAGCCAGCAAAGATATTTTTCTTTTGGGAATATACTTCTTAGGCTTCTGCACCCATCAATGTATCTTCTCCCAGATGCAGCCTTCGCTTTTCTGCATAAAAGAATCTAACAGCCCAGCCTGCCTTCTGCTCAACAGACCATGGAGGTTTGGCCCAGTCTTCTATTCGCTTCCATTTTCCACATGTGGCACTTGGCACACTTCTTTACAAAAATCTTACCTTTCTCAACATCACCTGTTTTTAAATCTGCTATGGCTTCTCTCTAGTGTGCAGTATTCTTTAGTCATTACCACATAGAAGGTTCCAGCTCAGATGCCAGACATTCCCTTTTCTGAACTACATAATTTTAAATAAAACTTATTTTAAATAAAAGTTAACTAAACATTAAGAAAAGTAAATCTTAGCAGCCTTGATTAAACAAATAGGCAATTCATAATACAATGTTTTAGATTCTTGGGTTGATCAATAAATTTTGGAAAAATATGTTACTCAAGGAATACATTTTCACAAAACTCTTCAGTGTCTGGAGGCTTTAAATCCTTCAATGTCTCTGGAATCTCTAAAATGCCAAATTTCAGGAAGGCCTAGGAAATTGTGTAGTATTAGTGGTATATATTCCAGATATTTCTATACCAAGCACATAGAAATGTATTACACCATCTGAAATAGTGTACACATTTTTTATTATTGTTATTCAACATATTATTTTAGAAACTGTTGTAGTCAGGGTTTGCAAAGAAAGTAGTTTAGTATGGGATACATTATTGATCGAATTATTTTATAATATTTACTCAGTCAAACCCAAAAAAGTACAGGAAATCTGTCCATACGCTAAAGACCTGAAGAATTCAGCTGAGGGCCTAGATCCCACAGAAATGTCCTGCATGAGTCCATCTGAAGATTTAGAGTCCATGACAGTGTCCTCCCCACAAGTCCAGCTGGAGCCCTAGAGCCAATAACAGTGCCTCATGCAAGTGTGTTCCATGGGTTGTGCTGGGAAGCCTCAAAAGTCAGTGGTGGAAGCAGGAAAGTCTGTGACAGTGGGATGAGGGTCTGTGCCAGCAGCCTGAGGGATCTTCACTGGAGCCAGGAAGTGACACTCAAAGAAAGGACCAGAGCTCCCCTGAAAAGTCCCAATGCCATCCTCAGCGGCAACGAGGTCTTGAGTTCCTCCAACAATGAGAATAGTTGAGTTCATATCAGCAAGAGAGGACAAGCATCTCCTGGAGACTGAACAGCATATTATCTTCCCCTCTGGAGCCAGGAAGCAATGCTTAAAGTAAGGACCAGTGCTTCCCCAAAGTGAACCACAGCCATTCTCAGTAACAGCAAGGTCCCAAGCTCCTCTGATGATGACAACAGCCAAGTTCATATTAGGAAAGAAGCTCGCCAAGCTCCTCCAGGAGGACCAATGGCAAGAAGAGAACCAGAAACACTGCTTCTTATCACCAGTTCTCCTTTTTACATCATTGGCTACATGGACCATCAGGTGGACCATTCACACAGCACCACGTTGAATCTGTTCATTTCCGTGTCACAAGTTGACCACCAGGTGTCATTCCACCACAGAACCTAAAGGAGAACATTTGACTCCACAAAACCTCTGCTCTGAATAAGATCATTCCTGAACCTAACTAAATGTGTCACACTCATCAGTCTTTCCAAAACTTCAAATATAGCATTGCTATTTTCCTTCCTAACATTTCACCTAATCCATTCATAATAGGTTTAAAGATACTCCCTTGTTTAGACTTCAACTTGAATTATTTAATTGGTTTTGTGTTGGTAGCAGCTCAAATCTAATGGAGTCCTCTCCAGCCAGCATCAGTTGGTTCCTCTTTTCCCTTCTGAGTTAAATTTTCCTGATTCCTCATATGCTGAGTAATTCTGGAGTTTACACAGCATCTTTTCAATATCGTGTTATGAGAATCTGGGTCTGCAGTAAAATGAAATGATTATAGGAAGTTATGAATAAATGGAAGGAAAAAAGGATATTCCATTTCAACACCAACAGAAAACTGGCTAACATTAATATCAGATAAAGTATTATCACTAAAAGAGGTTACCAGCAATAAAAAAAAGATTGCACAATTATAAAAAGTATCTATTCAACAAAAATTACTAAGTGGGAATTCACCTAATCATAGAACTTCTAAATTTTGCTGGCATAATAACTCACAGAGCAAAAACCAAAAACAAAAGCATCTCACAGAGCTAGAAAAATTGAGAAATCTACCAATAAAATTTGAGACATCAACTCATTTCTCTTGGACAAAAAATATGGAGACATAGAAAAATAAACCATACTATCACTAACTGAATTTCACTGATATTTATAAGATAGTTCACCTAACCATAACAGAATACACATTCTTTTTTTAACTGTGTGCATAATCAGTAGAACAAACTATACCCCAATTTATAAAACAAACCTTAACGACTTAAATAAAAATTGAAATCAAAGTATATCATCTTACCACGTGGAATTATACTTTAAATAGATAGCAAAGATAACAGAAAAATGTCCAAGTCCTTGGGAAATCAATCATGTATATCTATGTATTCCATTATTAAAGAGCAAGTCACAGTAGATACAAATGACCAAAATCAAGAATGAAAAGATAGTATTAATGAAGAAAGAAAGCTATTAAAATATTTAGGATGGAATCTGTCTTCCTTTATCATTAGAACTCAATACCAAACATTGACAAATTAAAGGTGGAGAGGTTTATTTTGGTTCACGTTTTAAGAGTTTTAGTCCTTGTGTAGTCAGGGACTCTAGGCATGGTGGAAGACTGCTCATGGCATGGAGATGGGGAAGGAGGGAATGAAGGGAAGCGCAGAAAGAGAGATACAACCTTCCAAGTCACACCACAGAAACCTGCCTCTTCCCACCAGACCATACTTCCTAACAGCAAGAAGCTGCAATGCCCAATAATCCTATTACCTTTCAACAACTCCACTTTTGAGTGCATGAGACTTTGGGAGGACATCCAGTTATAAACTATGACAGAATACTATAGACAAATTTACAAACACAAACTTGGCATTGTAGATGAAGTGGACCACTTCCTCAAAAATTACAAACTACCAACACTCACCCAAGATGAATGTATAATGTTTGTAGTCCTATGAGAATGAAAACTATCATATTCTTAGATTTAAAAAAAACAAGAGAGGACTACTAGCAAGTTCTATCAAAAATTGAAAAAAATAACACCAATTCGGTATAACATTTCTCAGAAAAATGATCATATTCCACAACTCACTTTATGAAGTCAACCTGACTTGATTGCAAAATCAAACATCTAAAAAAACTACAGATTAATAATACTCAAGAACATGGATATAAATATCCTTAATTCCACAATATATACTTAATCTAGCCATGTATATCGATATTGTATTATTGTAAGGGTACAAGGCCCGTTCAGAGTTCAAACGTAAGTGAATCTAAACCAACAAATTAATCTAATGAACCAAAATCACCTAATTATACCAGTCAATTTTTTAGGAATAGAAGGAAATTTTCCAACATGACAAGGAAGAATATAAAAGAAATTTACATTTAACATCATACTTACTGGTAAAAAGTTTAAAGCTTTCTACTTTTTTTTTGCCTCCTGATTGAAACTTTATTGGTGTTAATCATCTAAATTCATATTTTTTGAGAAAATGTACAAAGAAATAATGCAGAATTAAAATAAGTAGCAATAATAGCGAAAATAGGAAAACTCTGAAACTGAGAAAAGATTTTTTTCTGTTCTAAGTAACTTGCTGGTTGATAAGGAAATCAACAAGAAATTATTAAAAACACACCAAAAAGTTATTCATATGAAAAATTTTCAGAATGCTGGAAAATATATTTGATATTAATTAACTAACTTACAGCCAACCTAAGATAGGAAAAAATAACAAAATTAGGGTGGGAAAATAAAAGGATGAAACAGGGATTCACAAAGTAATGTACAACATATAATAATATGAAATGCAGTCAAAGTCGATTCTGGGAACCAGTTCATAAAGATTATAAATTTTTTCTGAACTTTAAGATTAGCCATAGACACTTTCCTAGTAGATGCAAAGCCCTGGGTACAAACTCCAATCCTACAGAATTGCGTAGACTAGATAGATAGATAGATAGATAGATAGATAGACAGACAGACAGACAGACAGACAGACAGACAGACAGATAGATAGATAGATAGATAGATAAATAGAGACATTTCTGTTAGGAAAGCTTTCTACTTTGGATTAAGAACAAGGAATACATTTCCACTTAAACTTATCCTATTCAGTATGCTTTGTAGTTTTAACTAGCGCAATAGAAAAAAAGAGGAGAGGCATGTAAATTGGGAAGAAAAGAATAAAATTGTCCCTTTTTAGAAGTAGTTTGCCTGAGTGAAAAGTGCCAACAAATCCATTAAAACAGACACTGTTAGAATTAATGTATATGCATGGATCTTGCTGGGTAGATGACACACAAAATACTGTAACCATGTAAAGTATTATTGGAAACATTTACCTACCTTTACAATAGTCTCTCTCTCCTGAAATTAAATGCTTAGAAATAAGTCTAATGGAGTAGGCACTGGGTCTGGAAGGTAAAGAGTATAAGAGGCTAATTTAAACAAAAGCTTAGTATCATCATTTCTTTCCAGGTTGATGTGTAAATTTAACATATTTAAGTTGTATCATAATTTTTTAAAATAGATACAAACATGCTGACCCTAAAGTTTCTCTGGAAAGTCACAGAAACCAGAACAAAAACAGCTCAAAAACCAAGAATAATACCAGACAAATTATACTCTCTAATTTTAAGATTTATTGTAAAACTACAATGATCAAAACAGTGTGATAGTGGTAAAAGAATGGATGTAGTGAATCAGAATACAGTCTTCAGATGGGCCAAAGTAAAAATGATCAATAATTTTAATAAAGAAAAATAAGCCAATCAAATGTTTCCAACAAATAGTGTTGCAACTACTGTATATCTACATGCAGTAAACCTTAATATAAAATATTAATTCAAAATGAATCACAGGTCTAAATGTAAAATATAAAACTATAAAACTTTTAGAAGAAATATTTGTGAATTATGGTTAGGTAAAGAACAGTTAGCCCAAAACATACTTTATAAAAAAGATTGACACATTGGATTTCATGAGCACTAAAAAGTTTTGTTTTATAAAAGACACTGTCAAGGGAGTCAAAGGAGAAGCCACAGATTGGGAAAAGATATTTGCACAGCCATTAATCTAGCTAAAACAGCTATCAGAAATATTTAAAGTTCACTGAAAACTCACCAGTAACAAATAAAGAAACTGATTGAAAAATGGGCAGATTTTCTGATCAAACCCTTCACTGATAAGGACAATTGCAAAGGTAATAAATACATGAACATTGTTCTCTACAAGTAGTAATTTATAAATTGAAACTTTGATATGATACCACTAGATACATATTGCAATGACTTAAAAATATTGAAATCTCAACCTCACAAGATCAGGGACTGCAAGAATGTAAAGCTAATATGGTTGCCAAGATGCAGACTAGTACAGCCTCTCTGTCAAACAGTTTGACAGTTTTGTATAATTTTTTAGTCACATTTATCCTAAGACCCAGCAATTCTACTGCAGTTAGCTTGGAGAAATGGAAACTTCTGTTCACTTAAAAACCTGCAAAGGATTGTTTAAAACAGCATCCTTCATAGTATCTGAAGCAGGAAACATGAACCATAGTACAGTATCTGGCATTCTTAAAATGATGAAACTGTTGTAACAAAGGACCAACCGGTGGATGCCAGAGGTCAAAGGTGAGGAGCATCACACGAGAACAGAATGGGTGAATGTGACCGCAGTGACTGCAAAGAGGCAACACAAGGGGTTTTAACAGATGTTGGGATGTTGTGTATCTTTATTTATTTTTTTGGTACCAGGAATCGAACTCATGACCTTGTGCTTGCCAGGCAGGTGCTTAAGCCACTGAGCTAAATCCCCAGCCCTGTTATGTATCTTGATGACAGTAAGAATAAAAATTTAAACATACAGCAAAATTTATACAACTACACACAAAAGTATTAAATAAAAAATAAAATCACAAAAAGATTTTGGGTATTGTTCTTTAGATATTGTCCTCTCAATAGATCATAAACTTGAGATATATATATATATATATATATATATATATATATATATATATATTAATAAAAATCAATAGTTAGCAATCTCACTATTGGAAGTGTTGGAAATTGACTGTCATTTGGTATAGCATTTGTTTTTATTTTACCATAGATACGCATGACATATACCTTAGAACTATGTTAAAAATGTAACATTCATAACACTCAAATCCAGAGATTATATTCCAGGTAATATTTTCACTAGCTAGGTTAATCCTTAGAAACTTATTCTTCTTTCTTCTTCAATTTGCCCCTTTTAAATGAGAAATACTGACATACATGCTCTCTCCTGTTCTCCTTTTGTGAAACAAATATCCAAATCCATTGCAGCTACTAAAATCTGCCCTCAAAATGGAAATAATACTTCTAATTCTTTTCAGATTGAAACCCACAAAGGGTTTTCATATTTCAAATTGTAAACTCTGTAAACACTTGTTATGTTTTGAAGAGTGAAGTGACTGTTTGTAGAGTTCATGAGATGGCTCTTACATTAGCCATGTTGCTTGGTAACCTGCCCAGGGCTCCACATACAATAGCATTAATGAACGCTGATGTTAGATGTGGATGGTAATGACAAGCAAGACCCTTAAAAATGTTACACAAATATTTGCACGGTTAAAAATTTCATAAAGCAGGAAGAAATCTGAAACCTAGTAATAGAGATTGCATACCAATGGCTTTTTAAGAGAAAATGTGATTCGTATAGCCACTAATTTTTTTAAAGTATTAAGCATGCATAAACACACATACACACACACATATATATATGCATAGATACTTGAAAGTATATGCACAGGGCTTCTACTATCAAGCACACAAAAATACCTAGGCTGTTGTTTTTAAACTAGGGGAAGAGACAATCATTTCTGATTGCTAACTGTTCTCTGTGTATGCATTTCAGTTTACAAACCCTGAAAAGGGTTACTATGCTGTAACCCTCTGAGGGTTTATAGCTAACTGAGGAAGTTTGCTGCTTCTTAAGAGTTGTGTTCATTTCTCCAGTGATTTAGAAAGATTATTCAACAGATAACAATTAATTAAAGGAGATAAATAATGTTCTTCCTTATACCACAAAGACAATTAATTATAAATAGTTTTTACTTTAAAAAAATCACAACATAATAGGAATACCATACTGGTGATCAACTAATTGTTGGTTGAGGGTAGAATTTCTTGGCATCAAGTGATGGATAAAATATTAAGAAAAAGAATAATAGTTTGACAACATAAAAACTGGAGGCTGTCATGTACTGAAAGAAAACTAAAACATTAAATATGTCAGTGCTGCTGATAGAGGGCAATGGTGAGGACTTTGAGAAAATTTTTAAAAATTAGCCCCTAACTGCAAAGATTTTAGTAAATAATTTTGATTCCTTTCAACAGGTAGGCCAAATTATGGATGAACTTCTTAAAAGATGAACTGCATATATATTTCATTCTATAATACTTTCTCACAGACATTCATTTTTATTTACCATCAGAAATATCTATCCAATTTCTTTTGAAATTATGTATGCCACAGTTATCTTCAAAATAAGACTGGTAGTATTGCATTTCTTATAAGGCTACTAAATTTTATGAATGTAAGAGATAATGTAAGCGAAGGAAGAATACACTTAATATGTAAATAATAATTAACTAACAATTAATTATAGATGATATTTGCATAAGATAATGTATTCTTATACTCCCATTTAGTATTTTCCAAACTGCCTTCATACTTAAAGTTTGCAGTTCAATGAGAGGAAATATAGTATTGTTACCATTTTAGATAAGAAAACTGAGGTTTAACAACATTTGAGAATTTCCTATAATGAGTAAATTCTGAAAATGGAAGCCAAATTCAGAGATTTTGGTTCTAAATCCTATATCTGCTCCTATATACATAATTTCCTAGATATTAAAAGGAGTCAATAACCCAACAGCTTTTCACCATGTGTGTTTTCCATCTGTGTGATGCTTTCTTCCATATATCTATTGTTCTACACTGTCTTTGTTACCTTTTGCATTAATGTTAGCATGTTACTATTTGCAGAACTGTTGCGAAAAAATTTCCCAATATTCATGCAGATATACTAAATAATAAGAACTAGAAGAAAATTCTTATACAGCATTTGCCATGTGCTATTAAGTTCTGATGACTTTCTCTGAGCAAGTACTGTATTGTGCCCACTTTGTGGGTAACAAAATTGAGGCACAGAGATCCTGCTCTATACTGTTACTGTTACTATTGTAGTATTGAGGGATTGAGCCCAGGGATTTTGCCTTGAGTTGTATCCTCACCACTTTTTTCTTTTATGTGTTAGATTTTGAGACAGAGTCTTGCTATGCAGCTTAGGCTGAGGTTGAACTTGCTTTCCTTCTGCTTTGGCCTCCTGAGTGCCGGGGCTACAGATCTCTATTACTAGATTCAGAAACTATTATTTTATATTTGTGTGAATTATCAACTCAATTCCGCATATTTTAATTTAAATTAAAGTGTTTAAGATTCACAAAATAAAGATAATATTTCCGGCATTTATTTTTTACTGTGATGATAGTGTGAAATGTCAGTTTATATTCAGGTGTCTATAGCTGCCAGCAATAACTCTGAAGCTTCTTATTTTAATCAAGAAAATATTTTCAAAATTGTTCTATGGCTTATATATGCAGTGAGAAATAGTTTGCACTTTGAAAATGTGGGAGAAAACAAAACGAGGTGATACTTTTTTTATTTGAGCTAAGAAAAATTGTGTTGTGGATTCTTTTCTCGGATGGTTGAGTGAAATAGTTTTTCTCCTAAAATCTCTTTTTTCTTTATATAAAATGTGTGCATACTGAAACACTAGCTGTGAAATGCATTTCTGGTTGCATTTATAACATCACTGAAGTTAGATTATTTAGTAACACATTTTAGATGTCCATGACAAAACTAATGCTTTTTGTTCACCAGTGAAATGGAATAATTAATCGGAACTCTCACTGGAGGAGGACCCACTGCATTCTGTGTTGGTTTGTAAAACAGGCCTGGGTGAGAGGCCTCTCAGCAGGCCTAGTCACCTTACCTGTAATTTTTCACATGTGTATAGTTCATCACTAGTGACATTCTGGCTTTCAGATCAGTCATCTCTTAGGACTTAAAATTGATATATCAGTCTCAGCATAAAATGCTATCATTCCCGTAGACCAACTGTTTACCGGAGTATAACTCCTCCTGTGTCTCATTTCATCACTGCTCCATACAGTGATGTTTCAATGTGAAATGAAGTTTTTTCATGCTGTGCTTCTGAGTAGAAAAAAGACAGAAGTACATGTATGATAAATGGTGAGGATTCCACCATAACCCGTGCAAAACAATACAATGTGGAAGCATTGTGTAATATATTTGCTTTAATAATTTAATGCATAAATGTGGCTTTTAAACTTTTATAACAAATACTATTTATGCAGCAGTGAGGGGGAAGATCAATTATATTTGCAGTGAATCACTTTATCTTCCGACTTATTTAGAAATTAGCAAAATGCCACTGCTGTTGAATTGTCATGGTGAAATATCTGTGGAGACTACACTATTAGTAAAAAATAAAATTACCATCATGTTTTTCAATTCCTCACATATTTATTTACAGTTTTGTAAGAGAAGGGATTTGTTTATAATTTTATTAAATCCAAGTTTTCCCTTCTGTGTGGAGCTGAGGACAAAATTTTCACTTCTAGTATCAATAACAGAATTTGGGAAAATTATCTTTAATTCACTTATTGCTGCCTGAACCACATTGCAGTGTTTGTGTTCTTTCTTTGGCATAGAATGCATTTTCTTTGTGTCTCCGAGCGTGTCCTGGCCATGACATTAAGATCCCACTGGTTACTAGGGTTGATTCTACTGATTTGGCTCAGTGTGTTGGGGTACATAGACTTCCCGCCCAACCCTAAAAGCTATGCATTGGTGCAGGATGGTGACATTTCTGAGAAGACCAAAATGATTTAATTTTCATCAACATGGAAATGATATTTTTATTTTAGCATGTCATGATTCAATCTACGACTAAAGGTCTGATAGGCTGCTTTGGAATGGAAGGTTAAATGGTTTTATCACAAGTAGATTCCAACAATGTTTTCAAGTTGAGGTAGCATTGCAATATTTTAGTTTATCTGAGAAAACACTTGAAGTTACACCTTTAATGCTTTTTTGTTTTCAAAAATCTTTTATATATCTTTTAGGATGTGTTGAAAATGATAATATACTGTGAGAGATTATCTGAACACAGCTACAGTTATATCATGAGTTGTTGATCAAACAGTGAACAAATGAATGAATCCTAAGAAATGCAGAAAAAAAGGGAAAATATATTTATAGTAAGATATATTTTTATGAAATAACTCAACCAAAGAGTGATTAATTCTCTTTTCTCAGAAGTAGGAAATTCATCAATAATTCATTTGATTGTATTTCTTGAGTATGTGTATATGCAGTAGTGTATGCATGTGTACACATAGGCACAAGAAAATAAAATGTCCTAAAATTATTTGCACAACTAATTTTTATATTTGGAAATTACAATTACATTTTTATCATCTCCAATATGGCACACTCCACAGTAACCATGTACTGAAAGTCTAATGGTTAATAATGCTTTCTTTGCATTAGTTTAAAAATCTATGAAACCAAATAAAGAAAAATTGACACATAGTCCTCAGGTTTAATTTTCAAGATACAGATACTTGAATCCCAAGTTAATTTTGGAATATTTCTAATAATGCCTATGTCAAGAATTATATCCATCACTTACTTGATTTATATGTGTATTTAGGAAAATTCAAACAGCAACTGTACTTGTTAAGTTCAAATCAAGTTGTCCCTTTTAATTTTTTTAAAAAATAAATTTTAGAACTATAGTAGGTTCATCACAAAATCAAGTGCAAAATATAGTTACCATATTAAATTTACCCCTTGGACCCACTACCAATATCCCACACCAATGGAACATATGTTGCAATCAATGAAATTACTGTGTTTTCAATTCTGAAATAAATAACTGGGTTTTATTATTCACCTTATGTCCTTATGAGAAATCATTAAATCAAAATTGTGAGCAGTTTCTCAGTGATTTTAAGAATTCAGGCATGGCGGCATGTTAATCCAGAGGATGAAGGAGGGGCAGTCCTTGAGTCCAGAAGTTCATATTTAACATGGAAATAAAACAAGACCTCATCTTTAAAAATGTCAAAGGAAAAATTACTAGGAAAATTTAAACATTTTATTAATTTTTCAGGTTCAACTGAGATCACTAAAACATTTTAGACATTAAAACAATTTCTATTCATCACAGTGTAGTTATTGCTATTTATAGAATATAAATAATATGTGATTTGTAATGTGAGAGGAAGTAACACTCAGCTCTTGCCCTCAAATTGCATAAGGAGCAATGCAGAAGATAAAATGTTGCAATTTGAATCAAAAATGATTCCTCAACACTGACATTGGTTTAGAGGTGGAGCCGTTGGAAGTGACCGCATCATGGGGTGGTCTAGATGAACATGGTTTTAGGAGGTGGCAAGAGATAGGAAGGGCCAGGTCACTAAGGGCTTGGCATCTATTGTAGTCAGTGGTTTGCAAGGGAATAGATTTAATGGGACACATACATTACAGGATTATTTTACAATAGTCACGCTATAGGTCAAATGCAGAAGAGTGCAGGAGGTCTATCCATGCACTGGAGGCTTAAACTGAGGCACACCACCTATGGCAATGTTCTCCCTAAGTCCAGCCAGAGTTCTAGAGTCCACAGCAATGCTTCATGGGAGTCTGTTATCAAGCATCTGCACCAGAAAGGCTCAAAGGTCAGTGTTGGAAGCTAGAATGTCCGTGCCACTGGAGTGAAGGTCTGTGCCAGCAAGCTGAGGGGAGGTAGGAAGCCCCTGCTTAAGGTCAAGACCCGATCTCCTCCTCCAATGAGAACAGCTGGGTTCAGATCAGGAAAACCAGCTGAGACAAAGTCGCTCCTGGGAAATCAGCATGATGGAGTCTTTTCTGTTTATCCTCTTATACCATTCCCGCAAGATTTCTCAGGTGGGGCTTCCTCCCCAGAATCATTCTGAGAGTTCAGCTGGGTAATCTCACTCATGTCGATCATTAATTAATCCGCCACAGTCTGAAAGAGTGTGTACCTCTCTTCCTGGTTCCTCCTTTCTCTCTCTGCTTCCTGCCAGCCATGATGTGGATGGCTTTCCTGTCAAACCCTGCTGCCATGCCATTTCTACCTTGGAGATAGCCCACTGTGTCCTGAAACAATCCTCTCCTTCTTCAAATTGGAGTGGGCTGGTGGTGTATTTGCTGAAAGGACCACCTCCTGACAATGCATTCATCTATGGCTCCCAATTGCTAATCATCTTCCAAAAATCCGGCCTCTCAGTGTGTAAGTTTTGGGTGTTATTCTTGATCCAACCATAACATATGAATAAGTGGTTTTTCTAGTGAGAACACTTTATATCAGAAAGAGAAAGTCTCCAGGAGGCAGTACTAGAAGAGAGTACGGATTTATTCCAGGTTTCAGAGCAGGATAAGCATTAAAGTTAGATCTTGAAAATGTAGATTGGGGTGTGGATATGATTTCCTGATAAAACATAGGCTATACAGCTAAGTTTGAATTTTAGATAAATGATAATTTTCTAAAACATAAGTATGTCCTCTGCTTATAATTATCTATTACTTATCTAATATTGAAATATACCCAAGAACACTATATTATTATTTACTTAGAATGGAAATTACATACATGTGGTACATTGAAAAAAATGTTAAAGCATAAATAAAAAAATGGATGCATATGTATAGTTCTGGATACATGCGGAAAAGAATATCTGGTTGTTTATGTTTATGTAATATGTAACAAATTGATTTGAATTACTAGAAAGATTAATAATTATACTGGAAAAATAAAGCATAAATTATAATTGTCTGGGACAGACAGGAAGTAGTAATACTGAAACCTCATATCCTTGGTTGTTAAAATTATAGCATGATTTTACACTATTCTGTATTGCATCTAGGAAAAAAAAATCAACTAGAGAAAGAACATAGTAAAGCCTTTGCCTAGAGGGAAAAGAGGAATTCTGTTTTCCTCCATTATATAAAATGATGACATTAACATATGCTAAAATGCATTTCAAAGAGTGGATAAAATCATAATAAATTATTTTTATGATGAAAAATTTCAAACCTATACACAGGTAGAATAGTGTACCAAACTTTTGTACAGTTATAACCCAGTTTGAGCAATGATCAAGACTTGCCACAATTGCTCTATCTAACTGTTTTTCTTTGCTGAACTACTTGAAAGCTAATCATGTGGTTGACATTTTAAAAAATCAGTTAATTGGATAGATAGCAACAAAGTGGTAGGGATTTGGAAATGGAATTGTAAGATGTAAGTGATTACCTGGATTTTGTTTTGCATAGATACATAAAAGGTATATTTATGTGTTACAAAATTCCTACATTTCACACATTAAATCTGTAGTTTTCATGAAGACTGCTGAGTTATTGATTTTTTGCATTTGAATGTGATTTGGTTATGCTTACATGATAATACAATATTACAGTATAGAACACAAAAATGGCTTTGATTCTTTTATCATTTGACTTCATGAAGTGGTCTTAGTTTATAGATAATATATATCCAGAATATCAAATATTTAAATTCTGAATTTCATCTAGAAGCAGAATCTAAAATAGAGAATATATATTATGGGTCAAAAATATAAGCAGATGGACAATTTATATGAATGTACATATTATCACTAGAAGCATGAAAAATAGATGTACTTATATTTCTTCAGTTTACTCCTGTTTGGTTAAAAAAGTGAGGTCACTTACATAAATCACTTACTTTGAAGGCTTTTGCATCTAGATGCTAATGTAAGATTCCAGCTCATTGCAAAGTGTGAAAATGTTCATGGTGTTAACACAATTTGTTTGTTTTAAGATCTGAGGTGCTCTTATAGGGCAGCTCCCCGGCACCTCAACTATTTATTCTCGTCTCCCTCCTGTCATTTCTTTGGCTATGTTACCTGAATGGAGTGTTGCCTGCTCCCTTTCCACTGAGAGAGTTTGTGTCACCAGGGATTTCTGTTGCTTCTGATAGGTGGTGTTGCGCCTCCTGCATCCGCTGTGGACCACTGCTGTATATGTAACAAACTGCCAAATATTTTCTCAAACCTTTTTAATTTTTTTTACATTTACTCATTTTTATTACATATATTTAAAGTGCACAACATGAAATTTGCTGTACATATACACCATGACTGACTAATTCAGTCAGACAAATTAACATAGCCATCACCTTCCATAGTTTCTTTCTCCTTGAGTTAAGGGACCTAATATCTACTCAGCAAATTTTTTTTAAGCATGCAATGCAGTATTATTAGCTGTAATTCTTATATTTTACATTGTATCTATAGACTTATTTATTCAACACAACTGCAAATTTGTACTTTTTGACCTACTTCTCCTCATTGCTTTCCTTCATGCTCTTGGTAACTACTGTTTTCTCTATGTATTTGATTTTTTGTGATTCTACATAGATAGGAGATCATGCAGTATCTTTCTGTCTAGTTGATTTCATTTACCATACATACAAGCAGTGTCTCCTTTTATAAAAGGATGAATCAGACTCTATTGTGCTGATAGTCATTTATCTAATAGTTTAACTTAGGAACTGTTAATTTTATGATGGTGAGAAAGATATTCATTCATTAGGGAACATAACTCAGATTTTGAATTTCACTATTTTCCTAGGCTAGAAGTGATTTATGCTCCCATACTGTCTTGCAGCTGGGACGCTTGCTTCTCCCCATCAGCTACATGACTGTAAGGGCAACTGTTCCAGGATTCGGTGTTGTTAAAACCATGATGGTCCACATGTTGGATATATTAAAGGCATCTCTATACAAGATATTCTGAATTTATTGAGGGTTTATCAGGATATAACCATATCACCTAAGTCTAAGAATACTGATCTATTAATCCTTTATCATAATTTCTTTTTCTATTCATCATTTAATAGACACTTAGGTTGTTCACATATCTTGACTATGGTGAATAATGCAGCAATTGACACAGGTACACTAATTGTATTTTGCTTATACTCCAAGTAGTCAGATTATTAGATTGTACTATAGTTCTATTTTTAATTTTTTAAAGAAACACCATGCTGCTTTTCATACTGGCCATACTAGCCAATTTTTAATTGACGCTTTTGATGTAAGTCTGAATATAAGTCTGGAACTGGGTTGAACAGCTCCTCAACCACTGCCTTATTTGCTTGACATTCAAAGTAAACTTTCCCAATTACAAAATTGTGTCTCATGCAAAATATGACTTTAAAAGAACTGAAGACAAAAGGATAGAACAAATCAAATCCACACAACCACTATGTCCATTTTAGTGGATATCTTTTATAAAGTTTTTCCTTTAAAAACATTGTATATAGAACATTTGTTCTGTACATAACATACTAGCATGCATTTTACACCATTAAATATATTATTTATTTCCCTCTGTCCATTAATTTCTATGAACTGCATTACTTTTACGGAGTTGGAATGACATTCTATTAGATGAGTGTTAAATTACTACTTTGATTTATTAATAGATTATTTTTATTTTCACTTACTATTAAAAATATTAAAATTTCAGTCTTTATTAGTGTATCTATCTTTGCATTTTTAGAAGAGGAGCTGCTGAATCAAAGACAATGAAAATTAATGTTTTCGATACTAGTCAAATTGTCTTTCAGCAAAGTTGTGGAAATTTTTTCATATAATGGTTTATACAGATATTATTTCTTATTACTTCCTAATAAAATGTTAAAATATCCCATATTTACTTTACATTTTTCCAGTTATGAATAACATTAAACATTTGTTAATAAATTTCCTGTCGTTAAGTTATCTTTCATGAACTATTTATGTCCACTGTACATTTTTCTATAAATCTTATTGGTTACAAGCATTCATATGAACACTTTATATAATAAAGACACTTTCACTGCATCACTTGTTTTATGAATAGATTTACATTTACAAATAGATTCCTTTTGAATGTTTAAACTATGCAGAAGTTTCAAATGTTTATTCAGTCAAATTGATCATTTTTTAATTTTCTCATGCTGTGTCCTTTTCAACTCTCAAGATTATCCAAATGTTCATCTAAATTAATGTGTTCAACTACTTTTGATTCATTAAGATGCATAGTTTATCCATCAAGAATATGTTTTGGCATAAGTTGACTTTCTAGGGCTGCATTCTGGTAGACGGTTATCAGTGCGATGTCTCATTGTCCTAGAGAGGCTTTTAAGCACTAGGTCTTCTAGTTTCTGCTTATTTTCCTCCTTTTCCTTGGATCAAGGAAAAAGTTAATAGGACCAGAGCAAAGGTTGCTTAGGCATTGCTTTGCCATTTTAGGGTGATTACCATACAACAATTCTACCCTCTTTGGGGGGCTAGATATACCATGCCCCCAACAATAACAATAACAACAACAGGCTTGGAATTGTAAAGGAATCAACGTATTTCACTTTAAATAGTGCTCTCGCATATGTCTACAAGGTTGCTTGCTTAAGGCCACCGGACACATCTGGACATGTCTGAATTTCAGCTTGACCTGAAGTGCGAGTTCTACTTTACTTAGCAGCATGACACGGAAACTACAAAAGGGAACACAATCTGGAGAACTGATTTTTATTTAAAGCAGGTAACCTTTTTGAGGGAAAGATATATGGTATGAAAAGAATTTAGAAAAATATTCCCAACCACCAGACCTCGGATATAGTCTATGTGTATGTGTATGTTTGTGTGCATGTGTTAATATAGACAGAAATTACAAACTCAAGTGTAAAAAAAAGTCAGCAGGGTAATGTAAAGGAATGAATTGAGACAGGGGAGACATATTAAGGTGGTGGGACTGTTGAACTGTATCACAGCCTCCTTCAGAGAGTTTCAACCAATTTTTTTTAAGTAGAAACATTGGTCCAGCATGGGAGACCTTCCAGTATTTTAAAAGAACTAGGAAATCCAGATTCAGTATAAAATTGTGATTTATAAAATACTGACAACAAACTCAAACGATTTTAAATTGTTTTGACAGGTAACTGAATATATTTATGAGTTGGAGCTGATGTGTGACCTGTCAATTTTTAATTTTTATTTTTTTCTCTAATCACACATTCTGTTTGATAGGTACAAAACAATGTAAGCTTATTTACAAAATTATAATATAAAAGGGAAGGAACTATATACATTATCTGGTACCAGAAATCAAACTTACAACCTCACGCTTGCCAGGCAAATGCTGTGCTGCTGAGCTGTATCTCTGGCCCTTGGGAAGCCAATATTTATGAATGGCAAAATGAGGCATGTAAAACAATAGATTTATTACACTTAAAATAACAAAACTTCAAAATTAATGTAAAATTGTATTAAAAAGAATTGCAAAACACCATTCCTTGGTGTCATCCAGGTTTAAATTTTCTTTCTGATTTGTAAAGTTGAAGGAATGATGAATTAGTGGAAGGAACGAGGAAGACTGTTTGATTCTAGAGGAATACCAGCACATTTATTGTGGTCATGGGACCCTGGAGTCTTCTATCTGACGCCAGGAGTCTTAAAGAGAACTTTTCTAATAAATAAAAGACTTTGAAACAGACTGTCCTGCATGTGATCAACCCCATAGGGTGTCTCTTGAAACAGGATATGAACAACGAATTGAAATGAGGGACCTTTGGAGGGCAATGAGAAACGGATCCAAGTGTCCATAAATCTGATGTTCAGAGCACCTGAGGGGGCTATCTCAATCATGAAAGATCATTTTTTAAAAGGAATTTATTGTACTGATTCTTTCAAAAACAGACAAACTAAAGGAAGGCAAAAGTGGCAAGGAGAGAACTTAGACGGCAGTGAAATATTTTTTTAAAAGACACATGAGTGATCATCACACAGTTGCATACAGTAATCTCTTTTTAAGAGCAGCTTCCCTTCCTTTCTGTCTGTTTTTGTACTAGTAACCTAGTCATGCCAAGAAATTTTGTCCCTTTGGAGTAGGGCCTATTTAGGAATTGAAAAATGGTAGATTTTATTTCATTTCCAGCTCCTCCCTTTTCTCTAAGTAAATGCAGGTAACTTGAGACTATCCTCATAAGTGAAATAAATAAGCCTCACATTTGTAAATATCACATTGTCTCTCTAGTGTAAAAAATAATAAAGACTGAAAGAGTAATAAGATAAAAAATATATAATAGATATTATAAAAATGAAAAGGAAGAAAAGTGCTCTAAAGGATATAACTATATGTATGTTTAAATGTGTAAAATAGATGATCATATTACTAAGTTTTCATTGGATCATTGAACAGAATGGTTAGCACTGTCAATGTTTGTGTCTGTCCAGTTTTTATTCTTTGATTTTGTAACTTGAACAACTATTTCTAAGAAGACAATATGTAATTTACCAACTAGTGATTTCTTAGTGCTAATATATTTTTGAAATTCTATATACTTCTACCCTTTTTTCTGTTTTGACTTTTTTCTTTTTTTTTAATAAAAAAATGAAGTATAAGAGATAATCAGGGCACAAAGAAATAAAATGAAGATACAGAAATTAAATTGTTGCTTTATATATATTTATTGAATATTTATTAGGTGCTAGCATTGTGCTAAACATTAAATGTATGATTACAGTGAAATTCTTTTAACAGGAGCCCCAGGAATTAGATATTTTCCAGTGTTAAACATAAGCAAAGTAAATGACTTAAAAGTATGCAAATTAAAAAATTTGCCACAGATGTGCATGGTAAGTCTCTTTTATCTTCAAAACTTTTTGGTTTCAAAACTCATATACTTAATCACTATAAAGTTATCCCACATTTTCTTTTAATAGAATATCAAAAGTATGAAATATATACTAGATTATGAATATGACATGCTTATTTGAAAACTTTACATAAAGAATCTATGGATATGCAATGAGAATATATTGCTCTAAAGTTTAGAAAATTCTTTCTTTGACATTATCATACATAAAAGTATCAAATATGTATTACATGAGTTTTTAAGAAAAAAACAAATATATGAAAGTATTCTGAGTGTTCATCAATGGATGAATGCATATACACAACAGAATATATTTTAACTTAAAAAAACAGAAAATTTTGTCATTTGTGACCACACAGATGACTTTAGAGGACATATGTTAAGTGAACTAAGCCAAAAATAGAGAGATAACATGTTTTCACTTGTGTGTGGAATCTAATGTTGTGCATAGAAGTAGAGATTTTAGTTTAGTACATGGTAATAGGCATGGGTCTAATTTTAGTTTTCGACATATGGACAGCCAGTTTTCCCAGCACCATTTATTAAAGAGACTGTCATTCTTCCAGTGAACATGCTTGGCCCCTTTATCAAAGATTAAGGTGGATGAGTGTGTTTGTAGTTGTATCTGCTAGTCTATTCCATTGATCTTCAGGTCTGTTTTATTCCAATACTATGTTGATTTTATTACAGTAGCTTTGTAGTATAACTTCAAGCCAGGAATTATGATGCCTCCTGCCTTGCCTTTGCTGCTTAGAATTGTCTTTGCTATTCTAGGTCTCTTCTGGTTCCAGATGAATTTTAGGAGTGATTTCTCTAGATTTATGAGGTATGTTAGTGGTATTTTAATTGGGATTGCATTGAATGTGTATAACAATTTTGGGAGAATGGCCATTTTCTCAATATTTATTCTTCCTATCCATGAACAAGGGATGTCTTTCCATTTTCTGAGGTTTTCTTCAATTTCTTTTTTCAGGGTATTATAATTTTCCCTGTACAACTCTTTTACATCTTTCATTAGATTAATTCCTAGGCATTTCATTTTTTTGGATGCTAGTGTAAAGGGTGTGGTTTCTCTTATTTCTCTCTCGGTGATTTTGTTGTTAGTGTATAAGAATGCTATTGATTTTTGAGTGCTGACTTTTTATCCAGCTACATTGCTGAATTTATCTATTATATCTAGGAGACTTTCAATGGAGGTTTGGGAGTATTCTATGTAGAGTATCATGTCATCTACAAATAATGATAATTTAACAACTTGTTTTCCTATCTTTACTCCTTTTATTTCTCTCTCTTGTCTAATTGCTCTGGCTAGTATTTCCAGTACTATATTGAATAGGAGGGGTGATAATGGACATCCTTGTCTTGTGCCTGATTTCAAGGTAAAGGCTTTCAGTTTTTGGCCATTTAATATGACACTGGCTGTTTGTTTGTCATAGATGGCCTTTATCATATTGAGGTAAAGACCATCTATTCCAATTCTCTGTAGGGTTCTTATCATGAATGGGTGTTGGATTTTATCAAAAGCTTTTTCTGCATCTATAGAAATGATCATGTGATTCTTGCTTTTGGCTCTATTGATATGATGTATTACATTTATTGATTTACATATGTTGAACCATCTCTGCATGCCTGGGATGAATCCTACTTGGTCATGGTGTTTTCTTCTTGATGATTTACTGCATCCTGTTTGCCAATGTTTTATTGAGAATTTTTGCATCTATGTTCATTAGGGAGATTGGCCTGTAGTTCTCTTTTTTAGTTGGGTCTTTTTCAGGTTTTGGTACTAGAGAGATATTTGCTTCCAGGAATGACTTAGAGAGAATTGCTTCTCTTTCAATTTCATTGAAGAGTTTGAGGAGTGTCGGCATTAAGTCTTCTTTGTATTTCTTGTAGAATTCCTCAGTGAATCCGTCTGGGCCTGGGCTCTTCTTTGTTGGTAGGAACTTGATTACATTTTCAATTTCATTAATAGAAATTGGGTTATTCAGCAGTTTTACATCTTCTTGATCCAGCTTTGGTGGTTCATATGTTTCTAGGAATCTATCCATTTCTTCTGTGTTATCAAACCTGTGAGAGTAGAGGTTTTTGAAATAGTTGTTGATGATCTTCTGTATTTCCACAGGGTTGGTAGTGATTTTTCCTTTTTCATTCTATATTGCATGAATTTGAGTCTTTTCTTTCCTTTTTTTATATTAGGTTGGCTAGGGGCTTGTCAATTTTATTTATTATTTCAAAGAACCAACTCTTTGATTCATTGATTCTTTGAATTAGGAAGGTGGGTTCTTAATGATTACTTATTGATAATTGGGATTGAAATGTGTATTCAAAAGCTGGGTAGGAAGATTTCAATTGTAACAGGTTGAATATCAAGGGCAAAAAGGATCTAGGAGTGATTCTAGTGTTTATAGAATATGCATTAGTTAGATGGCACATTCACTATTATAATACTAAATAGAAAAAGATGCAAAATTATTAGAATAATTTGATTTTTTTGTGCTGTGTCTGTGGTACTTTTGTGCTTACAAGTGGAAATAATTTATAATTTAATCTGATATTAAAGTAAATTTTTAAAATGCTTGAAGGATTATGTATTAGTTTCACAAAATATTCTGAAATGTAATTACAATACTGGTAAAAATTGTGTCACATAATTAATAATACAATATTATCTGTTCTATGAAACCACAAGTTCTTGGGGAATTCTATGGAATTGTCTTGTAATTTAGAACATATTTTAAATGGCTCTAATTATCCTTGACAAAATTTTCATTATCAACATATGTACTTATTTCAATAGACAGAATAATTTAAAAAATAGTAGAATACCTCCTGATATTTAGCTCTTGTTTTTGTTTTAATGAATTACAGAAATATTTAACTGAAGCCAGGGTTCAGCATGGCAACTTAGTGATTGAGCAAGACAACATGTCTCAAAATAAAAAATAAAAAGGGGCTGGGAATGTAGTTCAGTGTGAAAACTGTGGGTTCAAACCCTAGTACTGAAAAAAAAAGGATTTGGTCAATACTATGTTGATCAAAGAAATTTATATTTTCACAGATGACTTATTTATGGACTTGATTTCAAAACTTTCTTGAGTCAAACTAAAAAATTTCAACTATTTTCCTTTTTTTGGGGAAATAAAATAATAATTTCTGTATTTGTATTGGTTAGTTTTTGTTATATGACACTCTTCCCCCTAAAATAAAGTTAGTGTCTTTAATACTGCATTTATTTTGTTTAGCACTGATTCTGTTGGTCAGCTGAGAGGTTTTCCTGGCCTGGGAAACTTCTGTTTAGTGCTCTGTGGTTAGCTGGAAGGTTGACTGGAGGCAGGATGATTTAGGATAGACTCTTTCTCATACCTCTTGGCTGGTGTATACTTGCTCTCATACACATGACCTCTCGTGCTTTGGTTTAGTGGCTAATAATAGTGATTATATAGTAGTATCTGTTTTCTAAGTACAACAGAAGGCACATTCCATTGTACAAATGCATTTTAACACCTTTCTTACATAGTATTTAGTAATATTTATTTACCTGAATCTATTTGCTATATCAGCCAGTGGCATTGCTAAAGGGCATGAATAAAGGGTAGAAATGAATTCTAATCATTTTGTTATCTTTTGCAAATAAATATTTCCCAGATTGTCTTTGTGGGTCTGTGGAAAGGTAGTACATGACTTTGGATGTGTGGGTGTAGCGAGATTTATAAAACTAAAGTCTTCAAATGCTATTAAGAATAGTGTGTCAGTCAGGGTTTAGCCAGGAGTCTGAAACCACATAGAAATTCAATGAGAGAAAATGTGATATAAAGATTATTACTAAGAGGCATTTGCATAACAAGGGTTGGTTCCTAAGGATAAAGATAACACTAGATATGGAGGAACAGCAGAGACAGATGGCAGCCAGTACTTACAGGGCTGAGGTAGAGTACCAAGGAGAAGACCAAATGCCATATGCACTCCTCTGCCCTCAAGACTGAGGTTCAGACATGCTGAAGAGAGTGAGCTGGTAGCATCACTTCATAGTGGAGTTCACTGTAGTGTGCCAGACCAGGCTAGAGATATGAAACCACTGAAATTCAACAGGAAGCTGCCAGTGGGGGGTGTTGCTGATGTTGCTTGTTAAGTATCTCTGGAATCAGCTGGGTGTGAGAGCTCCTGGGATTGTTTCATCTAGTGAAGAATTACAGATGTCAGCATGAAAATTTAAAATAAAAAAATCCAGAACTAGGAGTAGAACCCCTTTCTCGATGCAACAGCCTGCTATACCTTCAGTGTCAAAGCCTAATACCATGCTAATGGAGAAACGAGCCCAAGATCCAGCTTCAGTATCACAAGTGGGAAAATGAAGGATTGGATGTAGAGTTGCAAAGCAATAAATTAGTAGGTGGCAAAAAAGAAAGAAATTTATGCAAGACATATATTGCTATGTAAATACATTCATCTGACAGTTTCCCATTGAAACTTAAGTATAAGCAGCAACGGGATAAATTTGATCATGAACATCCAAAACATATTGGGAAGAATAAATGAATTTATTTCATAGTTTTTGGTATATAGATTTTTAGTACAATTATCATTCAATACTAGAGTAACTTAACATGGGATTTCATTTTTTCCTTCTGGCATGGTATTTTTTTATTAATACATGTTTTCAGTATATGATGCTTACATTTATTTTAAGAAGTAGGTATGTTTACTTAACATATCTTGATTTACTTTATTCTCAGTCCCTTCCTCTTGGTCGATCTCTAATTTCCTTCCTCTGTTTTCATTGTTTTTAATTCACATTTGTGACACAGATGCGTTATCTAACTGCTAGCAGTTAGTACATGGGGATGACGCATCTGTTCTTTTTATGTCACTTTTATACAAATGACTCAATTTTATCCTTTGTGATAGCTGGGTAGTATTCCCTTAGGTACAGCTACCACATTTTCTTTATCCATTTGTATTTGATGGACAAATAGTCTGCTTCTAATATTTAGCTATTATGAATTGTGCTGTTATAGACATTGGCATGCATTGTGATGTGATATCTTTAACTCCTTTAGGAAGATGTCTACAAAGAGAATAACTTGTCAAGAGAAATTTCTATTTTTAGTTTTTTTGAGGCATGTTCATACTGATTTCTATAATACTTATACAACTTTACATTTCCATCAACAATATAGATGACTTCTTTATTCACTTAAGTCTTGCAAGCATTTGTTATCATTTGATTCCTCTCTGACATTCTTTCTGGTGTAAGATGAAATATTAGTTTTATTTTAATTTGCATTTCTTTAGTGGCCAGCAATAATTAAATATATTTTTCATGTATTTATTGGCCACTTGTATTTCTTCTTCTGAGGAGCATTTATTCATTTCAGTTGCCCATTTTTTGATTGTATCTTTTGTTTTTAAGGGGTCTAATATTTTTGAATTCTTAATATATTGAGGGTATTAATTCTGTGTTCAAACTATAGCTGGTAATTTTTTCCAGATGTACATTATCTATCTGTTGGTGTTTCCTTTACTTTGCAGAAGTTTTTAAATTTGTTATCCCATATTTGGATTCTTGCTGTTATTTCTTGTGCAATTAGAGTTCCATTCAGAAAGTCCTTGCTTATGACTATAACTTCAAGAATTTTACTTATCTTCCAGCAGGTTAATTATTTCTTTTATATATTTTGATCTCTGATCAATTTTGATGCTAGTTTAGTACATGGTAAGAGATATGGGTCTAACTTCAATCACCTGCATGTGGAGAACCAGTTTTCTCAGCAGTGTTTGCTAATGAGGCCACCTCTCTTCCAGCTTATGGTATTGGCTCCTTTGTTAAAGATCAGGTGGCTGAGTGTGTCTGGGTTGTTTCTGCATCCTCTCTTCTGTTTCATTGATCTAGATGTTTATTTTTTTTCCTATTACACTATTTTTATCCCCATAACTTTGTAATATAACTTGAAGTCAGGTACTCTGATGTCTCCTGCTTAGCTCTTACAGGACACATTGCTTTTGCTGTTCTGGGTCACTTCTTTTTCTCTATAAATTTCATGACTTTTAAAGTTAGTTCTGTGCAGAATGCTATTGGCATTTTGATTGGGATTGCACTAAATTTGTATTATCAATTTTGGAATATTGGTCTTTCTGATGACATTGATTCTGCCTCTGCAGGAATATGCAGTATATTTTCATTTTCTCTTAATCTTTAATTTTCTCTTTCAGAGTTCTGTAGATTTTGTTATAAAGATCCTTAATATCTCAGTTAATTTTTAACTATTTAATTATTTTCATGTTATTGAGAATGGCATTGTTTTGCTGCTTTCTCTTTCAGTTCATTTTTGGTGTTCAAGAATGCTAATGATTTTTGTTTCTTGATTTTGTATATTAATGCTTTGTTGACATGGGTTATTCTAGAAATCTCATGGTGGAATTTTTTGACTCTTCTCTGTGAAGGATAATGTCTTCTATAAATAATGATAATTTGATTTCTATATTTATCCCTTTTATCTCTTTTTTTTGCCTGAATGTTCTGAACAATGTTTTGAGCACTATATTGAATGGGAGTGAAGATATGGACATCTGTGTTTTGTTTCTGACTTTAGAGGGAATGCTCCTAGCTTGTCCCTATTTAATATGGTAACTGTTAGTTTGTCATAAATAGCTTTTATCATACTGAAGTATGAGTTTTTGGGTTTTTATAATGAATAGATGTTGGATTTTATCAAAAGATTTTTCTGCATCTATTGATATGATAATGTGGTTTGTGTTCTTGCTTCTCTTTACATAGTGTAATACATTTATTAATTTGCTTATATTGAACCATTGCAGCATCCCTGGATGAAAACCACTTGGTCTTGATTTATGATGTTGCATTCTATTTGCCAATATCTTATTAATAATCTTTGGATCTAGTTAATTTATGAAGTAAATTTGTCTGTAGTTTTATTTTTAATTGATTCTTTATCTGGTGTTTAGATCAGAGGGATATTGACTTCCTGGAATGAGTTTGCCAGACCTCTTTTCCTGTGAATTTCATGAAAGAGTTTGGGAGAACTGGCGTCCTAATGTCTTTGAAGTTCTTGTAGAACTCAGCACTGAATACATCAGGCTTTTCATGTAGGTTTTTATTACTACTTCCATTTCTTTTTTAAAAAATTTTATCTTGAAGGTAGTAAAATACAGCAGAACAAGACAGGCCAAAGCCAACTGAGGCAGTGCAGAGAAAATGGCACAGAACCTCACAGCAGGTTCTGGGATAACAGCAGCAGGTACAATAGTATATCTGGTTTTCTTCACAATAGTTGTTCCTTCAATCAGGTAGAGCAATATTGAAGAAAATACCAGAATTATAAAAACAGAATATTGAATAGAGCAATACCGTTGATCAGAACAGAAAAAAACAGAGATAAAAATACTTGCCTTCAAAGAGATGGCAGAAGGAAATCCCATTATTTGCTATATTGTATATAGTCAAATACCCAAGAGATGCTCAGACCTCTGGCTCTCACTTGCTAATGGGGGTAGGAGGGATAAATGTTTGATTCTTAGCCTGCGCCCCGGTAGGCTCACAGCCGCCCACTAGAGGGGTGAACTGACTGCCTGTTTTCCCAGGTCCAACGTGGCTAGTCGCGGATCTCAGGAAACGCTGATATGGTTCTGGCCCAGGGGCGCCCGCGGCTTACCAGGCCACAGCCACTTACCAGAGCATACTGCTTCCATTTCATTGCTTGTTACTGGATTGTTGAGAATTAGTTTGCTTTTTTTTTCCAGATTTGGTAGATCATATGTGTCTGGAAATCTGTTCGTTTCTTCAAGATTGTCAAATTCGTTGAAGTACAGTTTTCACGGAAGTTACTAATGATTTTTTGGATTTCAGTGGTATCTTTTTTGATTTCATCTTTTTCATTTCTGATTGATTGATTTAAGTCTTTCCTCTCCTTCTTTGACTAACTTAGACTATGGGTTTATCTATTTTGTTTATTATTTCAAGGAAACAGCTCTTTGATTCATTAATACCTTATACTGTTTTTTACTCTCAATTTTGTTGATTTCTGCTCTGATCTTTAAAATGTCCCTGCTTAAACTAGGTTTGGGTTTGGACTATTCTTGTTTTTGGACTAACTTGAGGTTCATCATTAGGTTATTCATTTGAACTTGTTGTTTTTTTTATGTGAGCCTTTACTGCAATAAACTTCACTCTTAGGACTGTTTTCACTGTGTATCATATTTTTGATATGTTGTACTGACAGTGTTATTTGAATCTAGAAAATTTTTAATTTCTTCCTTGAGTTCATCTCTGACTCACTGAGTGTTTAAAAATGTTTCCTCTGTGATTAATTTCTAGTTTCATTACAAAATGACCTGATATTATACCTGGGGTGATTTCAATTCTTTTGTATTTGTTTAAGCTGGGTCTGTGGTTTATTATGTTCTCTATTTTGGAGAAAGTTTCATCTGGTGCTGAGAAGAATGTGTGTTCATTATAGTAGAGTAGAACACTTTGTAGATATCTATTATGTCCATTATGTCAAGAGTATGGTTCAACTCTGATATTTCTTTGCTTTTCTTTTTGGTTTGTTGATCAGCCTCTTTGTAAACATTTCTCTCTTTTTTTTAGTGACCCAGATATTAAATTTGATCTATATGAATTGAGTTTCAGATTGATTTTCCATGTTTGGATGTAATTGCCTCCCTCGTTTCAGAGTATCTGTGCTTTGGGTAGCTCTTCTCTGAGAATCTCTAAGGCAATGTCTTCTCTAACAGTCATGTCTGACTTGGGGTTTCCATCTTATGAGTTGCTGTATTGTCAATGCCCACAAGAATTTCACCTTTGATTAAAAAGAAAATTAGGGGCTGGGGATTTAGCTCAGTGGCGTAAGTGCCTGTTTGGCAAACATGAGGTCATGAGTTCGATCCCTGGCACCAAAAAAAAAAAAAAAAAAGAAAAGAAAAAAAAATGGAAAACTAATACCTCATGTGATTATCAGGCATTATATTTTTAACTGGAAAAATGTATTGTTTCATATTCAAAAAACATTTTCTTAGTATTGAGAGAAACTTTGTTGTCTTTACAACTTTAAGCAAATTAGTATTCAGAGTATATTTAAAGATTACTGAAGTATTAAAATTAGAACATGATTAATGTAAAAGCCATAAGTTTGTACTGGGGCACTCTTTCCATATACTAGAAAGAGAGTAAACTAGCAACATGGAAACATAGCTTTATCATTGCATCATAATATTTTGAGCTAGAATTAGAGAAAATACATAGATTTCTGTAGATGTGAATGATTTATATCTTGCAAGTAATTCAATTTGTATTATATATTATGAAAGCAATTATTAAAAATGCAGAGCATTTTTTTCAGAAGGAAGTGAATGAGTGACCATTTGAAAATATATTTAAAGATAAAACAATGGATAGGAAGATAGATTAGGAAGCAAGAAGAACTATCTTTTATCAGCAGGAAGTTGATTGAGAAAATTGATGTCCAAGAAAGTGGTCATCATAGCAGAGGACTTCAAAGAAAGTACAAATCAGTGCCATAATGACATCTAATTAAATTCATCTGGTACCTTCTTAGGCTAGTGATACAATTAGACCAGCTTCCTAAAAATTTAGTTATTAGTAGGCTAAGGATAAAACTAAATTTCATATAACAGAGAATTATAAAAAATCAGACAATGCAGTTTAGGTGTTTGGTTAACATATAAAGCATCTAGTAGAGAAACCAAATGAAAATATTTTAATTTTAAAAACTAAAAGTTTAGTGGTATTAAAACCAAATTCTCACTGTTCTTGTGGGCTCATGAAATCCAAAATATATGCCCAGTTCAATTTTTCCCCTTTGGCATTTAGAAATTGGAATAATGTGAAATTCACCTAGAGCTAATATTTTGGTCTCCAATTTTCTTTTGCACCGAAAGGATCTGTTGATTAGGGACTTAAAACTTAATTTTGTTAATTCCTGAATTTATAAAATAAACAATTTTGTTAACAAAGCGATTCTGAGTAAAAACCAAAGGACTCATAATTTCAAGAAAAAAGTATCAGGTTATTAAAATCCTAGGAATTCTGTGTCATGGAAGACTGAAAACACATTGTTGACCTTACAAATGGTCCTTAACTAAGAACAAAGAAGGGTCTGGTTTCAAGAATATTCTCTGACATACAGAATAGCACAAAAGGCTTCAATCTTTGTAGAAATCTTAGTGTCACTCTAAACCCAGATCCCAACTAGTATTCACTTTCTTCATTATCACAAGTCTAATCCAGAAGGGTTGTAATGATTTATCTTTTTCCTTTTGGGACATCTTTTGATTATTGTAAGACCTAAAAAGTGTATAAAGCCAGAAAGGAAGACAGGAGGAGAAGGAAGAGAATAAAAAATTAAGATATATTATGGGAATGTTCCAACCACTTACAACGAATGTATGCATATGTACTTCAAACATGCAGTAATAAAAATAAAACATTAAAGATGCACAGTGGCCTATATTTTCATGGACATTTAAAAGCAAGTATAATAAGGAGATTTGGAATAACTGTGAAAATTCATGTATTATTTTTTAATATTTTAAAATAACCTACAACCTTGAGAGGTTGATTGTGTTGCATTATTGTTTTGTCTTATATTTGTGTTTGATATTCTTTTTTCTTTTCACAAGTATAATTTATATACCTGTACCATTTTTATATATTAGATTAAAAATCATATGTACTTTTTATGCACATAAGTCTTTGATCATTAAATGCAAGATAAAATAATACCAGAAACTGATGCTTAGTAAAGCTTATATTAGATAATAAGCTATTTGTGATAACCTAATGTTTGATTAAATAGCTGTCTGTCTTGATGACTGGGTCGAGAGACAGTTGGTATGGAATATGTCCTTCTATATCATAGACAGTGAATTATTTTTGCCACTGAAGGATATTTTTAATTTTTTCCAAAAGCAAAGTGTTACACAGGTGATATTTTATTTGAAGATGAAGTTTCATAAAAATTTAGTTGAGGTATTAAGATTTTATCATAAAAATTTAAAGAAAAGTTTCCATGTTCTGGCTAGATGAATATTAAATTTGAAAGAAGAGATTAGCTGTTGATACTTGCGGGGTCTTTGTTTTGATTACTAGAAATGCTAAGCATTAGATTTTTATCTTTTCTTTCTATTGCTTAGACATAGAGTTCTTATCTGCTTTTGAATTTAGTAAAAATAAAGTAAAACCTTTACCCCAAAGTCATTTTCTTTCTCTTATAGCATACCATTTTGCTTATTATAGCAATGAAAGAGAACTTTTTGTTTGTAAATCCTTTCCAGTCTGTGATACTGTTTTCTAAGTAGACATTTCAGTTGCTTCTATCATTCTCTATGCAGAAGTGAAATATTAGTAAATGTGGACATTTCTTGGTACTCATCTGAATCATGCATAAGAAATAAACAAAAATATTTTAACCTATAAAACAGGCAGACAACATCTATCTGTTTAGAAGCTGCATGTTAGCCATTACAGTTGTAACAAATTGGGGAAAACAATGCTAAAATGATTGATTAGTGTCCTTAATGGTATTTTTGTTGATTTCCTGCCATTTTTCTACTATTCTCTGAGATTTTTTTTTTCTCTCTGTAAGTGTTACTCTATTCTCAGTCTGGCAAAAATTTGCAGAAAAAGTATCCAAGTGATTGGCCCCCAGCAGGTGCTGGATCAAACAGGCCTTGTTCTTTGGCCCTTGGGAAGTCTACATGGATCAGAGGAATCCAGGGACTGCCCTTGAGGTGACCTGTACTAAAACTGCACAGGACATGCTCAGTTACTTTCCCTGGATAAACAAAGTATAAATGAAATATTTTCATTAGCTTGAAAAAAGAAATTTATTTTAAATACATACTGCCTGTCTGTACAGTTGGTTGAAAATGGTATGAGTTAAATCTTACCTAGAAGATACTTATAGGATAATATTATTTAAATATCCAACTACATAAAGATTGTTTTACCTCTTGATTTTAACCATCAAATAAATATGAAATTAAAAAAATAACGAAAAACCCCAAGGAGCCATATAGTGAAAAGCTTTTGTTTTCAATACTATGCAGTTTGAGAAGGTCTTGTGAGTTTAAAATGCCTGACAAAAGTGACAGATTAAATCTGATTTTTTTCATTGATTTAATCAATGTCACCTTGTAAGTATGGAATTATGGAAAATACACTGAGATTGTCTCCCTTGTTTATGTAAGGTCAAAAGGTTTATTCAATTTAATCTTTGTGAAGATTTCAAGTTGGCAAACTTGAACATCTGTTTGTAAATAGTATTATTTTAGAAGCTGGGAATACAGCAGAACTGATATAACCACAGTCTTGACAATATTTAATATTCAATAAATTAATAAAGTCTAATAATAGTAATATAAAAACAAAATGCTTAAAAACTTTTCTGCTTCAAATACTAAAGTCAGAATAATTTAACTATTTGGGCATTTATTAGTCCTATTTTTTCTCACTGATGTAACAAGGAGTGGGTGACATATTTCCAACCTGATCAGTAGATATAATACTTCATATGGCTTGTATGGGAAGAGTAAAATAAATTTCAATTTTATAACAGCACCTTACTTTTTAAACAAGAAAAGCATGACAATATTATTTTATTTAATAGCATAACCTGTAAACATATGGGTTAATACTTAGGCTAATGTCATTATCTTTTATTAGAAATACAATGATTTTATTTTCCAAGATATAAAAATATGTATTAGGTTTGATTTCTTCAAATTTAAAAGAATCATGAAGCATGTTATGGAATTCTCATAGCAGAAATCAAAAATTTAGGTTTCTAGGGGTTATCTTTATCAGACCTCTAAATAAATGTTTATCTGTACTTTGCCCAGAAAAGAGCATAAAATTAAAATTCTTCTATTTCCGGTGCAAAAGAAGGATGTGTTGACATTTAAATATTTTTCCTAAAAATATTGTTAGTAATTCTAATTTTACAGTGTATCAGTACATTTTGACAACATATTACTTGAGCATAACATGATTTTTATGTTCATAACTTTACAAGATAAAATAATTAGCACAATTTAAACATAGAGTTTCTTATGAGATCCGGACAATTAAGGTTAAAACCATGTAAGAACAGGGTGAGGACTAACACTTTGCGAGTGGCAGATGAAAGTTGCCTGAAATTTCATGTATGTGTAATCCTTGGAAACATTTGCATAGATAAGCATGTGTCTCATTGAAGTGAACTGTGGTTCATCATTTAAACATACCATTAAGTTTTCCATTTGCAATGCCTACATTTAGTGGAAAGTTCACACATTAAATTTGATGTGACCTGTGCATTCATGGGGATTAAATTAATTTAATTTAATATACTTATCCAAATGCTCATTTTTTTCAGGTCAGTTATTCTCACAATGGTGACACTGTATTTTTCATCTCAACACCATTTAACCTTTGCTACAACTTCCTGTAATATTTTAGTTCTACTTTCTTGTCCTCAATTTAGGTATTCAAATCCATATGTTTTATAGGAATTTAGAATCTCAAGCGTTTCTTTAAGTCAATGTAGTTAATTTTTGAGAATGTAGTTAGTTTTGTTAATAAATACATCTGTTACAACAAAATATTTTGAAGAATTCCATGAAAAGGAAGGTGCATTACATCTCAGTATGCTTACTATAAGCATGCACAGTGTTACAAGAAAAGAAACTATGATAGTGCGAGCTAAATGTTTCATAGTATAATAATAGCAGTGGTCTCTGAGATATTCAGAGTAGCAGAAAACAAGAATGTAGACACTCTGAAACAGTAGAAAGCCAAATGATAATTTATATGTGCTTTTAAATTTATTTTATTTTTTAAATTTTTGGTGTAACCTTTCAGAGAAACTTAGTTAATTCAACCTAAATTAGAAGAAAGTCAGAATTATATATGTTGTAAAAATTCATGTCAATCAAAAAAATTTATCACACTTATTATAACTGGAACAATGCTCATTAGGTCTTAAAAAACATGTTTCAATAAGTGGCTGAGAATTACTCATGATTAGAAAATTAATTATACAGGCTTGTGCATGTGATATGGTGGGATGTATTAGCCAATGTATTCCTTCAAATTGTTTAGTAATTTTTTAAATAATCTCAGTTGTACCCTTAACTAAGAAAACATTTACTTCAAAGATAATACAAACGAAATGACCACAAAACCAGAGACATCAAAACTCAGTTCAATGAAGACTTCTTAATAGTTAAGAATTTGGAACACTGAAAATAAAGTAGCTGATTTTTGCTATAAAGATCTACTTATATTTCTTTTTTTTTTTTCATTTTCCCCTCAGGAGTAATTTCCCCTATTGTTTATGAACCACACTAGCACTCCAAGTGATATGCACCAAGCTGAGCAACACTACCCTCTCTTTAAAGCCATTGACTGTCTGGCTCATATCTTCCCAGTTGGGTAGCAGGGAGGTGGGAATAGCTGCATGCTTAAAAGCTCTTTCAGGATCTGCAGGAGGGGATAGAAACCATATGAATGTTGGGACATATTCATTTGACCTTAGGGCAATGGGGCAAAAGAATAAAATTCAAATTGTATGTATAAACGAGAATTTCTGCTCTTTAAAAAAAAACAAATAATTTAAAAATAAAACAATGTAACCTTTACTAGAGCTGAGAGCTGCATATAAAAGAATTTTCTTACTAAAAACTTTGCGTACTTTCTCTATTGCTCCTCTCTTTTCCAGAAGTGCATCAGGTATTAGAAATTTGAGGATTTTCTGTGGATTAAAGAGGTTTTAAAAAATCTCTCGTTACTCTGGTGAAGCAAGAAGAACTTGTCAGTAAACAAAATATTTTATAGTGCCATTTTCTACATTATGAACCACTAACCTGCAAATTCTACACTGGTTTTAGAGGTTCTATGAACTTCTAGAAGGAATCTCTAAGAAAATCAATGCAAACCACTTTTTCCCCTCTTATGTGTTTCCCCCTATGGGTAAATATCAGCGGCATGTTGAGTCAGCTAAGCAACAAAGAACTGATGATCACTTTTTTATTCACAACTTTTATCCCCAAAATATAGTGTGTGGATTGGCAGCAATCAGCAACAGCAGCATCAACTTTCATTCAAAACCTGTGAGATATGAAAATTCTTGGTCTCTACCCTGTACACACACACTCTCTCTCTCTCTGTCTCTCTCTCTCAGTGGTTGTGTATGTCTATAAATCCTTAAATCATTCTGAAGATAATTCTGCTAGAGATTTAAGAACTACTGCTCCATTTGATAGTCTTGGGCCACAAAATGTCACTTCTCATGAAAATATTAAATGGATGTACCCAGTTTGCTAGTAGACAGAACACTGTTTAGATGAAGTATTGATTCACAATGTATTAGAATTCCTCTAATTTCTGGAAAATAAATATCAATTTCCAATTTATTTATAGGCAGGGGTTATCATGAAATTTACATAATTATTTTAAAATATTCAGATATCTACAATTTGTGTTAAAGAATGCATCTTGATGTCTATTATTATTTCAAAAGAAAAATAGCACCATAAAGTTTCTGACCTATACACTATCTTCCAGGTGTCATGGTGTACTCGTTAGGATGTAGCCCATTTCAAGGTCTATGTAGTAGAAACAAAATGCACATTTACACAGCCAATGATTAACTATATTCCCTCAAAAACACTGCAAGGCTTTTATGTTTGAGCATGTTCTGTGTTCTGCTACTTTGGCAATGAGGTATTAATAAAAACCCCTTAACAGCAGTAGAATCATCCTTTTACCATCTGGGTTATACAACTTAGGTCTGTGTCCTTTGGCAGGATTTAAAAGCTCCAGTTTAAGGGATGATAAATGAGGTCAACTTGAACTGGCCATAGACCACGTCATAGATTAAACATTTTCCTCCAGCTTGATTGGCACATTATTCAGGAAACATGCTAGGAAAAGGCATGTGGTCACAGTGCTTAACTGCTAAAAGGGTGCATAGAAAACTCAAGGATTACTGCCAAAATGCCAAGAAAAATTTGATTTATAAACATAAAGTAAGCATTAGTTTTATACTCTATAGTCAATGAAAGTCTTTATTTATTATCTTGAAGAATGTTTGATTTGAAACTTATGTTTTATATATTGACTTTCCTGCAAAAGTCAAGAAATTACAGGAAGCTCACTCAAATAAATAGCATCTAATACTCTTAATTTTTGAGAGTAGGAAGTAGGAAATCTAAGATAGACAAACAGAAAGAAGGAAAGAGGTAGGAGGTGAAGTGGATCAGGATGATAGGATGATTTCGGCTGGTCATAGACAAAGCATTAACACTCCATACTCCGGATCTAGTGATGTCAGTGGAGACTAACCTTGCTAGAAAACACAGTGGAGACTGTTGGAGCATGCTGGCAGACACTCTGAGTGGAGTACGCTGATCCACATCTATTCATTAGGAAGGCAACTTGCCAGGGACCAGTCGGGTAGTTGGTTGTTAAATAGAATAGTGGTTACTTTGTTTGTAGCTTAAAACTAAATCATAACTTTGAAAAGTCTTTCACTGGCAAAGAAAGTCACTGAAGTGAGCTCTGCAAGAAGGGAAAGTCTAATTCTCATTTTATGACAGCTAGTCTTTGTCTCTATGCTCCAGTCTCCAGCTGCAGGGGAGCTTTCCAGTTACGGCCAGGTAGAAAGCCCTGATGCTGACATGATACACTCTCCCTACGAAATTAGTTAAAATAGGACTGCCACTGAACAGGACAGGATGGTTTTCATTTAATTACCAGTTATTAACTGTTGATTTTCACTTAAGCTAAAATTTCATCAGGAAGAACATATTTAAGTAGAGGACTTTTATTACTTGGAAAACAGTGTTTGTTTGTATTAGAGCAATCAACCAAAAACTGTTCTGTTCATGTCTCTGTTTGAGCCAGAGAGCACTCTTTCATATGATATAGTGATGTAGTACTTACATCCAAAAAGTTAGTCAAGCATAGACTAACCCCAATAGAAAACATTAATGTAAATATTTCCAGGGAGGCTTAACAAACTCCAAGCATGGGAATGCAAGTGGAATTCAGAAAGAGTTGGGAAATCTCCCATAGCTTTTCCTTCCAAAACTTTGTATTGTTTCCTTTTCTCACACTTATTTAACTTTTAATTGTTTCCACTTAGCTTATGAATTCACGTATCACAAAGCTAGAGTCTAAATTAACATCTCTAAATTAATATCTTCCAATTACTCATTCTTAGGAGGTGAAGTCTGATAGGTGCAGGTTAGACAAGTACTGATATCTCATCCATCTGACCCTATCTAGGAATGTAACTATGACTGTCAAAATCTAAGGAAGCACACAGAAGAGCAAAGTTCCCAGGTTGACTCATCGACACGTATTCACTACAAGGGACAGAAACAAAATAGCAACTAGGCATTGGCGAAACAAAAATAAAAATTCAAGAACCAAATGAACAATCCTATCCTCCAAAATATCATGATTATTAACCAGTAAAATAATAATAAATATGCATTTCCAATGATTATAATGTCAAAATAAAGAACTATGTAAATATGAGTACTTTTTAACTTATAGTAATTTAGCTGTTAATATCATAATTTAAAATACACAATTGTTTCTAACAGTGACACATGTAACGGTAAATTGATTTAGAAATCCAGACAGATAAAATATGAATGATATCTCTACTGATCATTACTGTGACTTGTTTCTAATTTAGGTATATTTTTCATGCCAATACATCCAAAGTGTGTCAGTTACTAGAAACTGTTTAAAATAATTGTAATTTATTATATTATGGTACTTTGCATTATTTACTCAAAATTTTTACTAATATTTTTCTTCTAAAAGGTCATATTTCATAGACGTGAACATCTAGAAATAAAGGCAAATTGTGTATGCAAGTTTTAAAATGAAAAAAAAATTAAATATACCTTATAGTTTTCCTGAAAGAAAAATACCTTGGGAACATTTAGAAACCAATAAAATTGCTATAGTGATAACCTAAATGTTTGCTATGGCACTTCTTTTGCGTTATCAGCAAAGAATGCCTGGCACTCCAAAGACAGTAAAGTTAACAAAAATGAACTCCAAAAAACAATTAAGATGTTGGCAAGATAGCAGAATAGGAAATCCTGGACTTTTTTTCCAACAGAGACATTAACAACATGGTTAAAAAGACGTGAAGCCCTTGAGAGAACTCCAAATTCCAGTAAATAATTGTAGCAATAGAAGCAGACTTAAAGCATGGACAGCTACATGGAAATGAATAAGAAAATCAGTTTTACTTCCTGTAGGTTAATTCCTAAGTGTATCCTTTTTTTTCTGTGTTAATGTGATTTCCCTAGTTTTTCTTTTAGTGCATTTGTTGTTGCTGTACAGAAACGATACTGATTTTTGAGTTTTGACTTTGTATTCAACTACACTACTGAATTCAGTTATTAACTTTACAATTGTTTAGTGGAGTTTTTGGTGTCTTCTATGTACAGTATCATACCATCTGCAAATAAGAATAATTTAAATTATTTCTTTATTTTCCATATTCCTTTTATTTCTTTTTCTTGTCTAATTGCTCTGTCTAATGTTTCCAGGACTACATAGATTAAAAGGTGGTAAAAGTGGACTTCTTACCTTTATCTTGATTTTAGAGTGAAAGCTTTCAATATATTTTTTTTTTTTTTTTTTGCTATTAAGTATAACGCTCACTCTTGGTTTGTCCTAAATGGCCTTTATCAGACTGAGATAAATAATATCTATTCCAATTTTCTATAGAGTTTTTATCATGAATGAGCATTGGACTTTTTCAAATGCATTTCTGCATCTATTGAGATGCTCATATGATTTTTGTCCTTGTTCCTGTTAATGTGGTATATTGCATTTATGAATTTGCGTATTTTGAGCCATTCAAGTATATAATGTTGATGATTTACTGCATTCTGTATGCCAGTATTTTGTTATAGATTTTGCATCTATGTTCATTAAGAAGTTAGGCCTGTAGTTCTATTTCTTTGTTGGGTCCTTCTCTGGTTTTGTTATCAGGTTAATACTTGTCTCCAGGAGTGACTTAGAAGTATTGCTTCCCTTCCAAATTCATTAAAGATTTTCATCAGTAGTGGCACTAAATCTTCTATAAAGGTTTTGTAGAATTCAGCAATGAATCCACCAGGAGCTTGGATTTTAATTATGTTTTCAATTTTGTTGACTCATATTGAGTTCTTTAACATTTTATAGTATCTTGATTCAATTTTAACAATTCATATGCATTTAGGAATCCGTCCATTTTTCTGTGTTTTCCATTTTATTAAAGTGCACATTCTTTTTAAAAATATTTTTTAGTTTTCTTAGTCTGTTTTCTTAGTCTCCATTGCATTAATTTCTGCTCTTATCTTTATAATTTTCTCCCTTGTATGAGCTTTGGGTTTGATTTGTCATTCTTTTTCTAGAAGTTTGAGGATCTACATTAGGTTGTTTTTTTTGAAGTCATTCTATTGCCCTGGTGTAAGAGTTCAAAACAATAAATTTTCATCTTAGTACTGCTTTCATTGCATCCTATAAGTTCTGTTATGTTGTATCACAATTATTATTTAATTGTAGGAACCATCTACTTTCTTTTTTAATTTAATCTGTTTCCCATTGGTTGTTCAGCAAGGTGTTACTTCATTTCCAGATATTTGTGTAGTATTTTTTGTTTCTTTTGCTATTGATTTCCAATTTCATTATACTATGGCTAAATATTTATACATGGGATAATTTCAGTTCCTTTGCATTTACTTACACATATTCTTTGCACTAGTATGTGGTCTATTTTGAAGACTCTCCCCTGGGTAGCTGAGAAGAATGTATATTCTGATGTAGTGGGTTAGAACACTCTGTAAACATCTACTAAGTTCATTTGTTAAAGGTCTGAGTTAGTTCTGATATTTCTTTTTAAAATTTTTGTCTAATCTGTCAATTTGTGAAATTTGGGCATTAAAGTTTCCCATTAAAATTACATTAGTATTTATTTAATTTTTCACATCTGTTAATATTCATTTTATGAAGTTGAGTGCACTGGTATTTGGTGCATATATATCTTTAATTGTTATCTCTTCTTGGAGCATCTCTTCACATCTATGTAGTGGCTTTCTTTGTCTTGTTTGACCAGTCTGGGCTGGAAGTTTACATTGTCTGTAACAGAATAGCTACCCCTGTTTTTCCTGGGTTCCTATCTCATGGGGCATTCTTTTCCATTCTTTGATTTTCAGTCTGTGAATTTCTTTTTGAGTTAAATGTGTTTCTTGCATGCGGAATGTATTTGAATCTTGTTCATTGATACATTCTGGCAGTCTGTTTCTTTTGATTGGTGAATTGAGATCATTTACATTGATGGTTATAACTGCTATGTTTTGGCTTATCCTTCTCTATTATTTTCTTGTTGATATTCTGTCTTCTCTCCTGCTTAATTGCTTACCCTACCTGCTGGCTTCATTCTATTGGTGTTCTTGGAATTTAACCTTCCTTATTCTTTCCTAAAATATTCTTCAGAGCCTTTGGGAGAACTCTTTCGGTGGTCAGAAAATTCTTCATTTGTTTTGTCTTGAAAATATCTTATTTCTCCATAAATTTTGAAAGATAGTTTTGCAGGGTACATCAATGTGGCTTTGAGATTATCTTCTTTCAGGGTATGAAATATTTCACTCCATGCTGTCCTTGGTTTAAGGGTTTCTGTCTGTTGTGATTCTGATGGGCTTTCTTTTATAGGTGATTTGTTTCTTTTCTCTAGCAGTTTTAAATATTCTGTTCTTTTGCTGAATTTCTGAAATCTTGATTATATATATATATATATATATATATATATGTATGATTTTATTTAAAGAAAAAACAAAACAGAAAGAAGGTAGAAATAACACATAATTTCAAAAAAACAGTAAGAAATCACTAGTTGATAATTACATATTTTCCTTCTTAGAAGTATTTGTTCAAGTTACGAAAGTAAAGCATACAAAGCGGACATTCAAACAGTGAGACTGAAAACAGTTCTGTTCACCTATCCAACAAAAACTTAGTAATATGGTTATCAATCCTACACACTTAAACATACATGCAGTTATATCCTTCAGAGTACTTTCTTTTCCTCTCTTTTTTACAATAACAATAATCAATTCTCATAAACTGTTTAGAAGTTGTATGCATGTATGAATCTCTACATGTGTACCTATCCTTTCTGTATTAGAGGGAAAAACAAATCAAAACAAATTCCTAGAAAATCACAAAACAAAAAAGTCATATAGAAACACAATACTAGGTGATCTACAGTAGTTACTACGATGTCTCTTGCTATTTTTAATAGAATTGTTTATATCATCAGGCATAGTATAATTGAACATAGCAGTACATAGCAATATTAATAAAAACAAAACATTGGAGACATTATATGACTTCAAAAGCAGTTAATAATCAAACTGGAATGGGTATCCTATTGAATCTTGTCACCTTCAGAGTAGCTGCCTCTACTCTCAGACTTGATACTATCAAGCATACCAGATTCAAATAAAATCAGTCGAGACAAAATAGTGATCTAACAAACCAGATTCAAATAATATCAGTCATAGTAAGACAGTGTAAGTAATACAGGGCTTCAGTTTAAGTTAATAGGAAATTAAGGATAGTTACCATAGTATATCCTGCTATTTTGGGGATAGCTGTCTGTGCTTTCAAATCTGGTACAAGTCGATTTTATTCTGGAATAGAATAAAATCAAACTAAACAGAGCGATAAGAATAATGTAGCTTTTGAATCCTGATACACTCTTAACAATGTCCTCTGCCTTCTTTTTTTTAGATAATTCCTCCTCTTTCACTTTCTCAGGGTGCTTTGTACATTTCGGGTCCCACTAACTCCTTTAGTTTTTAGATTAGGGGGACAACCCACTATCTACCTAAGTGGTTCTGAACCTTTTTACCGCTGAGCTTGATCATGAGCTGTATTCCTTTACTTACTAAAGCCTCAAGGTTTTCCTTCCTTATAGCTGAGTACTTCTCCACTGCACAAAAGTGTCATGAGTTTCCAACCTCTCTGCAGCTGCTGGATGAGCTGTCCCTGTTTCTCTCTGGTTCCCTGTCACATAGAGCATTGTTTTCTCACCTTTGACTTTCAGTTCATTAACCTCTTTCAGGTTGATTATATTTCCTATTCAGAGCATCTCGATGGACCCTGTCTCCTAATCTACTCTGCCTGTGTTTCTTTTTGTTAGTGTATCCAGGCCATGTGTGTTAGAGATTATAGCCAATCTTCTCTGTCTCATCTCTGCTATGCTATTTTTCTGCTGTTGGTTGTTTACTTTTCTCCTTCATTCCACTCTCTGCCCTGTTCATTGAGGCCTCTCTGCCGTTGTTCCTGAAATCCTGGCGACTTTTTTTTCTCTCTCTCTAGAATGTCCTTCAGTATTTTTTGTAGGGTTAGATTGGTAGTCATGAACTCCCCAGTTCCTCTTTGTCATGGAAATATCTTGTTTTTGTTTCTTTCTCTTGTCATGTTTCTGGTTTCTTTCAGACAGTTGTGTGGTAGAGGTCTCAGGTCCTTTCCATATTGCTTACAGTTTTTCTGAAGCATGCTGGCTAGGGGATTGCTGCCCTCTCCAGTTTGCTGTTGATCTGTGAGGTGTACTCAGGGAAGATGTGGGCTGGCCTGTCTCCTCTGAGCCAGTCAACCAATGAGTGCCTTCACCACATTAGTCTGTGCCCTGCAGATGTCACAGGTTCAGAACAGTTTTGTCCCTGGCTATTGCTCCCCACCCGGGGCATGACCCAGTCTAGGCAGATCCCACCAGTCCACTTTGGGCCAGGAACAGCCTACTGATGCCACTGTGGTTACTGGTTCAGGCCCATCCTGCCCAACTTCAATATGTCATCCAGCCAGTCACCCCCTTCACAGGACCTAATTCCTAGCACTCACCATGAGTTAATGAAGCTCAAACAACAGGTTCCACTCCCTGTTGTGGTGCACCCTCCCACCAAGGGTCTTGTGCTCATTAACCCCCAATTTCGGCAGGACTGGGACTTCAGCTCAATCGTGAGTCGCCTGACTCAAGGATGCACCCAGCACAGCATGGGACTGGCTCTGATGGGAGCGTGTTTAGCTCTAGCCTTCCACCTAGCACAGCATGGGACCGACTCCAGTGAGAGCACATCTAGCTCCAGCCTTCTTTCCTCTCTTTCTTTCTTTCTTTCTTTCTTTCTTTCTTTCTTTCTTTCTTTCTTTTTCTTTTTCCTCAGTTTCTTCCTGGGTTGTGAGAATCCTCCTTTCATCTGTTCTTCTCCATGGTGTTAAATTCTAGCATCTGAGTTGTTTTTCTCAGAGAGGCTCTCTACTGTGTTACCTCTCAATCCGTCATCTTTCCAGGAACCTTGATTATTATATATATTTGTGTCATATTTTGGTCATAGGTAATTTGAGGTCTACATACCTAAGTTCTTTGTATGTGAAATTCTTTGTCTGTGTTTGAGAAGTTTTCTGCCATTACATCTGTGAAGAGGTTTTTTTAATTGTGTTTGAGCTATCTGTAGCTTTCTCGTTACTACCAATCAGTATTATCATGTTGTGTTTTTTTTTTCCTTCATCTTGCAGCTGTTGGATTGATTTTTCATGGGTTCTTGCTACTTTTAAGATATCATTCTTTTTGTGGTCACTGAATGCAATCTTGTCTTCCATATCTAATAATCTATCTTCACCTTTATTAAATGTAATATGTACACTTCAAATGGAATTTCTAATGTCCTGCGTATCTGTTTGGATCTGTTTCCTGTTTCTTTAATATGGTGGGAATTTATGGTTTTCATCATTTTCCTAAGATCTTCTATTTTTTTTTTAATCTGTGTCTAATCCAGATTCATTGGGCAGGCCTTTCATTTTGATCATCATTTCTTTTTTAGTTGAGAGATTAGCTTTTCTGTAGTCATATCCATTTGTTTTTTTCACTTATGCTGTTATCATTTCAGGAATATCCAGTGTGTGGCTTCAATTTCCTCTCATTGTACTCTGAATTTCTCCTGGGTGGCCTGGAAGTTTGGGGTTGCATTTTCTTTCTGTCTCTTGGCATTTTATATGTATTATTTTCTGTGTTGATGCTTGTAGATTTCTAATGGTAGATAGCTTTATCCATAGTATTGGTGCTTCCCTAGGAAATGTCTATTACTCAGATCTGTCTTCTAGCTGTGGGTGGTTCTTGGTATTTATGTTTCCCCAAAACCTAACTTTCCAATTTATTTAGAGTGAGAATTTTATATTTATTTGGCTTAGAACCCCATCCTTTGGAGTATGGTGATGGTTAGTATCCCAGACAATCTTAATGTTGTTAAATGAGGGAGAAAAACTGACTACAACATGTATGACATCCTGGCTGAAATATACAATTAGCAATACAAATATCATGAAGTACCAGCAAGCAACTGACAAAATGTAGTAACTATTAATTTGGTACCTTTAGAGTTAGGAGCAGGCTCTACAGTCACATAACAAAACCCAACCTATACAGCAACTTTGCATGCAAAGAGTTTTCCCTTGATAAATTGATTTTACCCTGTTTAGGGTGTATTTAAGAAGGATAGGGCATAAAAGAGATAGATAAATGAGAGAAAATGTGGTAAAAGCAATACTATAATGCTTAGGATGATCACCCAATTTTTGGGAAGCTGGAGAATAGTGTAGAAAGAATAAAAGAAAAAGCAAAAACTTATGGAAGCAAACCAGAAAAAGAAGAGACAATGTTTATTTACATGAAACATCATAAAATTAAGAGAGATAGTTGAGAGAAGACATAAAGGTGAATAGAAGAAAGGAAAGACCCAGGTAAGAAATTTAATTAGTCAAAAAGAAAAACCAACAAAAAGAAACCAAAAACAAACAAAATAAGACAAATAAAAACAAAACAACAAACAGGAAAAATCCTTCCCAATCCTCTGAAAAAGTAAAACTAATCAATGAAAAAGATGATAAAAACTCTTCTGATGTCCACATTTTGTGTTAGTGTCCAAGAGATATGCCATGTAGCCCCACCAAGTTTACAGTGAATTTGTGCTGGGTGAGAGGATGATCTTGTGCTTTGGTTGAGGGTTTTGGGTGTGCACTTCTCCTTACCATGTGTGTGTCAAAGGTACTATCCCAATTGCTGTGTGCTCTTTGTTAGTGCAAACGCTGGGATTGCTCCTGGACCTGTAAACAGTTGTCTCCTTATGAACCTTGCACAGTTTCTTCTGTTCCACACCATAGCTCCTCTTATTCATGGACCACTGGGTGAGGGAAATGCCTGCTTGTGCTGCTGTGTCAAGGCTGTTCAGCTGGTCCCAGACCAGAAGGGCATTGCTGGTCCTTTATATTTAGGGCTAACAGTGGCTTCTGGCAACCACCTGAGCGGAGTCTGGGTTGTGACAGCTCCTGCTTCTCAGCAGAACTCCCTGTGGCCTGCTTCCAAAAGCCCAGCAATCTACTGTGACTGGGTGACTCTCTTTATTCCACTCTGGGACTTTGGCAGAGAAGCGACCTGGGCCTGTTCTACTGGAGTTTAACCCTGTTTCCTTTTGAAGTAAAAGTGGCCTCTCTCACCTTCTTCTGTTCTGCTTGTCTTTGTGACAAAGCACAGCACCAGATCACCTCACTCATAAACTGGTTTTGTTGGGCCTATTGGAATACAATGTCCTGCAGTTGCAGTGAGTGACACACTGCTTGCTGGGGGTCCACAGTGGTGGTGGAGCATGCTGCTTCTATTGGCACAGTTAGTATGTATAATGATTGCATTCATCATAGGAAATTTGTACCTGTACACAACATATCTTAGTTGCTCTTTTTCCTCCCATTCCTCTCTGATCTCTTCAACTTCTCATTTACAAAGTTTTTGTCATTTTTTTATTTCTCATTTTTTTCTTTTCCATTTCATGCCCTCTCATTTCCCTTTCCCTTTGAACAATTCCTATTTCACAATACCTACTCTATATTTCAGTTCTCATTTATACTTTCAGTTTCTCACATCAGAGAGACAATGTAATATTTATCCATTTATGTCCAATTTATTTCACTTAAGAGTATGGTCTCAAAGTTCATCTATTTAGCTCTAAGTGTCTCAAATTTATCTTTCTTTATGTCTAAGTAGTACTCTAATGTATTAAAAAAAGTATTTTTTTATCCACTCATTGGTTGATGAGCTTTTGGGTTGTTTCCAAGATTTAGTTATTACAAACTGTGCTGCCATCAGCATGAGTGTTCATATATTGCTGTGCTCTGATGCTTTTAATTCTTTTGGAAAGATACTAAAAAGAGAAATAGTGGGGTTAAATAATATCTCTAGTCCTAGTTTTTGGATGAATGTCCACACTGATTTCCACATTACTTGCACCAGTCTATACTCTTACCAAGAGTGGAGAAGGGTTCCTTTTTTACACAGTCTCCTTCCCAGTATTTGTTGTTGGTTGATTTCTTGATAATACCCATTCTGTCTGGAGTGAGATGTAATCTCAGCATTATTTTTATTTGTGTCTCTCAAATGATCAGTGATGTTGAACTTTTTTCATGTCTTAATTACCACTTATGTTTCTTCTTTTGAGAAATGTCTATTCATTTCAAATGCCCATTTTTGAATTAGGTCTTTGTATTTGAGAGCTCTGATTTCTTTCGATTCTTTTTTATTCTCTACATATTAGTCCTTTGTCTGAGGGAGAGCTAGATATTTTCCTACTGTGTGGGTTGTCTTTTCACTTTGTTGGTAGTTTCATTTGCCATGCAATATTTTTTTTAAAGATGAGACCCTAGTTGTTGATTATTTGAAGTGGTTCCTGTGCAGTCAAAATTTTGTTCATGAAATTTTTCTTATACTTATGTCTTCAAGAGATCTACCTATTTTCTTTTTCAGCAGATTTAGTGTTTCTGTTGAAAACAGGATCTGGAAGAAAAGTTTGTACAACCTTGTTCAATGAAACGTTACTAACAGTAATCAAGGAGTAGAAAGAATTTAAATGTCCATACACAGGTGAATGGGTAAAGAAATTGTCATACAAACATGTAAAAGAATATTACTTAGGCTATAAAAAAGTAAATTCTAATACATAAATTAATCTTTAGGATATTATACTAAATGAAATGAATCAGTCACAAAAAGATAAATACTGCATGATTTCTCTTATATGAGGCACCTAAAGCAGTGAAGCTTCTAGAAGTGAAAAGTAGTTGTCCTGGGTGCAGCAGGGGAAAAAGGAGCTGTGATACAATGGGTATAAGATTTTACTTTTACATGATGAACATTTTCTAGGAATTTGTTGTCTATCCATATGTATATAATTAATACAACTGTATTGCATGTCACAAAAAATTAAAATTTTAAACATGTTTCTGAGTTTTTACCACAAGAAATATACCAAAATATTCACAACATATTGTTAATAAGATTATGAATTTAAAAGTTGGCAAAGAGCCTACAAACTGCTTATTAATTTTAAGAGTATTTATATTCATGTGAAATACGTTTTCATGATACTTAATGAAATTTTGAGCAGTCATGTTATCAGATTCTTTTTGTGGAACAAATGATGGTTTGTAAATCTGTACCTATCAGATGAAATTTCTTTTGTTTTTATTACTGTTTTACATGAAGTTAGTACTATATATTTGGCTTTAAGTTTGGGTGTGATTTGGAAGGTTCTTACAGATATATGGATAATCAGAAAATTTACTCTGGGAAACAATGTTTGACCTCTTTAATAGGAGGTTCTCATTCAGTGTGGACTTCTAACTTCAGAGGAATGATTTTGTATAATGTTCGAGGTGGAATGACAGCAGTTTTTACTTACTGAAAGTTGGCTGATCATTTTCTTGAGCATTGTTATTTTCTAGAACTTGGTAGAAATATATGATCTATAAAAAAACACGCAGCTTGTTCCTTCTTTTTAATATTATGCTTGGAATTTGTTCTTTGAGAGGTGCTATGACATTTTGCCCTTTGTATTACATATAAAAGAATGAAATCAAATGACATTCCCAGTTCAGAGAGATTCAAATTACCAGTCCACTTTGACTTGAACCATAGATAATAACACCATTGTTCAAAGTTTCTTTGAGTTATTTGTGATTCCTCTTTTCAGGAAAGGCATAGTTCTTGTGTGACTCAGAAGAGGTGGAGAGGAAAAAATGGAGTATGTATAACTAAATTAGATGTAAGTTGTTACTGTTACAACTCCTTTTCCCATTTAGTTAAGAAATATAATCTGTTAGAATGTAAGTGTTTCAAAACTGACTCTGCCATGAAGTACTATTATGACTTGGCATTTTTCATAATTTCATGTTATAATGCGAGTTTCATTATGATTACATGCATGTTACAACTTTTTATTGCAGTTAACTTCAAGATATCTTATTTAATAGTTTTATACATACTATAACTTAGAAGATGACTTTTTGTGTCTCCAAGGATGTGGAATTCTATTTGTCTCATTTTTCCAGTTTTGCTTTAGTTCTATGACAGAAGCCATATTTACCTTGTTTACAGTAACCTTCCCAGAACAAATACTGTTCCTAGAGCATAGCTTACATTAATAAAATTTTAAATTCATTAATGAATCATAGGCAACTCTGGAGACTGTGTCTCCTTTTCTACTCCACTCATGGAAAGTAACAGAACATGAAAAACTGGTGTCCAAACAATAACTGATATTTCAAAAGTTTATATCAAAATACTTTTGAAAGAGAGTAAATTTCTTCATCATGATTTGTTGTTTTTCGTGTCTAAAATAAAACAATTAGAAAAGGCTGCCCTATATGACTACTTGAGATTTGAATGTGTCAGTAGATGAAATGCAGAGAATGTGGACTGAGAAGTGTTTTTTAGAGAATGGATATTTGAAACTTACTATAGTATAAAAATCATTAAGCTAACAGCACACACTGAATTTGTGTTGTTGCCTGGTTAATGTAAGCAAGACATCAGCTACCACTGTTCTCTTCTAAATTTTTTTTTCTATAAAATCTCTAGCTTCGTGCTGCCATAGAACCACATAAATGATAGATTTTCATTTCAGTATTTCCAGTCAACAAACTTTGATGGTTATGGAAGACCAATATGAATTTTTTTTATTTTAAAGAGAATAAAACAAAAGAGGACAGTTCTAAGCAGATCAGAACAGAACAATGTAAGCAACACAGCACTTCACAACAAGACAACTGGATATTAACAGTAGCTATCATAATGTCTCTTTCTTTGAAATAGTTGAGCTTAGCTTTACACACAATAATGTCAAACATAATAACAAAGTAGAATAAACAACTCAAGAGAATGGAAGTATTCCAAGACATTCTGAACCATATAACCAAAGATGAACAATGGCTGCTATATTATCTCATTTTCCATAAAAATTTTGATTTTACTATCATACATATTAAAATCCAATAAGACACAATGTGATAGAACCAATGGTAATAGAAAAACAAAAGCATGGTAGGACTTCAGAGCGAGATGATATTAAATCAACACTGGCTGCCATACTGTCTTGTTTTGCCTACATAAAACTTATTACTTCACTGTAGTCATCATCCTTTAGTAAGAAAAGCTGATTTCTTTGTATAGGGCCAGCATTCTCCAAAAGGGAAGTAATGCTTTAATTAATTAAGAAAACATTGAATGATCAACTAGAATGCATGATGTACAAGATACAAAGAAGTCTCAGAAATACCATTCTTGCCCTGAAAAATTTAGTCTCTAGTAATATCACAGGTTACATGTATAGAAATATAACACCTGGGGTGAGGGTGAGACTCAAACTAAGATACTGAATATGCTATAACTGACCGTAAGTCAAAGTCTAGAATTCAAAAGAGAAGATAGAAAACTAGGGGGTGACAGCAAGGGCAGGAGTCTAAATTGGGGCTGCAGAAAAGCAGATATCCCTGAAGCCAGAGTGAAAGATAAATTCTGATGTGGAATAATGAATGAAAAGAAGAGGCAGTGTTTAGAGGCTGTGTGGAGGAAACCGAACCATTCCTGGATCGCAGTACCCCACCGCCACCCCAGACTCAGCTATCACTGTATTGAAAGATGATCAAATTGACAGAGGAGTGGAGCTGGCCATTCACCAGGAGAGTGGCTTATTGAATAGATTCACAAGCACTCTTTCCTCTCCAGATCAAAGTGAGACGTATCCAACCCTGGAATTCAGAGAAACCAAAAGTAGAATGATAAGGAAAGAATTACCACACATCTGCCTACTGCAAAAAAGAATACTCTAGTCCTGCAAGTGGCAGGACTCTGGGGTGAAAAAAAGGTTAGCTCAACAAAGATGAAATTAAGTCGTCTATTCCTACATCCACAGGAGTGCTGCTCACAGAATATTCAACATCCTACCAGGCTGCCAGTGACCTCCCTTGGAGTATCTAGCACCTTCTAGCTGGGGTTTGAAGAGAACAGGGAAAATTAGTCCTGCAACAAATAAACAGACCAGAGCCTAGCCAATATCTGTGAGAGGAGAGTTGCAGTTGCCAGATCAGAGGGTAACTTGGGTGGAACCAGAATAGAATGAATGCTCTCCCACTGCTCCTTCAGTGACTGGACAGGCCTAAGATGGTGTGATGTCCCTCCCCACCATCCTAATCTAGTAAAGAGGACTCTCTGCTGAGCCTGGAGGCAGCCTTAGTTTCTGCAGGTGGCCTGAGGCAGGTAGAAATCTGTGGGCAGAGAAACAATGAATGGCATCTGAGACAGTGACTTTTGGACATACATTAGGCAAACAAAGCCTATGATAGAAAACGTAGAGATGTTCATTATATCTGACCACTTCCCAAACTGACTAGGACCGCTGGATCCACAGAGGTTTGCAGTGAGTCTATACTAGGAGAACAACTTGCAATCAAGACATTTGGTTGGAGAAAGAAACACTACTCATGAATTTGGGCAGACAGCTGTCCGACAGCAAGAGGCAAATGTGTGGCTTCATTAATTCGGACTGTGAAACAGCTGTAGATGGAGCTGTATGGATTCTCTGGGTTAATGTTACGACGTGTGTGAAGGTTTTTGTTTTTATTTCTATTTTTATTTAGGTTGGCGTAGTTACTGAACATACCCGTGCTTCTTTGTTAGATTTGGCTCGTGTTGTAGATTTGGTTGATATTTTTTCTTTCTTCTGTTTTCATTTTTTTCTTTCCTTTTGTTTCTAAATTTTTTATTGGTATAATTTTGATATTATACCGTAATATTCTATATTATGCTTCTTTGAGCTGTTCTATTAGTGTGTCTCCTCCTATTTGTTTTAACTCTTTTGCTACTGTTTTCTTTTTTCTCTCTCTTTCATGATCTCACTTCCTTGACTTCCTCCACTTCCTCTCTTCATCTGTCTAATGGCATACAGAATAAGAATTAATTAATGCCATACATTAAACAGTACAATTCCACAGTATGTAATATTAATCCTTTAAAATCTTGAATTTCAAGGAACCAAAAAGATCACGTGCAATCTCACTGTCCCCCTCGATCTCCAAATACATTTATATCCATCTGCATTCTTCCTCCTGCCTACACAAATACTCTCCCAAACCCCCAAACACTAACTCTTTAGCCCACCTGCAAAAGTAATTCCAACTATCAGACTTTCTATTTTTATCTATTGACGTTTCTCTTAAGATCCTTCCTTGCCGATGACATATCTCTTCACTTGTTCGCTTTTTTCTCACCTTCCCCTCACCTTCCATATCCCAGAAATATAACAAAAAATTATAATATAGTCTTTAAGGGAGACTGAAAAAAGGTACAACCATTAAAACCAAATTTTAATGTCTTTGATTAATGTATGGTTGGATTTGTTGATGTCCAAAACAGATAAATTTAAAAGCCATCATAAAAAAGCAAACAATCCTTTATACACGTAAATCTATTTGTATCACAATAGTTTTATCCAACACAAACAGTTACGCCAAGAGATATTGGAATGAAGTGTTTCAAACCATAAAAGAAAACAACTTCTCTTCAGGTTAAAACATCTTACAAAAATTATTTCAAAATTGGTGGTGAGCAACAAGGAATACCTTCATTAATACCAGGATAGCTCTCCAAAAAGTATTCAAGGCTATTTTAAACAGAGACAATGTAGTCAAAAGAACCAAAATGTTAGATGTAATGAAAACATCCAGCAAGGTGAGGAGTTAAATAAAAGTGGAAAAAAAAGGAGTCAACAACAGAAAAAGGACACAATGACAGGAAAAAGTCAACACCTGTCTGTAATAATTCACTCAACTTTAGAGTTAAAACACACATATTGGCAGACTGCATTAAAAAACAAACCCTTATGTTCTGCTACTGCCATGAGACTCCTCTAATACAAAAAGAAAACCACATACTACAAATCAAAGAATGGAAAACAAAATTTCTTGCACCAAGACCCCCAAAACAAGCAGGGGAGAATTTTTTCCCCAGACAAAGTAAATGTCAAGCTAAAACTGATCAGAAGAGGTAAAAATGTCCCTATATATTAGCTAAAGGAACACTTCAATGGGAAGAGAAAACAGTTGCAAATATATGTATAACAGATATTAGCATGCCAAATTTCATTAAACAAACACTGCTGGACATAAAAGATCAAATAAAGACCAATGAAATCATAGGAAGTGATCTTAATACCCCATTGTTACAAAGAGAGCAACTAAACAAAATCAACATTGAAATATTAAATCTGAGCTACCCTTGTGAATAAATGGACTTAATTAATATCTAAAGTATTGTAAAACAGCATATATATTCTTAGGATCACTCCAAACGTTCTTCAAAATGGAGAACTGAAAAACAAAGACCACAAACTTTTTAAAATAAAATAAAATAAAAACAATCATGTATGCAATCAGATTCTAATGCTTGAAAATAGAAATCATCATAAAAGAAACCAAAGAAAATTTATAAACAGCTAAAAACTTATTAACACATTTCTAAACACCTAGGAGATCATAGAATAAGTCCAAGAAGAAATTAAACAATTCCTAGAATCAAATGACATTCCCAGTACAAATCCCCGGAATCTATGGGACACAGTGAAAACAGCCCTAAAAGTGTAGAATTTAGAGACAATGCTAACATTAAAAAACAGGGAAAACTCAAATAACTAACCCTCTGGAAGCACAAGATACTCTAAAAACAAGAGTCCAAATCCAAACATAGCTTAAAGAGGGAAATCATAAAGAACAGAAAAAAATTATAATGTAGAAACCAAAAAAAGAGCTGATTCTTTGAAAGAATAAATAAAATGAATAAATCCTTAGCCAAACTCACCGAAAGAATAAAAAGACTCACATTGCTATAATTAAAAAGGAAGAAGATACAATCACAATGGAAACCACTAAAATTTAATAGATCATTGGTAACTACTATACTCAAACATATTAGCAGATCTTGAAGAAATATACAGATTTATATACACATATGCATTAACAAACCTGAACCAAAAAGATGTAAACATCTAAGCAATTCAATAGCAAGCAATGAAATTTAAGTTGTAGTAAAAATTCTATCAAGAAAAGTCTAGGACCTGATGGGCTCACTGTTAATTCTACAAGATTCTCAGGGAGAATACAACCCCCAATACTCCTCAAACTCTTTAATGAAATCAAGAGGAAAGGAATGCTTCTTCTTTCCTAGAAGCTAGAATTTACTCTGATTCTAAAACAAGACAAGGACCAGCTGAAAAAGTAAACAACAGTCAAATTTTTTAAAAGTCCTCAGATAGCAGCAAGTAGAATGCAACAAACCTCAAAAAGACCAAACATTCTGACCTAGTAGGTTTCCTCCCCAGGTTGCAAGGGTGGTTCAATGTATACGAATCAATGAATGTAATACACAATTTAAACAGACACAAGTACAAAAATCACAAGATTATATCAATACATGCAGAAAATCTTTTTGCAAATCCCAACATCCATTCATGACAAGATCTCTGATGAAAATAAGTATAAAAGGACCTTATGTCAATCTGATAAAAGCCATTTATGACAAACCAATGGAAAATGTCATATTAAAAGAGGAGAAGCTGAAAATTTTTCTTCTAAAATCAAGCACATGACACAGATATCCATTATCACCACTTATGTTCAGTGTACTACTGGAAACTTTAGACAGAACAACTAGGCAAGAGAAAGAATAAAATAGATATGTATAAGAAAGAAAGAAATTAAATTATTATTTGCAGGTAGCATGATACTTTATATAGAAGACTCAAAAAATTCTACCAGATAAATGATTTCTAGAATTAATCACACAATTCAACAATGTAGCAAGTTATCAATACAAAAATCAATTTCTTTATTGTATACCTATAAAAAATCCATGAAAGAAATGAGGAAGACAATACCAGTAACATCACAAAAAATTCAATGTTTCTGAAATAATGTAAGCAAAGAAATGAAAATTCCTTTCAATGAAAACTACAGTACTCTAAAAAAACGAGACTGAAGAGGACATTAGAAAGTGAAAGATCTCCCCTGTTACTAGAAGAACAGAAGCAACAATGTCAAAATGACCATATCACCCAAACTGAATACAGGTTTTTATGCAGTCCCAATCAAAATACCAACATCATCCATCACAGAACTAGAGAAAACAATTTTTTAATTCATATAGACCCTGAAGAAACCCAGAATAGCAAAAGCACTCCTGGGCAATAAGGGCAAAGCAGGAATCATTGCAATCTCAACTTCAAGGTATAATTTCAAAGCTTTGGTAATAAAAACAGTATGATACTGGCTCAAAAACAGACATGTGAATCAGTATAACAGGATAGAGTATACAAATATAACTCCAGACATATCCATCCACATAAGATCCATTGATCTTAACAAGATGCCAAAGTTGAAAGAATGATACCCTTTTTAGAAATGGGGCTTGGAAACCTGGCTACCCCATAGAGAAGACTGAAGCAAAATCCCTATCTTTCACCATGTACTAAACAAACATCAAAATAAATCAGAGGACTAAATATTAGAAATACTAGGTTGGGCATACTGGTGTAATCCTTTAAGCCTAGTAGTTAGGAGGCTGAGGCAGAACTGTTGTGAGTTCAAAGCCAGGTTGAACTATATAGTGAGGCCTTGTCTTAAAAAACCAACTTAAAACAAACCAGACAAAACAAAAAACCAAAATAGATACACTTCAATATGGACTGCATTGAAAACTGTACAAAAGGCCATGTATTTTTCATTCTTGTCAAGAATTTGTCTATGAGCATGTTATTTTCTCCAAAAATTACCCAAAATTCATACTGTTTCATTTCTTTGCCAAAATTAACTTTTATTTTTTGGTTAAGGACATCTAGAATATTTGAGGTTGTCTTGTTCCAGAATATACCATAACTTGTGATCTTTCATCTTGAGATTGTTTACAGAGTTTTATCGTAATGATGGTCATAAGATCCTCCTTTGTCATTACACTAATTAGAAGCTTAAAACTACCTCATTTTTGCCATTTAATTATTTTTGACATGCATTATTTAAGCTGAGCATATATGTTAAATATACTACAAGAAAGAAAGACCAAATCATTCAAACTACGTCTTGAACCAGGTACTACAAATTCTAATTCTAATTTTTAGGGAATGGTAGCCTGCCTCCGTTAATGATAAATTAGTGTTAATAACTTATTGGGAACTAATAACAGAATGTATGCTAGGGTACTGTGATTTAGTAACTATATACCTATCAAATTCTGCAGTCCTAGAAGCCTAACTTTATCAAGGGAAGGCATTAGGGCCTTCCTCTTAAAACGGTGCAAGTGAGCTATTTAGAGTAATGGTACAGTCAAAGATAGAACCACAAACACAATAATGTCCTTAGAGGTTATAGGGGAATCAGATGTTAGAGAGACAATTATCAAGAAGAAGGGACAAGTTCCAAAGGGGACAGGGAAGGTATCAGTTAAAGCCAAAGAATAGAGGAAAGTTGAACCTAAGAAGAGTTTGCTGTTTGATGGCATCCTCAACTCTTTTCTTTTCCAACCTAGTTGTGTGTCACAAATGATTCTCTAAGTCCTTGGGCATCCTTCAAAGATTCAAGCAATGTGTAATATTTCAAAAATCCATTCTAAGTAATTGACTCAAACTTCAGTTTATTACTAGTTGTGGGTGAAGAGTAAGTGAAAGACCAGACTAGGTAGTTGATATTAACTGTCTTAAGAGCCTTAGAGAAAAATGCCCTTGCCCTCTGGTATGGTAAGCAGAATGAACTAGTCAGCATTCTTCAGGACAATAAGAACCATAGGGTGTGTAAACATTTGTGTATATATACACAACCACTTCTACAAAATGTGTGGGTTCTACAGATGCTTCTTCCATCAACTGTGAGTGGAAAATAATTTTTAAAAATTATGTCTGTACTTCACATGCACTGACTATTCTTTTGCTTTTATTCCCTGAACATTACACTACAGTAAATGTTTACATGGCCTTTATGTTTTGTAATGGAATGCAAGTAATGTGGAAATGACTTAATGTATGTTGGAAGATGTATGGAGATTGCATGTACATATTATGTCATTTTAAATCAGGAATTTAAACATATACAGATTTTGGTATCTGTGAGAGTCCTAAAATCAGACTCTTCATGCAGAATGGATTGGTACTGGTTATATCTAGAGGGGATTGACTTTACACACACGCATACACACACACACACACACACACACATACATACATGCACACATGCATGTGAATGAAGACAGAAATTCAGATGCAGAGACAGAGAGAAGCAAGAAATAGAGAGAGATAGACTGTAACAAAATGATTCATAAAATTGTAGAGGATTCAGTTAACACAAAATATGACCTGAGTTGGAGACTCTGGGAAACGTTTGAGCTTACTGATAGAATAATTTCTTCTTTTTTGGCAGAGAATAACTTTTATTTTATTAAAATTTCCAATGTTGAAAAATGATCACTAACATTATTAAGGGTAATCTGATTTGCTGATTATCCTCCAATTAAAATATTAAACTTACCTAAAAAAATACATTCCAAAAACACACAGACGAATGACCAAATAATTGGCCACCACAACCCATAAAAATTGATATATAAAATTAAGCATCATACTGATCATGGGCTGAATTTCAGCTCCCTTTTGTCTTCTTAGCCCCATGGCAATATGCAGAGCCAAACAGTACAAATGTTCACCCCGCACTTGTGTTTGGAACTCTATTTTAGCACCTAAGTCTGTATTGTGGGTGTCAAAAAGCGTCTTGTGACCAGTAGATTGGTCAGAGATCTGCAGCTGGCCCTAACTATCATTTCCTTCCAGAGAAGAGACTTTGGCCTTGGATAATTATGAGTAGCTCTGGCAAAGGTTAGATGACAATTTAATGTCCTATGCTCCTAGTTTTGGATTTTCACTCTGGCTCTGTTACCAGCCTACTACGAGACACTGAGTTATTTGCCTTTCTCACCCTGGGTTTTCCTACAAGTTTATATTTTGAAAAGATTTTTTTCTTCACTTACATGATATGTCCAACATGTAGGTACAGACTTATGGGCTATGCCTAACAAAGATTCTTTATTACAGTTAAGTATTATCAAAAGGTTTATTTTTTACTCTAGGTTATAAACTAACACTTTTTTTATTAAAGAGATGACATGTCATGTGATTGCCAGCAATCAATGTAAAAATCTTGGGAGAAAGATTTAATTTTAGGTGAAGAGCAATTTGATAAAGCAATTATTATCAAATGTCAAAAACCATTGAGTGAGGCCCATCTTCTGCCTATTATAAAAAGAGCAATACATACCTCCTTCCAAACTTAAATTGGTATCAATTAATGTTTAAGGCTTAGCTCTTGAAATTCAAAGGAGCTATGAAAAAATATTTTGAATTTTAATATATAATCTATTTGAAGTCACTTCAGAACGTAAATAGCAATCAGGAGGAGACATGATAGTTTTTCTCCTCATCTATGATTCTCTTTTTGGAGATTTTTGCATAGATCTGTTGATACTTCTCACTGAATTTTATTGCATTTATTTCTCCAGTTACTCAAAATGCTTCACAGAAAATAATTATTCACACTCCTGATATTCAGGCTAGATTAAGAAAACAAGTACCTTCCTAGAATATCACATGCCATGAATGATGTGATTAATTGTACAAAAACTCTTGGAGCTTTGGAAATTTCTCAAATATTTCAAAGAATTTTATAACAGAATTCCAGACAGATTAGGACCGAGAGAATTTAATCAGGTGAGGTATATTAGAGGTTATGTCTGTTTGCACGAACATGGAATTATTAATACTCAGGTGTGTACTGTACCTTTTAACCCTAGAGTTAAGAAGCGATGTGCTGATTTCTGCAGTGTTGCCACTTCTCAGAGAATTTTTGAAACCTCATTCACGGAGCTGACCTTAGAGCTAGTAGTTGATGAACCAAGTAGTTTCATTACTTTATTGTCATGCCTCATGTTTTCCATTTTCACATTCCTTCAGTTGGGTATCTTTCCCACTTCAGACAAATTAAGCACTTGTCCCATTTCTGTCCTTGCAAATTCATATCATAAAAAGTGAATGTTTACAATATCCACACACTCAGATACATGTTTTTAGATAAATACACCATAATATATAAATAAAATATAGTATATTATCTGTAAAGTACCCCACCATTTAAAAATTTGTTCAGGTGAAGTGGACAAAAATGTTTAAAACCACTGAAAATGTGTTTCTTGACCAGGTTTAACCTTTGACTTTTGTGTCTACTCTTGAGAAAATGTACTTTTTCTCCAAGACACTAAAAACAGCAACAGATTCTAAACTTATTGTGGATGTAACACATTATATGTAGAAGTATAGCTTTGCATGCAAATATCATTGTCAAATTATAGAGTAAAATATATCAATTATGCAATTGAGAAAATACCGTTATTTTTTTCAAAGATCTGGAACAATCTACCAAAATGCATGTTTTCAAAAATGCCATCTTGATTTTTCTAATGATTTTTTTCAAAAGAACAAAAATCACAGGACAGAGAAATGCCAACTGTTTTAACGTACACATATCCAGGCATTGTATTTTCTTGTCTTGAGTTCACTGAGGCAATATCACAGCATGACCTCTAGATAAAACAAACAAAAGATAACACAGAATACCCAAACTAGAGTAAGTCAATTAAAATACTTATTAACAAGCAGTTAAAGCTCAGTAGTTTTTCTTTGTGTGTTTTCTTGGGTTTGTACAGTATTCAACACAGACTTTAGCATTTTGGACCTATTGTTTCTCAATATGTGATTTACTGGTAATGCCTGAGGAACACTGGGGAGCATCAGAAGCAACCATACAGATTGATGTCAATGTACCTCTGTTAAAATTCATAAATTTTCTCATGAGAATGAATACTATGTCTACTTTGGGTAAAGGAGAAAAGATCTTGATGTCAATGAAGCAAACCATAAAGCAATGGCTCTAAAAATGGTGTAACAAAGGCAGGACCCATTGTGAAAGTGAACTATGGTGAAAGCCTTATTAACAACAGGCCAACCCTATGGTGAGCCTGGGTGGGTAAACTGCTGTCTGGAAGTAGACTGTTCATTCATGTGAAGTAAATTAACACTTCTTGGGCACCAGGGTACCATTAGATGCACTGAAACAACTTATTTGCTATGAGCATCCTGTTGCCCTAGCATGCCCCACATCACCGCAGGATCAGACGTAATACCAGTGTATGGTGCCAAGGAGCCAGACCTTAGTAACCTAGTGAAGTGGCAGCGGTTCATGGTAGTTAATTCAGTTGGTTTACTGCTCTAGCTGTAGCAGAAATTGTATCCTTAGTGTCTTTAAGGCAGAGAAATTAGATCAAGCTAATCATCCCTGGTGACAAATCATCCAAGCCTTTAAAAAAAAATGTCTTACATGAATTTTCAGACTTATTTCTTGCTCACTAAAGGAAAAAGAAATAAACCAGACTTTCTTTATTCTTTAAGGCAAAAATTAAGGGAGAAACCGGACAATTAGTAAAGGCAGCCTTTATGTCTGCTGTTTCTCATCATTGGCTACCTAAAAGAAAGTAATTCATAGCTAGATTAATATTAATGTAAAAAAGAACCAGTAGAACTTCATAAAATACATGATCATACTCTTAATAAATTATGCCTCTGATCCCCACCCACAAATCATTTAGAAAATGTTCTAATAAAACATATTGTGTGGGCAAAAATTTATTAGAATACAGATTATATGGTTTTGTAATGTAGGGTAGTAGTAATCTGTACATAACGAATTAGTTTAGAAAGAAAATACTGTATTGCTAATCTAGATTGTTACTATTAATGTTCTTTGTGGTCTATTTTTTTAACTACAGCTTAGAACTTGCTCAGTTATTGAGTCTGAACTGAGAACAAACCGAGGTTTATTCATTTCCTGTTTTAAAAAAATCACAGTTTCAGGATCTACCATAAATAAATTCACAAGTGCACAAAATTTTAGGCAACAAATAGGTGGTCCAACAAAAGTAAGAATTCTCTGTCAGCAATGAGGAAACTAGAGAGCAACATTTTATTTCTTTGCTTTCTAATCTAAGAGGCCTTTGCCCATTGGTTTTATATATGAATGTGTGTGAATATGAAGCTTATATCTCAAACCAAATTAATTCTTGAATTTATTTCATCATTAAATGATTCCCCTTTGAGCAAGGAAAACTTAATCATTTATTCTCTTCACCCTTGAAACAGCTGAATCCAAAGTGTTCTAAAATTATGTTGACTGAAATACAAAATGCACATGTTGAGTTCTTCCAAGCTGGGACATGTTGGAAGTAATCATCTTGATTTTCTGCTAAGCACTAGTCATGCTAATTTCTGCCATCAACAAATTTGATTAAATACAAAGAGGGTAAACATTTTTTTCTCTAACTTGCAACATTCTTAATGTTTAGAAACAGAAAATTTATCAACTAGAAATACATTTTCCTAACATGAAATTGAAACCATATCTTTGAAACATTCAAAGTGAAACAAAATTCATTTTCTCACATTTCCTTTTATTTCCAGCCAAAGTGAGAGTGATGTTAATCATGGGCTTTTTACTATCTATTTCCCCCCTCAGATGTGATAGCTAGCCTCCTTGCTCTCAGGGATGATGTCATCCCTTCCATTCAAATCGTATTAGAATTTAAAATCAGTGCCAAAACATCTGGTCTGGAAATTTGAGGGGGGGAAAATGCTTAGAGGCTTGTTAAATATGAATAAATGGGGGCAAATATTTACTTATGGTTTTAAAATTATATCAATGAATTACTTTAAAAAGATTTAAATCTGATATTTTCTGTTTTGAAAATCCTTAAAACCCAAACTAGGAATTATTCAATTAGTTTTCAGTTAGAAAACAATACGGTGAAGATATGTGTCTGGAATCTTCTAACGTGCTGATATCCAGTAGGAGCTTGCTGTGAGATGCACACAGAGATACCCATGGAAACTGTATGTGGAAGATAGATTCTGTAACTAAATTATTTGTGACTCCCTGAACCTGCTATGAACCTAAGGTAGATACAGAGAACAAGTCTACTGGTAAATCTCCACAGAGATACCAGTATGTGATGTAATTTAGGCTTTTGCACATACCATGATAGTATTATAAATACAGACTTCCATTGTTACTATTTATCAAAATGCAAAAGGCCAGAATTTGGAGGTGCAACTGGGGAAAAGATAACGGAAATTATATTTGAAATCCATCTTGAAAAATTAACATTGTGATAATTTACTTGTTAGGGTATAAAAATAGTAGTTTATCATTTTAGAATCAATGCCAAAAACAGATGCCACCATCTCATAAAATAAACATGCAATGAAAGGGTAACATACACATTAACTGCAGACTTAGTCTGTAGCCAATACGGTATGATGAGAAGAAACACGCAGTATGGTGCGGTGTGTGTTGGAAGCCATTAGCCATATGTTTCGGTGTGAAGAGGGCCTTTGTGACTGAGTAACAGTTGTATCTTATATGGTTTATTAAATAATTAAGCAATGGCAAGTAACACTTTTATAATTATGGGCTGTTTTAAAATATTTTTGTTAATCTTGTTGCATTTACCAGGTTGGAGGATGCATGTACCATCAGGAATTTTCATGCTCCATATCTGCTTCGTGTATAAAGTGGGAATCAGTTGCCATATTGAAGATTTGGGTCACATTCTTTTGGATCACACTGTGTATCATGAAGGTACACGGGGCATTTAATAATAGAGGGACACATTCCTTTTAGAGTTGCTTATCCACCTGTCACCTGTCAGTGCAGACACTGTATGTGGGATAAAGAATGTGTAATTTTTATGTGATTTCCAATAAATTAGACAGGGAAGTACTAAGACATCCAATATAAAGCGAAAAATGCAATAAAATATCCAGAAACTTTATTATGTGATACTTTGCAGACTCCTACGTAAATATGTATTTTAAAAATTTGCACACTTTATCTTGATGCATTTCTATTTATAACAATGTGTTTCGCTTAGGGAATTTTTGTATCATCTACTCACTGCCAAACTATGGCTTTGTCTGCTGACTTGTACTTGATTAACTAGACTACTCTGGTCTGCACTAGGTAGTTACTTAGATTGAGTACTCTGAGCATGTGATGTGGGATCATTGGAAGATAGGTAGCAATATCATACTGCAGGGAAATGGCTGTGATGTTGGTGTATCTGCCATGAGACCACAAGGCAGCTGCATCTGCCACTGTGAGATATGTTATGCCTCAGTAAAATACTTTGGAACAACAGCATTCTTGTGCTTGCTTAAGCTCCCTTCTTGCCCATGGAGTTACGATATCTTAAAAAATGGATTGCACGCTTTAATGCACAATTGTTTTAAAGCCAACTTAAGATTTTGAAAAATTAATTTAGAGTCTGCAAATGATAGTTAGGCAACAACACTGAAAAGTAAAATAATCCAGATATTATATTGATGTTGAAACAGTAACTATGGTTTTTAGTGCAAAGTTTTGCCAATATTTCTCCACTGAAAAGCTGAAATGGAATCATTACACTCTAAATATCTAGTTGATACAACAATTGATTCTATTTTTTGATGTATAATTGTTTATGTATCCCCCCTTATCCTCTGACCTGCTTAACCTTACTCAAACAGGAAAAATAAAAGGAAATAAAGGACAGTCACTAAGGTTGGTTGTTGATATAGCAGTCACATAGTGGGATTTCCTTTATACTCTTGTTTCTAATAACAATAAGCATACATTATTTAGTGGAATTTAGGACAGAGTTCTTTAATAATCAACATTTGATTCACTCTGGTATCTTCTTGCTGACACAATGGCCAGTGTGACATTACACATGGAAAGACTTTCCTTTTGAGGAGAGCAGAGTTTCTGGAGGGCATTATAGATCTCAGTAGCCATTCAGGGCAAGTGAGGAATAAATTCATATTGTTTAAATCACTGAAATTCTTGAAGTCGCTTATTATTGTTTGCTACTGAGTAACAAAAAATAGATCAGAAAATCTGTGTTACCACAGACACTAGAAGTATGACAAAGTTAACTCTAAGGACAGTATTTAAACTAACTTTAATTAAATAATATTAGGTAAAACACAGTATTCTGAGTTTTTTCCCTTTTTGTGAGTCAGGCGCAATATATTATAGAGACTAACTGAAGAGGATTAAAAAAAATATATTGTCTTGTGATCTCTTGGGTAACTGACATTTTCATAGGAAAGGAATACAATTAGGATAAAATATAATAAGTGATATTATAATTAGCATGAGCTGGAGGATATAATTTTATGTAGTCCTTGAAGAAACTCAGTGGGATAGGCAATATCACCATCTACATTATGTGTAGATGAGTCTCAGAGAATTTAAATGCCTTGTTTAAAATCTAGAAAGTATTAAAAGATCTGAATCTAGTACTATAAAAGAAAAAAATTGCACATGGAAGGACTATCTTTGTGTACACCATTGTCTAAAGCTCTTCCTGCCTAGATGGCATGTCTGTTGCTTGACGGCAGACCTGAAGCATCAGCCCTCAGTCCATTGAGTTTGAGATCTCATTCAGATTTCCTCCCAAACAGAAAGTTTTCCTGCCAATGAGTATATATTTTTTGTATGAACTCAAAACATTTTTAGGGGAACAGATTTTTCTGATGGTTGTTTTGTCTTTCTTTTTTTGTTGAACGAAATTGAATTGAGTGAAGGAAATTAGAATTTGAGCTAGTACTTAAAGAGATTTTAATTAGTGTTAGTACTTAAAGAGATTTTAGACTTATGTGAAAAACTTTGTTGTCAAATATATTCAATATTAATTATATACTTAAGAATTATTAAAAAGAAAGTTATCATCAATTTTCTAGACGATTTAGATGTGAAGCTGGATGCTACACTTTTCCGACACACATTTTGCTTCAGTGAATCCTAGATGCAAGGCCTGCTTAAGAGCAGCTTTCTCCCTTGCTTTGTCAGTAAATTGATTAGTACTTTATTTTTCACTTGTGGAATAAAAGCAAAATTCCACCAAGTATCATAAGGGGTTGTTGTTGCTTTAATTTCGTATGTTTTCTTCAGCCTTGGAAACTAGTGTGGTTACTAAAAGAAATAAAATCTTAGAGGTATGGATGGGTGGACACTAATATTCTGTGAGATTACAGATCACATAGCGGTGAGCAAAAATCACAAAAAATCTCTCTGAGTATGATACGTGGTTTCAAGAGATATTAAACACTCCTGTCTTATGGAATGAGATATGGCATTACACTTACATGTAATGTTAGATGATGTGCAGTAAGTGGATGCTTTTTTCTCTTAGGGTGGTATTTCTGTGCATGTGCGCATGGTAAAACGCCAGAAGCCTCCTGCGTAACAAGTGTCTGTGATTTCTTTGCTCTCATTCTAACTAATAGAAACATCCTAATATAACATGACAAGGTGACTAGTTCTGTGTTTCTCGCTATAATGAGTAAGTAGTAGTACAAAGGAAAAAAGCATGTTTACGAGAAATTCTGTGGGCAATACATTGACATCAGTATTTACTAAGTAAGAGTTATTCTGGAAATTAGCACTTGAGAATTATTTGGTGTGGCACCCACTGGAAGTCTTTTTATTTAAAAATAATAATGTTAAAAAGAGACATAAGAAAAATGCAATTGAGGGAAGAGACAGAAGTTCCTGACAGTATGTAATGCTTCTCACGGAGGCAAACATTTACAGTCTCCCCGTTCTAAACAACCCGATTTTCATCGATGAAAGCAGCTGGCAGAGACTGCTAAACCGGTTATTTTATTTTATCAGGCATTGCTAGCAGAGATACCACTTTCATTTTTGCCAGCATTTGTAGTGTAAATGAGGAGCAACCTATCGTAAAATAACGCTAAGAAGATCAAAGAAAGCAATCCCAACTACCAAGCTAAAATCATTCTGGGAAAATGTTTTTTGATTATGGTTAATAATGTAATCAAACCAGAAACCAGTCTAGGACTCAGAGTTGTAGAATTGCTGGTAATATTACAGGGAACCTAATTGACGGCAACATGATAAGAAAGTTTTGGATATATAAAGACAAGGGGCTAATAAAATATTTACAAAGACTTATGTAGATTTGATTAGAGAACTATGTATATTTCCTCGGAAAAACAAACCTGTGCTACAACTGAAGATTTAGCATTAAGGAGCATAAAAAGATAAAAAGCAAAGGGGTGACTGAAAACAGAAATCTTTGATTTCATTCTTTAAAGACCAATTACTTTTTGTCCCCTGTGGCAGGCAAAAAAAAAAAATTCTTCTTAATAGCAAAATCATTCTAAGACTTTTCTGATTCATTTTATATTTAGCAGATTACAGCTTTAGTCATCAGGAGGAAAGAGCCTCACAAACTGACAGACCTGAAATCATGTTCTTTGATTGTAATTGACAGAAAAAGCATTTAAAGAAAAGAAAAAAATATTTTATTCATCTTTGATTACACTGTGATGTGATTTGGTGACATAATACAGCTGGGAACTGAGGCAAGAAAGGCAGTAATTCCTACTTGAGGATTTGACATGATGTAGCCTTCTAGTCATCTTCATACCAACGCCCCAAGCTACAATAGTCTCCTTGATGGCGGCTAGACAAATAGATACACAGACTGTTAGAATTTAAAAGGCAAACAGCTCTAAAGCAACATTTCTGAAGGCAGTGTGTTTCAGCAGTAAATGCTTGACAACTACGCATTTGACTGGACCTAAAATTAAATCTATTCAATTTAAACATCTTATGGTACAAAAATACCCCAATTTAAGCAAAGCTTTCTTAAAATAATGGAAAATAAATGGTTTATACACAATAGCTCTTTAAAGAGATGCATGCCTCTTTAAACAAAATGTTACTGTGAATATATACTTCAGCCAATCCATGTGAGTTGGACCTTTAAAAATTTTTTTAAATGTGGTAGTTTTCTTCACTCTCTACCCTGACTTGTTTGCTTTTCAGGTATGATATTTTCATCCATATTTTGAACATTTAATAAAAATGATGCATGGAATTATGACTATAACAATATCATCCAGTTGCTCTGTAATGTACAAACATCATGTCCCTGCAAATATTTATTTCACTAAATTTATATTCAAATACTTGAATAACAACTTTCAAGTTTGGTTCTTTATCTTCTGTGTACAAACAAAATAATTTTCTCCATATTCATCTACAGGTGACTTCCTAAATGTCAGATTTTAAAAGTTCTACCACAAAATATATTGAAGAGAATGTGTTCTGTGAAGAAACAAAAATATATTAGAAAATGAAAAAGGGATCTATAATATACAATTAGTTTGCTAAATTTTCTCTGTAATTAGAGACTTGAGGAATTTGTATTTTATCTTAAAGCCATATAAAATCTATAAGACTAGTAGGTAAGGAAATTGATTGCTTAGAAGCACTTTTAGTAATTAACTAAATATATTATGAATTTCACAAGTGTATGTATGTGGGTTGTAGCCACAAAGAGAATTGATATCTGCCCAAGAATAACTTGTGATGGGGTTACAGTTTTCAAAAGAAGATTATGAATTGTCAGTGCATGATGATATTTATATATGTAAATCAACTATTTGAATCTGCAAGTTAATTGTGCCTAGAAATGTCAGACTAATTATAAACTCTTACGCTGCATTTACCTGAATGCCCCTCACACTGTTTAAACCTAAAAAATTTCAGATGACAGAGGTTGTTTAAGTGATTACACAGGGACTCCATTAATCATCTCTTTACTGGTAGTACAGATATCATCTCCACAAATACAGGTACAATCCACAGTGCTGTCAGTCTTTCATGAGAGGCAGGTTTCCCATTTCAGTTCGGAGTCCTGGATTACTTTGTTTCCAATGAAGGACATATGCCTAATTAGAATAATTTCAATTATTACCTAAAGGAACCTAAATTAAAATGTTCCAAATTAAACAAATACAGACATTGTTACACATAATACTTCTCATCCTTCAGATTAGCTTACATTTCATGTAGTCAATATTCTTTGAATCTTCCTTCCTTCCTTCCTTCCTTCCTTCCTTCCTTCCTTCCTTCCTTCCTCCTTCCTTAGTGTATTCATTTAAACTCTTTAGGTGTATTTTTAATACTAATACAATATAGAAATTTCTACTCATAATTAAGCAATAAGAACCTCAAAACAATTGAAACATCTGTAACCCCAGTTCATGCCCCATATATCCTCCTTTTGCATTGAGGAAGCATGCTAGACTTTTTGTTAACACTCATTTTCATATATATGTGTATATCATTTATGTAATTGTGCTTCCAAATATTGTGAAAGCAAAATACAAATAATACCTTTCTTGTTGGAATCTCAATATTCCATTTTAACTTTGACTAAATTTATTTTTCATTAAGAATGGAAGATTCTGCTGAAGTATTCGAATTTTCATTTTTTGTTGTTCATTGATATAGATTTTTAGTTTTTTAAAATTTTATTTGGTTAGCAATATAAATTACCTGAACAACAGGACAATTCAATGGTACATCTTTTTTTCTGAGTTTTTTTTTTCAAAGAAAATACTTTGGAACTTTACATACCAACAGATTCACTCAAATTTGTACTTTAATTCCTGGTTCACAAAGAAGTTTTTTGTCATAGAAAAACAAGTTTGGGAAGCTCAAAAGTTTAAATTCCTGTTCCATTTTTGTTATTCAGAAGACTTTTTCACCAAATGTGTTTCTGTTTTTTAAGCAAAGTACTGTATTTAATATTGCCATGTAAACACAGTAAAAAAATCATAATCTAGTTGTAGGAAATTATGAAAACTTTATTGAATTGCTTGCTTAATTTTAATCATATTTCATTAATACTGATTTAATTATTTTATTTGAAACACACTGAAGGTGAAGAAATTGATGTAATTTCATCAAAACTTTAATATTTAAACCTAAGAATATAGTCCTGATGCTTTTGTTACTTTAATGTTAATATCTCTGATTTAGGTAATTTTTTTTTGGTACTAGGAATTGAACTCAGGACCTCTCACTTGCAGGCTGGCGTAGTGTCGCTACCTATCTCCCCAGTCCTCTTTTGTTATTTTTATTTTGTGAAACATTCATAGAAAAGCATGTTTTATCTAGGAAATTCCCTCTAAAACAGGACTCACATTTTTAAACAATAATATAAACTGTTAAATGTGGCAGCTTAAATGATAAAAGAAAGTTAACTCATGTAGATTAGTTAATACTTTAAAAAGCTTTTATATTTCTGGGAATTTAACAGGTAAATATATTAGTTAAGAGACATTGAATATTGAAGTTATTATAATTAATTTCACAATTTAACGTTAGAAATAATTATCACTATTATATTTATAATCATGGATAATCTTATTATATTTATAATAATATATCCAAGTTATAAATTAAAAATATTTGATGTTAGTAAAATTTGTTAGAGAATCAATAAAATAGATTCACTATTTAAAAATTATATTCTCATGTTAACATTTCGATATACAATTAAGAAAATTAGTCTTATCTATTAATGTCTCAATGGTTTACCATTCTGAGTAATGATTTAAGAATATGAGCTATTTTAAATATTTAAATAACATCTAAACTGTCTTTATGATCTTATTTCAAGAAAAAAATTGAGATTAGAATTATCTTGAACAAATGTAAAATCATGATTTGAAACACTTTACAACAGGTGTGCTACTGAATATGATATTCAATATATTTTGATATTTGAGAAAGTGGAAGAGAACGTGTGTAAGAAATAACCAAATTATCACTTTGATCCTGCTAATACAAAGCTATGGTGCAATCTCTCTGAAGAACAATAATGTAATTTTTATCAAATGTATTCAACTTCTTGGTGCTATCTATCACCTTCAATAAAGTTAACCAATAAAACCAATGCTCAAGGACATTTTGGCATGACTTAAATTGTCCTGTATACGATATGTGTTGATTCCTGTTTTTTTCTCAATACCCTCCCTTCCATTCAACTTCTCTTTCCCTCCTCATTTACAAAGATTGTTTACATTTTATCCTTCTTTTATCTTTTTTTTCCTTTCCCTTTCTTCCTTTTTCCCTCTGTCCCTAGTTCCATTTCTTTCAAATAGTTTTCCTACTTCTAGATCACTGTATCATTTCATATGTACCTAATCCTGAAAGGTAATATTTGAATCCAAAAGCATTAGCCTAGTATATGTTTATACTTTTAAATTATTAAATTTCTATGCCACTAATGTACCATATTTTTAGGTATATTAACAAGTTCTTGGAATTAAAAGAAAGTGACTTATGGCTTAAAAAATAAATATGTAAAATTAACATTTGAATGATAAGCAATTTTGGAGATAATTAGAGTTCATATTCTACATTCAATGCATTTTGATATATGGATAATTACTCATAGTAATATCTTTTAGTTGAATTTTTCTAACAATGATAACAATTTATTGCCAAATTAATTCTTTGGCACAATTTAACATTTAGTGATGTGAAATCAAAGTGAATTGATTTTTACTACAGACCACTTTTGCTCTGGCTCCCTATATTCAAGTACTAATTGGTTATTATAGGTCACTTTAGAACTTAGTTTAAAAATAAATTAAATTGGTTGCAAGGTGCATTTAGAAGAAATAGCTTGATATTTTCAGCTCATGGGGTTTTATTTAAATAAAAAGTGGTGGAGCAATGCAATCATCTTTGGTTATAAAAGTGATGGATGAATTGAAAACATTTTTGAATCAGGTCAATGGTACTGATGATTAGTACATTGTTAATCAAGTTCCTCAGATTGCTATCAAATGCTTTAGCTCTTTTCTCAGGCTGGTGAGAGGATCATGAATATTAAACAGATTCAAATGGATGTGCTCTCATGTAATATGGAGTATCACAAATGAAAAGACTAAATGAGGGCAGAGTGTGACTCTATATACTGATATAACTCTTAAACAGAGAAATGCCTAATCAATTTCTTTACTCACATATAGCAGCCAAATAGAGATAATCCCTTCAGTTCCTCTTCTTTCTTCTTTCTCCTCCTCATCCTCCTTTCTGTTCTTCATTCTTCTTCTTTCTCTTCCCCTTTTTCTTTTTAAATTTCTAGAAAGAAATATTTAAATTACACTGGCAAATCAATGAACATGTTGCATAAAAAACATTTAAGGGCACCTAGATATACAGGTGAAGAGATATTGCTGATAATAGGGAGAATTTAACAGATGATACTGATTAAAGATTATGGTAATCTCTGCATGGTATTTTAGAGGTGAAGAATGGATACTATGCTGAGAAGGTTTTTTTTTCCTTGAGAGATATAATGATATAATACTTTACCACTTTATATAGTAACAATAGCCTCACGCTTTTTAAAATTTATACCATTAGATATATGATAGTCTGTGTTAGCAAAATGCTATTTGAACATAATACCAAGCACAAATTTGGTTTTTAAACAAAAATATAATATTTAATTTATGGTTTCTATCACTCTTCAGAGGTAAAAATCTTTGCTCTCAACGTGTATATATATACACATATTTTGTAAGAAATCATAAAATGTTTAGAATTAAAACATTACATATTTACATATAAAAGTAAAATGATACATATGTAAATGGCTAACTTAATATATTCTAATAAAGATATGCATGATATTCCTAGTATTTAAATTAACAGTTTATTGTTGAATTTGAATATGAACAAATACATTTACCTTATATGAACATTCTATTTGGAGATGGTGGTGCAATATCTTTAGTACCTACTAATCCAGCAAAATTAGTTTCTTTGTGTTAGCTGATCATCTAATTAGAAAAATTTTGAATTTATGATGGAGTGAGATTTTAAAGACAGAATTCAAGGGGGAAAATGCCTCTGGAGGTCCCACAGGTTGACAGTGATAAGTTTTTCAGAAAGAGCTAAGCCTTCTGAAGTACTGGGTGCACCTAAGGAGTTTGGGAGAAGCAGAGAAGATAGGTACCTGAGGTTTGCATTTGAAAATGAAGAGAACAAAATACAGAAATACAGAGTAATTTTATCAAGGCATGGATTTCAAATTTTCTTATATTCAGCCTTGTGGATAAAAGTCAGCTGTTAATTCACTTATATTCACATTCTTAGAGTCATGAAAAACTACGAGGTATGCCAATTTTAAGAATGTACATGTTCAAGTTTTCATTAGAAGCCCAAAGAGTTAGAAAAAGAGTATAAGTTTTCAAGTACATTTAGCATCATAGAATGGCAAAGCTGCCAAGCCACAGAAGACACTAGGAAAATGTTTCACCAAAAAAGTCATTGGGTTTTTCTTTTCAGATAAGAATAGTAAGACCTTGATAAATTAAGCATCAAGTTAATGAATGGTAGGATCAGGATTAGAATTAAATTATTCCAATTCATAACACAATCTAAGTCTTTTCTTCAATATTTAAACACCATACATTTAGGACAAAACTGGAAGTTGAAAATGTCAGTACAAGCTATTAAATAGGCTTTGAGGAAAAGTAGATTTTGTGAATAAAATATAATAGACTAATTTTATAAGAATGGAAGTTTCATAGTTAGAAAAGAAATAGAAGTTCGGCAAATGAGAATAAAGAAGAGAGCTTCAGGGCACATATAAAGGATTTATAAGCAACTGAACAGGGGTCAGACTATGGCAAGCAGGTGACACTCGTGTAACATCAGGGTGGAGAATTTGTCATGAAGTTTATGAAAATAATTTGAACTTCATCGCAAAGTCTTTTGAAAATTATTGAAACTGTTTAAGGCAGATTTCTTAAATGGTGTAATTCCAACTCCCACTCCCTGAAAAGTTTAAACTGTAGAAATGATTGGCAGATCATGATAGTGAAGATACTGAGATCATTCAACCATGCTTTTCAGTCTGCCAAGTATGAAATGCTTGTGGGTTAGACTAAGTTTTTGCCAGAGTAAATTTATGGCAATGAATTAAATTGAAATATAGCGTGTATCACTATATTTGAGATTGAAGCACCATAACATGTTGTTAGTTGTGATAGTGGGGAGTTATTGGAAAGGGAAATGGAAAATAGGAAACCAGCTACTCCAGGATTTATGGCATTAAAAAAAATCCCTGTTTGTGGAAGCCTAACTTACTGAGACTTCAAAGATAAGAAAAATAAAAAATTTAAGAAGAAAATAAAAATTTAATCAAATTTTAGATGTATTATCTTAGAAATACAATGAACTATTGTATAGAGAGGCCACATAGATAGTTTAAAAGATCAGTTCCTAAAAGATAATCTGGCTGGGAATACAATTTGGACATGCTTTCAGATTTTAGGAAGAATAGCATGGCCTAGAGAGTGAGTTTAGAGGGAACATATAAGACATCCCAGGGTAGAATTCAAGACTTCCAAGATACAGAAGCTAGACAGAGAGTTATGAATTCCTGAATGAGACTGAAGAGCAGCCAGGAAGAAACCGTGTGAATTTTGTATCTCAGAAGCCAAGAAAGAGATGTACGATACAAAGAGACCTTCACATTTGTTGAACGTGGTTAAGAAGTTATCGTGAGTTGAATTGTGCATTGCAAATAGATCCATTTTGGTCACAACTTCCCTTTTCCTCTGAATATTACTTTATTTGGAAATAAGATCTCTGTAGCTGTAATCAAGTTAAGATTGTAGATACTCTTTTTTAATTGGAAATGAGATAAAAGATATAAATTCATTAGCCTGGTGGTGTTGAAATATAGTTCCCTAGTAACTTTTATTTTCTGGATGACAAATGTTGTAACACCTTCTGTAAAGTATGAGGAGATGAAGAAAAGCTAGATATAAAAAAAATTAAGAAGGTATGAAATTGTAGGTGTGAACAGAGGAAAATAAACTTGTAATGTTGCCAAACAGTGAGTTAACAGCTTAAACAGCTGAAGTTTACAACCAAAACTTAAAATACCCAATACATAATACATATTGAATAAAAAATTATAAATATAACCCAAAATAGACAGCTAGTAGATTCTTGATTTTATTGGTTTCATGAACCAACTGACATGTGAGAAGGGATGGCAAAGAAAAAAAATCCCTGAAATTCCTAGAAATATTTGAAAAAATTTTTAAAAATACAGTTGAAAGTGACTATACACCCTTGATTGCAAAGCATACTACTTCCACAATGTTGGATTTCCCAACAATAATTTATTTTGAAAGCTCTAACTCACTTTTGACATTATCATTTCATGTCTCAGATGCTTTCAGCTGTAATGATTGGCTCTGAGCTACAATGGGAGATGTCCTGAGAACCTTACTTCTTAATAACAGCAGTCAGAAAAGTGCAAAGTAACATGTAAAGAATAATAGAGTTTAGTTCAAAGCACCCAATGACATGACTCAAAACAGCAGTTTTTCTTTAAAAACATGGTAATCACTAAGGGAAGAAAAAGAGTTTCTATGAGATTTTGCTATTTTAAATGGTTTAAAGTATCATGTGTTTTAGCTAACCCTGTTTAAAAAAACAAAAAAAAAGTGAGATTTGAATGTTCAGCTTTAGGCTTTTAAAAATACTCAGTAAGCTTTTGAGGCTGTCTTAACTGGTCCACTGTTTAAGTCTGGAATTTTAAATGGTGCTTTATTTAATGTGGAAGTTCACAAAAATAGAATCTAGATGCTATTAATATATCCAACTCACAGTATGATCCTCAGGCAGTATTAAAGATTATATAGGAATAAAGAGATTCAGATTTCATTTTTCCTATTCTTAAAATGATTATTCCAGTATAGAAGTTTTATTATGAAAGGCCTCCAAGATTGCCTATGTATTACTACAGGTGACAGAAAGCAGAGCCTGAATGCTGAATAGGAGATAAAGCCACACTTATCCCCCATTTTTAGTGATAGCTGGTTGAATTTGGAATATATAGAATTAGCATATGTTACTTTGCCAGAAGGACTTCTGTGGAAGAAGTTTTTAAAGCAATTCTTCAGAACAAAAGGCTCATTACTTTTGCCTAATTAAAATGGGGGAAGCAAACAGTGAAGCTAAAATAGCAGAGTGGTGTCACATGGCAATTCCTTATGAGGGTCTTTTTTTCCAGGTTTCTGGATAATAACTGTTTTCTACTGTGTCCAGCTTCTGTGTTTCTACTAAGCCAAGACACACTTGGAATCGAACATGTCTTTCAAGTATTTACCAGGTTGTATTAGATCAATTTCTCCTTAAGATTTTAGAGACAAAAGAAACCAATTCCTTTGGCTAAAATAATTGAATATTCTATATGAGAATTAAGGACTCTGGAACTGTTGAGGGGGAAATTTGTGGCATGTTGTTAGCAGCACCTTTTCCTAAGGACCAGGAGGCAAACAAATAGGAAAGAGGTAAATAATATGAGTTGGATGCACAAAAAAGGGGAGAAGGAAAAATAGAAAGAATGGAGGGGGGTAGAGAACACTAGATTAGAGAAATAATAGAAAGGGAAAGAAAACAGAGAAGACAGGAAAGACTGATGGATGCTTGGGCTGTTGACCGCTTATCTAAAACCTCTTTTTGATATGACCTTAATCATAAAATGTATTACCTTCCTAAATCAGGAAAGAAGAGTTTATTAAAAGTTAAATTGTATAATTTAACATTTTATTCCTTTTGATAACACAAACACCTAATATGCACATTAAATATCTCATCTTCATTAACCAGAAATAGCTGGAGTTTTTTTTTTCTTGTTAAAAACAATGCACATTTGCTTTCAGATATACCATTTAATAGATCTACAAAGAAATTCTCAGTTGATTAATGACTTTAATCATCAATTAGGGAACAAAATCTGCTTGGATAATTTAAAGGCCTTCCTAATGAATCTTTGCACATTTTTAAAAATGGAAGGTTGCATGACCTTCATTAAGAAATGTACGTAGACTGCAGAGGAGTCAACAGAGGGAGCCCTGCATGAACATTTCATTGAAGAGATTAGGCGCTCACTCTGATTTCACTGCATTATTCTCATTTGTGAATTTTTCTTGCTAGTCTTCTTTAGTTTGGGCAGCTTTGTGATTTGAATATATGAAAATATGTGTAAAAGAAATGTCATTTTAAAGTTATTTGAAGAAATACTTTCTTTTTCTTTGATCTGTATATTCTTTTTAGATGAGATTTCTTTAGTATAACTACCTGCAAAATATTTTATAGGGGAAAATTTGTAAAGCATCAGCAAAAAACTATTGTTAGCTAATATTGTGCTATAGATCTTTAAATTATTAAGTAATAAAGTTAAATATTATAAGACTCTGCTTTTGAACTGATGTTCATACTTTTCTCGTTCTTTCCCCTGGGGTTAACTCTGACTGCTGGCTACTATATTTTCTGGTATCATTTATGTTACTTTATGGGTTATAATTTATAATAGAATTACATGAGAATCAACTCAAATTATGGGAACAGAAAATAAAAGTAACTTGTCATTTTTAAAGTAACATATGGGACTCAAATAATATTCTGGATTAGGCATACATTAATTTCTTTCTGTTTTTAGGGATTCTTGCTCCCCAAAATAAGATAATCATTACTACAAAGGCCAAGAGTTATCAGTTACTGGTTCTAGATAATTAAAGCATCCTCTGACACTCTGAAACAGTTGTCTTCATCAGAAAAATAAATATTTCCCATTGAAAAGGAAGTTTGTTATTGATTGTTCAGATGAGTAGATTCAGAAAACAAGTCTTTGCAAACATGAATAATACCGGCATACAGATAATAGATTATTGTAGCAAAACAATGCGGAGCTAAAACCTCTATTCTCATTGATTACTCTGAGGTCAGTTTCTCAGTATTTGTCTTGTCAACTGTCATTACTCGCTGATTTTGGCAGAAAGCACAGAAGTCAGGAAACGTGGTTAAGTGGCTTTGATATTTTTAATCTTTAGAGAACACACACTTGTCTAGTATCATTTTATTTTACTGTACATAATTATAGTATAAACAACAAAGGACTTCACTGTCATTCTTAAAAAGGAGTGCTAATGATTCATTAAAAGGACAATAAATTTAGATTTTTACAAAGACAATAAGCTCTCTGCTGATGTTTTTTTCCTTCTCTTTCTCTCATTCACTTCTGTAATTATTCTCTAGCCATATTATAGAACAGGAAACGACAACTCTTTTAAAATGTATCAAATGCTTGCAAATATTACAACATTTTTTCCATATACCCTTCAGCTTCCTAAATTCTTAAGTAAAGATAAAAGAAGTTCTTTTGTTATTTAAATGTATTTAAAGCAGGTTGGTATCCTCAGAAATTTAATATTAATTTCTTTTTTCTAAATATTAGGACTTCCTTAATCCCATCAAAAGGAAATGCATTTTAAACCTTCTTAATTTTAGCAGGGTTATTATTTTGCATTGTAAGCAACTCATGTAAGTAATCTTCAGCCTGACAGGCTGCCACCATTAGAGACTAGTTAAATCAAATATTTCTGTGACCTATAATTTAAAGAGCAGAAGAATCCTAGTTCTTATTTACAAAGCTTTTCTGTATCTTGTCTTCCAGGTAATTTTCAACTCACAAAACCAATGTCGGTTGCTGTCAAGTCTTCTCTTTCTTACACAACCTCTCAGAATTAATATGTATCCTCTGAACTAGAATCTGTTATTAAAGTGCTTTCTTCTTATTCCAAAGCATTCTGTGGATTTCTCTGCTTTTAACCATTGGTGTTAAGGGAGATGTTCGGTCACATGACCCAGCAGGCCTTCCATGTCTCCGCCTCTTTCCCTCTACAGCTGCAAAGGAATTTGAAATGATACACAGCTTACATCTGCTATCCATGCCTCACCACTTCTCAATCTCCCAGACCACATGCCTTTGTTCTTCCTTCTAATTCATGAGTACTGTGGTTTATAGCATTCTCTCTCACACATTTGTCATCCTATCTCTTTCATATTGTTATTTCCATTTTCTCTTCAGACTTCAAAGTTATTCACTTATATCAGGGATAATGCTAGTCAGAGTAATCTTAGCTAAAACTAAATGAGCTTTTCTCTCTGTAAAATATCTTTCAGGTGTTAGGTCTGCTTAGAGATGAGAACATTTTCTTTTCTAGTGGTTATGGACTTAATTTTAAGTCTTTGCTGAAGTAGACAAATTCCTTGATTACTAGAAGACACTGCATTCTCCCATGCATTATTTTCAGTTGAAAATTTTTACCAGATCTTACAGGAACTGTATGATCCAAGATTCAGAAAAGCCGTCAGGAGACAAGCATATTCTTTCAGGCTCTGCCATCACTCATTCCATGAGGTTCTCTAAGCTTATGTTGCACTTCTTTTAAAGTGGTTTTTCTTCTTTTACTGAAATTGCTCTAACAGAGGGTTCTGTGCCCTTTACACAGTGAATGATTTCCTTCTTGGTCATTAACCCAACTGACATTGACCTTTGACATGGCTGCTCTCACTAAAACCCTACAACTTTGTTTTCTTATTCTCTTCCTTTAGTTTTTGTTTTTATTCTATCTCTGTTATCCTTGTGATTCTCTTTGTTCTCCTAGCATTTTACATAGGCCTTTCTCAGAATTTTGTTTTTGCTATTTTTTCTACTTTTTTTAGTACTGTATCTATTTTTAAAGTCTTACATTTAAGTTTTTAAAGGGTTTTTTTCCTAGATAATATGGTCATCTTTGAATTATTTTCTAACATTTCTAAAGGCTTTGACATATTCTCTAGGGACATTCTATTAACATTTTAAACCCAAATTATTTTAAATCCCCTCTTCACAGTACGTAACTTTACAAAACCCATTTTAACCAATTATTTTGAGGTTATCCTTTGTAATAATGTTAATTACTCACCTTTTCCAGTGCTTTTAGTGGCATCTAAATGACTTCTTGCTTTTCTCTTAAATGAGCTAAAAATCCCCTTTCTGTTTTACCTTTTTCTAATTGCAGGCAATACTGTAGTTTCTCTATTTTTAAGTGTTTGTGAAAAACTGAGGTTTTCAAAATTCAGTGGATATTTACTCTACCCTAGATTTTTCCAATCAAATGCTATTTTCTTTCTTAAAATACAGTTCTTATTGCTCTTCTGATAACTGTGATACCATAATATATGTGGAATCATAATTTTATAAGCAGATTTAATTGATACTAAAGTTCAGTTTTACCACAATTTAATGTCCTTGCAATTGAGAAGCAGTTTACTACAGTCTAAAATTTACTAAAATGCAGCATTTGCTCTGTAGTAATTGTCAAGGCTCTTGATGTAGGAAATATTTTATTTAATTTCTTAATTTCTGTATTATCTTTTTTGATAAATATTTGTTGAATTACTCCTTATCATATTGTATCTATTCTGCCCAACTCAAAATGGGATGAGTCATCAGGTATCTCAAAGCATAAATTAGTCAGAGATTGATTTTATTTAGATTCTTCTTTGCTTTTAGAAGACACTATAAAATATAGTATTATATTAATTGAAGCTCTTGTTTTCATGTAACCAAAATGACTCCAGTTAGATTCAGAGCTTCGAAATTTACTGAATACAACACTTAGAGTATAATAATAGACCGGCTTCATATAAAGTTAAGTTCAATCTTTGAACGATGTTTTGTAGTCTGTGTCTTAGGCCCTTCTATCTCTTGGCACTACTTTGCCTGGCATCAGTCTTGTGATAATTCTTTACTTTGTATTTTCTAGTATCTCCAAATTTCCGTTACATTTATTGAGAAAAATCCTTTGGAAAGAATATTTCTCACTTCTTCCATCAAAACTCCTGCACTTGAAAAAAGAAATTTCTGGATGACGAATAAGAACCTCTAAAAATCTGATCCCACAAATCATTGCAAAACTGGTCAAAATCACCTCTTAAAAATGATGTAAATTAATCATGGGCTTATAGTAATTCAAGGAGAATTTATTTAAGAAGATTGGATGGATCTGTATAGGAACAGGGGACTTCTTGGCATTTCAACTTTCCTGTTTCCAGTTCTATCTCCTGAAGAGTCTTGGAAAGAAACAACCTTGGAAATAAGCAGCCTCACAACCACAGTGGCAATGAAGACTTGTGGTTGGCAGTCATGGACAGGGCCACAGAGGGCTACAGCTCCTCCAAACCTTATTGCAAGACAATTGTCAACATTTGACCTGTTTGGCAGCTTCCTGGAGGAAACAGTCTAAAATGTAGCATCTTTTTTAGCCATTCCTCAGTTGATGGAGGGAAACGACCAGAGATCACACTCATAAATGAAATGAATTAAACTCATATGTGTAAATACTATATTGCCTCCCTAGTGGAAGAAGCTGAAAGAGTAAATAAATTCTTCATTAAATATTGTGAAAGGATAAGAAACTGCTCAAAGAGGAAAAAATGGCTCGGACAAAGAAAAGGAGAAAAGAAAGAGAAAAGAGATAAGACATTAATTTGTATATATACACTTAAGATTACTAAGATGATTGTACCACTAATTCTATGAGTTCTTGAAACGAAATGTTAACATCTGTAGGATTAGATCAATTTTGCATGAGTATATCTGGTAATTCAAATAAGACTTATGCAAGACAGCTATGCAAAACAACAAAAATTGTTATGTTCCTACCACCTTGTTCTGAAAGCCTACATTGTTATTGTGTTGGACTCTTAGTTATAGCTATTTATTTGTTGTTTTGTTTTTCCCTCTAATATAGAAAAGACAGATGTACATATATAAGCTTGTATATGCCTAAAAATACCCTAAAAGATTTACAAGAATTGATTTTATTATGTGTGACAGTATGAACATCTACACTGAAGAAAACAAGATACCAGGATAGCCATTGATGATTTCCTATCATTTTGTTTTGAAGTCCAAATGCTTTTATTCTTGGTTTTGATTGATTTTAGTCTTTTTCGAATTATTTGATTTCAATATATATGATGGTATGGACAGTTATTTTGAAGAAAACAAGAAATATGGTAGCCATTATTGATTTCCTAGTGTCTGGTCTTGAAAACCCTTAAGGCTCTCATTCTTTTGTTTTCATTACTTTTATACTACCTTGATTTTATTAACTTATTGTGTGTGAAGGTATGGACAACTATTTTGAAGAAAACAAGATACATTATGGTAGCAGCTGTTAATTTCTTGTTGTCTTTTTTCTGAAATCCTGTGTTACCTGCATTGTTTTGCTTTTCTCTGTTTTGTTCTATTTTGTTTTGTTTTATTCTCTTTAAAAAATGTAGCATTACGGTTATCAGAGCTTGTCTTGACTTAACCCTCAGATTTCACCCTGTGGAAACAGCCCAATTACAGGTGGTAACTTTAATACCATACTGTCGGGGCTGGCAAGATGTTGACAAAAAAAAAAGAAAAAAAACCCCAAAAAACTGGAACAGTTTTAAATCACTAAAAACAATTGATTCTTCATGAAACTCATTGATTCTTTCTTATGTCAAGTCAATTCAGTTTTTGGGCCTTGCTGGTAAATTTTTTGTTTTAGTTATTGTAATGTGGTTATTACTTTAACCTCTATATTTTTGTTTATATTCTCTTTGGGCATCATTATTATACTTTTAAAAATTCTTCAGATATGATATCTTTTAATATTTATTATAACAGCAGACTGGAAGTTTTTACATTACAATTAACATCTACAGTTTCTACTGACTCTCCTTACCTCTAGCTCCTACCCCATAACACATGGGCAATCTTTTCTTTCCTTTTTTTTCTTTTCTTTTCTTTTCTTTCTTTTCTCTTTTCTGTTCTGTTCTTTTCTTTTTTCTTTTTTTTCAATACTGGGGATCGAACTCATGGCCTCACACTTGTCAGGCAGGCATTTATACCACTGAGCTAAATCCCCAGCCCAATATTTATTACAGAGTTTTGTTTGTTTGTTTGTTTGTTTGTTTTTTGAGAACTGACCATTTTAAAAACATAATGTGATAACTCTGGAAAACAGGTCTTCCCCAGTCAGGGTTTATTGTTTGTGTCATTTTTTCTTTCTTTCTTTCTTTCTTTCTTTCTTTCTTTCTTTCTTTCTTTCTTTTTTTTTTTTTGTATGGGGGATTGAACTCAAGATGTTGCACTTGCCAGGCAGGCGCTTATGCCACTAAGCTAAATCCCCAGCCCATCATTTGTTTTCAATTTCTGCTATTTATTTAGTGACTTTTTAGAATACTATTTCTCTAAGGTCTGTTTATTGTCATATATACCTACTGACTCTCTGCTTGGTTAACTTGATGCTGTGAATCGGTAAATATCCCAGCCTTTATTGAGGGCTTTATATGTATATGAGGGTGTGCTGCCCTTACCCAGGCACATTAAAAATTTACCTATGCTTTCTCCCATGTTTGCACAGAATCTCAAGGTCTAAGGTGAGAATATGGTCTTCTCAGGTCTTTCCTAAGTATGATTAAGCCCTGTAAATGTTCATGACCTTCTAGATTCTCCCAAGTTTGTTGGAGCCCTTCAAATTACCCTGTGGAATTTAAATAACACCACTTTAAATAAACAATAGGTCAAAAAACTTTCACAAAGAAAATTAGAAAATATTCTGAATGGAATAAAAATGAAACTAAAACTTAAAGGCTATGAATAACACACTACTTATTGGGAAATTTCTAGCTGCTACTAGCTATATTAAAAAAATTGAAGCTTCAAATAAATACCATAATATCTTCACCTTAATACAGGAGAAAAATATGAGCAAAGTAAGCTCCCCAAAAGCAGAGAGTATGGAACAGTATAAATTAGACAGAAAATAAATGAACAAAGAAAAGTAATGAAGAAAGTCACCAAGCCAAAAGTTTATTTTTTTAAATAATGAAACATGTTGATGAATCTTTAAATAAAGTGATTGATAAAAAAGCCCAATTAACTAAATCAAGAGCAAAAGAAATATCACTGCAGATCATACAGAAGTTAAAAAGAATTATAAAAAAATTGTATATAAATCTCAGCTCACTTTATGGGGCTAATACTACCAAGATACTAAAATCAGACTAAGATGTCAAAAAAGTAAATAATAGTATCTTTCTATGAATTTAAATGTCAAAAATAAGGTGAAAAAAGAAAATACATAGCATATTTTATTGAAGAAATTACTGTGATTTGTTAGTTTTCAGCCTGCTTCTTTAGCTTACCAGAAATTTAATTCTGAGGCAAACTATAACCTCTCTTTATGTGACAGTTCTCATCTATAAAGTGTGGTCAGTAATTACATCTAGTCTTGTAAGGCTATTCCCTCTCAAGAATGAATATGTGTGAAGGACATGAACTGTACCTAATAGGGGGCAAATACTCAATAAACGTTAGCTGTTATGTTAGCATTATTATCCATGTCAGAAACAACTGAGACAGTGATTATCTCACTTGATCTTTGGTCTCTGAGCTTTAGACCTTAGGATCTGTAATGATCAAGTTGCCCTTAAACCAACCACAGAATTCCCAAGGGCTCAAGAAATAATTAGCTACTGTGCTACATGCACTTCTCTTGGCTTTGGAAAGTTAGTGGTTGATGACATAGTGGCTTCACTTAATCAATCTTAGATTTTAAATTTTTACTTACAGAAAACCAAAGATCTCAGGGGCTGAAACATTCTATGATCACAGATAAAAGGAAAATGAATACATGCTTAGTACCTACCATAACAGTTAAACTGTAGTGTTTGATGGAAAACACTCTGCAGATGTCATGTTGGGATACCACAGTGAAATACAAAAAGATAGAAATCACTATCTTTAAGAAGTTTATATTGTAGTGAAAAAGAACCATTCCATGTGAAATACATCTTGTGCTAGAAGGGAATAAATGTAACGCGATAAATCAGGGAAGGGAGCCTGGAAGAGTCTGGAATGGAGGAGAAGCATTTACAACATTAGACTAGGTCACCAAGAACATTTTCACTGAAAAGATGCCTTTGTTAAAGGATTTGAAGGAGGCCACGGGATGAGCCATGAAAATGGCTGGGGAAGGAACTCTCCTGGTAGAAGGAAAGACAATTACAAAGGCTGTGAGGTTGCATTGTTGCCTTTCTGCTTAGGGCTCACCAGAAAGGCACGTCCTCACTGGGGTGGTGATTAGGTGACAGTCCAAGTTGAATGAACTTGTGCTTGGTTTCCTCCCCTACATCCTCCCCTTCCATTGGTGTCTTGTACAAACCTCAGTCCCCCTGACTTTACATAGCAGTGCTGGCCTTTGGGCTGAACTTTCTCCCACAAGTTCTTAGATTCCATATACAAACAATCCACTTTTTGTCCATCCAGTGTTTTTTAGAGTATTGGGGGGCATTTAGCTTGGAATAAGAAAGGTTTCTACTACTCATATATCTGCGTAACACTTGTATCCTTGGGTAACTTCCCAAGTATCCTTGAGAAAACTCCCAAGTACTCTTTTTTTTGAACAAAGAGATTTGTAGTTTTTAAAAAATAAAACTATGAAATGTGAGTATTTTAGTTATTGTAGTGGATATGCTATTCAATTAATCCATGGTTTCTTTTTTTCTTTGTTAGTCCAGCTAAAATTTTAGAATTTTATTTATCTTTTCAAAGACCTACATTTAATTTCATTGCTATTCTCTATGTATTTTATTTTTAATTTTATTCATATCTGTTCTCATATTTATTATTTCCATACTTCTACTTGCTTTGAGTTTATTTTGTTCTTTTTTTATGATATCAATGCCTATATTATTCATTTACGGTAATTCTTTCTAATATACTCATTTGATGCTATAAATTTCCCCTGCTCATGTGGCATCTCACAAACTTCCATATATAATATTTTGATTATGTTCACTTTATTAATTTCTAATTTGTTCATTGACTTCCTCTTTAATGCAACAAATGTTCAGTAGAATGATGTTTATTTTTCCAAGTGTTGAGAGATTTTTATCTTTCTAGTATTGATTTGTAGTCTATTTCTCAGAGTTCAGAGAACATACTATGTTTGACATGAATTCTTTTAAATTTATTGATTGATTTTATGATCTAGGATATAACCTATATCTTTGTTTACCTGAAGGAACTGCTTATTCTCTATTGTTGAGTGAAGGGCTGTATAAATATCATTTAGATCTGCTAGGTTGGTAGGGTGTATAGTTCTATATTTTTTAGTATTTTGTCAATTATCCACCAAAAAGACTCTTGAAGTCTCCAATTATACCTGTGTATTAATCTGGCTCTCTTTTTTGTTTTTGTAGTTTTTATTTCAGACTTTGGAGCTGTATTATTTCTATTCACTTTTAATATTATTTATATAATGTAGCATTCTTTATATTCTTTATATAACAATATTCTTTATACAACATATCTTTATATAATGGTGCATGTTTTTCAGTTTTTATTTTATTAGTACATTTGAATTGCATAATGAATACATTTCTGTGGGAGATTAGTATATGTATATAACACATTTTAATTATTTTTTCTATTCTCTTTTCCTTTCTCCTTCTCCTCTCTCCCTCCCACCCCATCTGTTCATCACATTCCAATTTTAAAAGGATCTATATCCCTACTTCCTATATCTTTTATTGCTCCTTCATTCCTGCCTTTTTTCCTTCCTTGTTTCTTTCTTCTCATTCATATTTTTCTTCTCTGTCTCTCTGTTTCTCTGTCTCTCTTTGCCTCTCTCTGTCTCTCTGTCTGTCTGTCTCTCTCTCTCTTGCTATGCAGCGTGTCCTCAAACAAAAGAGCTCCACTGATTATCCTGTCTCATCCTCTCACGTAGCTGTGGCTATAGGTATGTGTTTCATCCAAGTTCATTTCTTAGTAGTATGGGTATGATAACTGTTTTAAAAGTGTTTATTCCACTGCTTGTCTTTTCTTTGTTTGGGTGTCTGTTTGTCAATTTTTTTTCAGTTCTGTGTTGCATATCAAGTAATATTTTTTAATTTTTAAAAATAAAAACAAAAAGTATAAATAATAGAGAATTTCAAACAAATAGCAGTAAGAAATCAACACTATGTAATATATTGCATATTGTTATCTTAAAAGTAGTTCAAGTTTCAAAATCTAAGCATAAAAAATGAACAGACATTCAAGCAATGACAGCACAAACTATTCTTTTTGATGAACTAACAGAGAATTGGTAGTATGGTTATCTATCTTGTACACTTGAACATACATACAGTTATACGAACAACCTACAAGTTGTTCTTTCTTTTTGAGCACTTTCTTTCCCTTTCAATATTACAATATCTATGGAATATTTTGGATCTTATTACTCTTTCAGTTTATTTTTATTATTGTTTATTTTTATTGTATCCTGGAAGTTTTAAATATTATTACTGCATTTTTGATGTTTCAATCCTATATAAAGTATTGTCACTTTTATTTTGCCGCCCATTGACTTTGTTCTGTTTAAGATATATTTTCTGACAAAGCTCTGTAATTTGGAGTTCATTATAGGCTGGGTTATAAACACATTTGCAGTGTCGTTGGACTTTGACTTTTTTGTGTTATGCATGGTCTGCTCTCACACCTGTGTAATTGTCTATATTGGTTCATCTCTCAAAGGTTTTGGTGCACTGCATAGCATCAGGGACACAAATATATACAAACAGGTCTTTATGAACTAGTGCTACTCTCAGCTGGTTCATAAAGAAGACTTTGAAATTCCCTTCCCCCATGCTTCCTTTTCCATAGTTTCTTTACACTCTCCCATTTCTTTCTAGTTACAGGGAGCTGCCCTATTTGTCTTCTCATTAAGCAGGTACTTTATTCATGGTGCTCTATGAGGCACTTTCTCTGCTCTGTCCAAGCTTTGAAAAGACAGAATAGAAAAAAACAAGAATTCTGTCCTATTCACATTTGACAGATAGTAGAGAAAGGCTTCTTTCCATTAGAGGCATAGGCTATAGCAGGTCTATTTATGGCACTGTCATCATCTCTAATTCCTCTATATAAAATAATGGAAAAAAGGAGGACAAAATGAGGGAAAATTGTAGTTTCCTCCACCATTTGCGAACACTGAGAGACTCCTTTCCCACCACTTATGCCACAATTAGAGTTTCTTCTGAATGAATCAATGCCAATGCCTTACATGTTTTATGTGATATTGAGTTTAGGCTGGTGGATTCCCAAAAAGGTAGAATAAGGTAAAGTCATTTCTGCTCTGCAGATAATTCCAACCTTGCTTTTCTTCACCATAAAGCTGGCACTAGTCACATTTCAGAGTCCTGAAATAGTCATTCCCATGTATTCTGTTCTAATTTTATAGCTCTGTTCAGAGATAGAGAGACAGAGATAGAGACAGAGACATAGAAAGACAGAGAGAGAACTGTTTATTCACTGCATCTAGATTGCAATTGAAAGTCACCATTAATTAAATATTCATGTAAGAAAAACTTGCATTTGGGCCATCTTAAAGTGAATATACCATTGAATTGACTATTTACTCAATCAATTTTGGAGTATTTCTAAATGTGGCAGTTTAAACATGTTGGAGGTTTTTCTCCTAGGTTCTGTTAATATGATGTATTATTGATTTATGTGTGTTCAACTATCCCTGCATCCCTAGATTGAACCTCACTTAGTCATGGTGTATAATCTTCTTGATTATTTGCTCCATTTGTTTGCCAGTATCTTATTGAAGATTTTTGTATCTATGTTCATTACGGAGGTTGTTCTGTAGTTCTCTTTCTTGGTTGGGTCTTTTTCTAGTTTTGATAATATGGCAATGCTTACTTTGAGGAATGAATTTGGGAGTATTGGTTCCCTTTTAATTTTATTAAAGAGTTTAATAAGTAACAGTATTAGATCTTCTCTAAATTTCTGGAAGAATTCAGCAATGAATCCATCAAGGCCTGGACTTTTCTTGTCAGTAGTTTTTAAATTATATCTTCAATTTCAGTGACTGATATTGGTTTATTTAGAACTTTTGTATCTTCTTGATTCAGCTTTGGTAATGCATATGTATCTAGGAATATGTTTCATTTATGTTTTTCACCTTATTAGAATACAGTTTCTTGAAGTAGGCATTGATGATTTTCTGGATTTCTGTAGAATCTGTTGTGATTTCACCCTTTTCATACCTAATTGCATAGATTTGATTCTCTTCTTTCCTTTTTTTGATAAGGTTAACTAAGCCATTTATTGATTTTATTTAATCTTTTCAAGAACCAACTCTTTAACTCATTGATTCTTTATCCTGTTTTATTACTCCATTACATTAATTTCTGCTCTAATCTCTATAATTCTCTCCCTTTTACAACCTTTGGACTTGACTTGTTCTTCCTTTTGTAAAAGTTTGAGGTTCAACATTAACAGTGGGGCTGTAGGAAGAAAAGAACAATTTTACATTGTTGGTGGAAGTGTAGCTTGGTGCAACCACTGTGGAAATCAGTATGGAGATTCCTCAAAAAACTAAGACCTAGAGACTCCATTCGATCCAGCTATTCCCCTTCTTTGTATCTTCCTGAAAGATTTAAAACTATCATATCACAATGATATATGCAGACCCATGATCATAGCAGCACAGTTTGTGATAGCTAAATGTTGGAAACACCCAAATGCCCGTGATCTGATGAATGATGAATGGATAAAAAAAATGTGTTTTTTTTCTTTTTTTTTACAAGAGAGTACTATTCTGTCAGAAAAAGAGTAAGCTTGTGACATTTCTAGCTAAATGAATGGGGCTTGAGATCATACTATTAAATGAAATGAATCAGATATACATGTGTAAATATCACATTTTTTCTCTGGGGCGAGAAACTAAAAGTGTGAATAAGGACCAAGATTTGTAATAGATAATTGTGAAACAGAAAAAAAAAATAACTATATTGAAGGAAGAGAAATCAAGTCATCTAGATTCTTTTCAAGGGTAACATTTAAATGGAGGCCTAGGGACTACAGATGATCTTTAGTCACCCGCTACTTAGCTTCCACTTCTTATCTTCCAAGCTCCGGATGGACCTGTTGTATATGTGGATGAGAGTGGACAAAGGGAGGATTATACTGGAGCCTAGTACAAGTCCTGCTACCAGACAGCATGTTCCTCTGGGGCTGGTATGGGAGAAAACTCTATAATGACTCCACCCACCAAAATCATTGAACCTCAGTGTTGTAGCCCAGGATCCACTCCTACTATGGAGTGAAGAGTGTTAAATGTTGAAATAGATGCCAACTTTATTTCCTATTCTTGCATAAGAATGTTTTTATGGGATGAGGATTCAGCTCAGCAGCATAAGTGTCTTCATGGCACATACAAAGTCACGAGTTTGATGCCCGGTACCAAAAAAAAAAAAGTAAAAGTAAAATCCTTAAAAAAATTTTTTTTATGTTTCTTCTCATTCCATAGTGTCATGTGGCTTCATAACTACATATTAGGCTGTTCCCCAAATCCTTGTGTTAGATTCATTTTTTATACACCTCTCCAATTCTTATTTGTGTCTTTTGCCATGGCATACAGTGATTGAATATCACAATTCATTAGATTATTTTATTAAACATGTAATTAAAAATATGGTATAATTTTTAAATGCAGTGACCATAATGAATATCAAACTTTATCCACATATTTATCTATTTTAAATGACTACTTTCATTTAATTTATGAGCAACTTTATGAATACATGAAGGTTTAAATTTCTCATTTCATTTTTTTAATTTTCTTTTACAGAGAATAAAACAAAAGAGGACAGAGCAACGCAGATCAGAACAGAACAATACAAGCAACACAGCACTTCACAACAAGACAATTGGATACCAACAGTAGCTACCATAATATCTCTTTCTTTGAAATAGTTTAGCATAGCTTCACAAACAATAATATCAAACATAACAAAATAGAATAAAACCATTCAAAAGAATGAAACTATTACAAGGCATTCTAAACCAAATAACAGAAAATGAACAATGGCTACTATAATATCTCATTTCCATAAAAATTTGTTTATATAATTACACATATTAAAATCCGGTAACACAACATGATAGAACCAATGGTAATAGAAGAACAAAAGCATGGTAAGACTTCAAAGAAAGATGATATTAAATCAGCAATGGCTGCCACAATGTCTTGTTTTCTTCAAAGTAGCTATTCATACCATCACAAATAATAAGGTCAAATAAAACAGAATAAAACCATTCCAACCAATGAATGAAAACATTACAAGTCTTTAAAGCAATATAATAGGGATCCATTATTACCATAGAATCTTATGTACTCTTACCTTTTCCTATACTAGGGATACTATGTGGTATTTATACATGTGAGTTTGATTTATTTAACTTATGAGTATAGATTCAAGTTGCATCCATTTATTTATAAATATCTCAGTGTGATCATTCTTTATAGCCAAGTAGTACTCCATTGTATTTCATTCCATATAAAAGCACCACAATTTTTTTATCCATTCCTCAGTTGATGGATACTTAGGTTGTTTCCAATATCTGGCTATTACAAATTGTGCTGCTATAAACATGGGTGCACATATATCACTGTGGTATAATGTTTTCACTTCTTCTGGGAATATGCCTAGGAGTGGAATAGCTGAGTCAAATGGGACTTCCAATCATAGCTTTTTGAGGAATCTCCAGAATGACCTCCACAGTGGTTGCACCAGTCTACACTCCCACCAACAGTGCAGAAGAGTTCCTTTTACCCCACAGCATCTCCAGCATTTGTTGTTGGTAGTTTCCTTGATCCTGGCCATTCTTTCCAGAGTGAGATGGAATCTCAGTGTGTTTTTAATTTGCATTTCTCTAATGACTAATTTTGATGGACATTTTTTCATGTATTTATTTGCCATTTGTATTTCTTCATCTGAGAACTGTGTGTTTATCCCAGATGCCCACTTTTGGATTGGGTCTTTGCATTTCAGGGGTCTGACAGAAGTCCTTTGTCTGAGGAACAGTTCACTAAGATTTTTTTTTCCAGTTTTTGGGTTTTCTTTTCACTCTGCTGGAGATTTCTTTTGACATGTAGAAACTCTATTAATAAGATGTGATCCTAGTAATTGATTCTGGGAAGTATTTCCAGTGCAGTTTGGTTCTTGTTCATGAATTCTCTACCCACTCCTACGTCTTCAAGTTTTCTATCTGCTTTGTCTTCCAAAAGATTTAGTGTTTCTGTTTTAATATTTAGATCTTTGATCCATTTAGAGTTTAGTTTAGTACATGGTGATAGGCATGGGTCTAGTTTTAGTTTTCAGCATATGGATAGCCAGTTTTTCCAGCACCATTTATTAAAGAGACTATCGGTCTTCCAGTGAACATGCTTGGCCCCTTTATCAAAGATAAGGTGGTTGAGTGTGCTCATAGTTGTATCTGCTAGTCTATTCCATTGATCTTCAGGTCTGTTTTTATTCCAGTACCATGTTGATTTTATTACAGTAGCTTTGTAGTATAATTTCAAGTCAGGGATTGTGATGCCTCCTGCCTTGCCTTTGCTGCTTAGAATTGTCTTTGCTATTCTAGATCTCTTCTGGTTCCAGATGAATTTTAGAAGTTATTTCTCTAAATCTCTGAGGTATATTAGTGGTATTTTCATTGGGATTGCATTGAATCTATATAACAATTTTTGGGAGAATGGCCATTTTCACAAAATTTATTCTTCCTATCGATGAACAAGGGATATCTTTCTATTTTCTGAGGTCCTCTTCAATTTCTTTTTTCAGTGTATTATAATTTTCCTTGTATAGCTCTTTTACTTCTTTAGTTAGATGAATTCCTAAGTATTTCATCTTTTTGGATGCTAGTGTGAAGCATGTAGCTTCTCTCATTTCTCTCTCAGTGATTTTGTTGTTAGTGTATAAGAATGCTATTGATTTTTGAGTATTGACTTTGTATCCAGCTACATTGCTGAATTTATTTACTATATCTGGGAGTCTTTCAATGGAGTTCTGGGGGTCTTCTATGTAGAGTATAATGTCATCTGCAAATAATGATAATTTAACTTCCTCTTTTCCTATCTTTACTCCTTTTATTTCTCTCTCTTGTCTAATTGCTCTGGCTAGTATTTCCAGTACTATGTTGAATAGAAGCAGTGATAAGGGACATCCTTGCCTTGTGCCTGATTTTAAGGTAAAGGATTTCAGTTTTGGGCCATTTAATATGATGCTGGCTGTTTGTCATAGATGGCCTTTATCATATTGAGGTAAAGACCATCTATTCCAATTTTCTGTAAGGTTCTTATAATGAATTAGTGTTGGATCTTATCAAAAGCTTTTTCTGCATCTATAGAAATGATCATGTGATTCTTGCTTTTGGCTATATTGATATGGTGGATTACATTTACTGATTTATGTATGTTGAACCATCCCTGCATGACTGGGATGAATCCCACTTGGTTGTGGTGTATAATCTTATGATGATTTGCTGCATTCTGTTTGCCAATATTTTATTGAGAATTTTTGCTTTTATGTTCATTAGGGAAATTGGCCTGTAGTTCTCTTTTCTAGTTGGGTCTTTCTCCGGTTTTGGTACTAGAGTAATATTTGCTTCCAGGAATGACTTAGGGAGAATTGCTTCCTTTTGATTTCATTGAACAGTTTGAGGAGTGTCAGCATTAAGTCATCTTTGAATTTCTTGTAGAATTCCACAGTGAATCTGTCTGGGCCTGGGCTCTTCTTTGTTGTTAAGGACTTAATTACATTTTTAATTTCTTTAATATAAATTGGGTTATTCAGCAGTTTTACATCTTCTTGATTCAGCTTTTGTGGTTCATATGTTTCTAGGAATCTGTCCATTTCTTCTGTGTTATTGAACCTGTGGGAGTACATGTTTTCAAAATAGGTGTTGGTCTATGGCCATCCCACCCGGAACATGCCCGATCTCATCAAAATAGGTGTTGATGATCTTCTGTATTTCTACAGAATCAGTAGTGATTTCATCTTTTTCATTCCATATTACATGAATTTGAGTCTCTTCTTCCTTTTTTAAATTAGGTTGGCTAGGTGCTTATCAAATTTATTCTTTCAAAAAACCAACTCTTTGATTCATTGATTCTTTCTATTTTTTTTCATTTCTTTTGCATTAATTTCTGCTGTGATCCTTATAATTTCCTCCCTTCTTTTGGCATTGGGCTTGGCTTGCTCTTCTTTTTCTAGATGTTTGAGAAATAGTATCAGGTTTTTTATTTGTGTTAATCCTGTTTTCCTAATGTGAGAACTCAGTGCAATAAATTTTCCTCTGAGGACCACTTTCATTGCATCCCACAGTTTCCAGTAAGATGTATTTGTATTTTTGTTTGCTTATAGATATTGTTTAATTTCTTCTTTGATTTCCTCTATGATTATGATGACACAAGAGTGTATTATTTAATTTCCATGTGTTTGTGGGGTTTTTGCAGTTATTTTTATCATGAATTTCTAGTTTCATGGCACTATGATCTGATAACATGCATGGGATGATTTCAATTCTTTTGCATTTACTTAAATATGTTCTGTGGGTTAGTATATGGTCTGTTTTAGAGAATGTCCCATGTACTGCTGAGAAGAATGTATATTCTGATGTTGTTGAATGGAACACTTTGTATATGTCTATCAAGTCCATTTATTCACAGGTGTGATTCAGTTCTGTTATTTCTTTACTGATTTTCGGTCTAGTTAATCTATCCATTTGTGTCAATGGTGTGTTAAGGTCTCTTGTTATAATTGTGTTATTACTTATTTGATTTTTCATTTTTGTTAATACTTGTTTTGTATAGCTGTGTGCCCTGGAATTTGGTGCATATATATTTAAGATTGTTATCTGTTCCTCTTGAAGTTTTCCCAATTAGTATGTAATGACCTTCTTTATCCCTTCAGATCTTTCTTGGTTTGGAGTTCACATTGTCTGCAAACAGAATAGCTAACCCTGCTTCTTTTTTTTAGTTTCTGTTGCATGAAGTATTGTTTTCCATCCTTGGACTTGCAGTCTATGAATTTCCTTTTGGATTAGATGGATTTCTTGTAGACAACATATGGTTGGATGTTGTTTCTTTATTCTGCCAGTCTGTTTCTTTTATTTGGTGAATTGAGGCCATTTACATTAATGGTTGTAACTGCTATATATTGGTTTATTGTTGGTGTTATCTTTCTATCGTTTTATCTTTATCTTTCCTTTCTGTTTAATTGTCTGTCTTGCTTAGTGGTTTTTTCCTATGTGTATCTAGAATGTGTTTGAACATTCTTTGCAGGTTTGCTTTGGTGACCATGAAATTTTTCAGCTGTTCTTCATCATGGAAGTATCTTATTTCTCCATCCATTTTGAAGGACAATTTTACAGGGTATAGCAGTCTGGGTTAAAAGTTGTTTTCCTTTAGGATCTGAAATATTTCTCTCCCTGTTCTTCTTGACTTCATTGTTTGTGTTGAGAAGTCTGCTGTGATTCTGATAGGTTTTTCTTTATAGGTGATCTGTCTTTTCTCTCTAACAGCTTTTAATATTCTGTTCTTATGTTAGATTTCTGGGATGGTGATTATTATATATCTGGTATAGTTTTATTTTGGTTATGGCTATTTGGAGTTCTATATGCTTCACTAATCCATATGCCAGTTTTCATTCTCATGTTTGGGAAGTTTTCATCTATTACTTCTGTAAATAGCCTTTTGATATCATTTGTGTTGTCCCCTTCTTTTTCATTCATCCCTATAAATCTTATGTTTTTTTTTCTTTGCATCATCTTGCAACTGTTGAATTATTTCCTGATTTCTTGTTATTTTTAGAAGATCTTTGCTTTCTTGTTCACTAGCTGCAATCTTATCTTTGAGGTCTGAAATTCTATCTTCACTTTCATTGAGGTGGTTTTTGCAACTTTCAGTAAAATTTTTGATTTCCTGTAAATCTCTTTGAATCTGCTTCATGTATTCTGTTTGTTTCTTATACTGTTCATTCAATGATTCTGTTTGCTTTGTTCTTCTAATTTTTTAGCAGTGTCTTCTTTAGATGCATTCAATATTTCTTTCACTACTTTTATCATTTATTCTTTTTCCTGGGAGATTATTTCTAATTTGAGTTCCTTTATAGCTTCCCATACTTGCTTCTTTATTTCAGTTGATATCATTTCAGGTATTTCAGGTGTATGACTAGCCTTTTCTTTGAAGTATGTGGCTCCCAGGCTTTCTTGGGATTGGCTGAAGTTTTGAGATTGCATTTTGTTCTTTCATTTTGCTATTTTCCTATATTTCCATGTTTCAAGCAATGTTCACAAACTTTCCCTGTGTGTGTTGGAAGTCACCTCCTTCACCCTCAAGTCCTGGGACGCATGGGCCTTGGCTCCCCTGGTTGAATGAAGGTCACTGGGCATGGTCCACTCAAGCCCAGGAAGCCTTTCAAGGCTAGTTCAATGTCTGAGGGGACTGGGTGGGTATCCAGTCACTGGGAGTGATGTCCAAAACTATCCCTGGCCAGAGCCATGGAGCTAGAACTCAGCTCACCACTGTGCGGGCCTACTTTCCCTCTCTCTCTCCGCACTGCCTTATTCCCCTGGTTGAATAAAGGTCACTGGGCATGTTCCACTCAAGCCTGGGAAACCTCTGCAAGCTACTAGGTCCTAGGGGGCTGGGCTGGCACCCCAGCACTGGGAGTGATGTCCCAAACTCCCCAGAGCCAACCCAAGTGAGCTGGAACTTTTCTTGCCAATGCACGAGCTAGAACTCGGCTTGCAGCTATGCGACCTACATCCCCTCTCTTAAATTTCTCATTTCAAGGCATAGATTTTACCATATATGACTTTCTTTTTTTTCCAAAGTCACCTGAATAATTATTAAAAATTATTAGAAGTATTTTGATATCTTTCCACTCACTCTCATTCCACTATGAGAATACATTAGGATTGGTAAACCATCTCTGCTGTATTGCCTTACACACACACACACACACACACACACACACACACAGGATTTAAAGGAACCAATAATATTTTATGTTTCATAATTCTTATATAATTGTACTTTGTTTAAAACATACATCTTTTATAGTTTGTAAATTTCTTTTTGTTTCTCTTTGCTAGAAAAACCTGAAAGGTTTAAAATTGCTTGCTCAATTTATCTATGAGGTAAGCTCTACATGTGTACTTACCAAATGTTGTTGTGATTCTGCTTTTAAACTCAAACAATGCCTATTTTAGTACATATCATGGAAAGTTTTGAATAATTAGATTTCTTATGAAGTCAAGTTGAGAAAACTGATATCTATTTCTTTAAAGAAACTAGAAATACAAATACAATATATCATTTCATTTAAGGTATTAGGATTTGCTTAGTTTTTACAATATATTTCTTTTCATGACCTACTAAATTTTTCACTTTAAAATATTTCAAAAACCGTGATTCTAACTGTATTAAATTAAATGATATGTTTAAAAAGGATTTTTGTCTCCCATTCTTTTGTCAAACAAAACAAAACAAAACAAAACAAAACAAAAAATGACCAATGTCTATTGCCTAGAACTCTTTGATTCCTGGTGGTTGGTTTAAAAGTTATTTTTAAAAATCTTTATTTTAGTTCTGGAAGCTAGCATGTCATTTAAGAAACATATTTAATTCAAGCAAATGAAGTTTCACATATGTTTATCATACATGTTGTTTTTCAGTTGTTAAGATGCTTTCTATTCTTTTCTTCCTTTCCTCCATTCCTCCTTCATTTTCTCCTCTCTCTCTCTCTCTCTCTCTCTCTCTCTCTCTCTCATCTTCTTTCTTTTCTATCTTCTTTGAGTTTTCAATTGTTATTTCTTTATATTTGCTCTCTTTCTTTCTTTATCCTTGGTTGTTTGTATTTTTGTTTTCTTTCTTTTGTGCTAGGAGTTGAACCCAAAGCTGCACAGATAGGCACACACTTTGCAAGAGAGCTCCTCCCTAAGTCTCCTTTATTTTCTTTTTAGTATATTTAACACTATTCAGGTTTTTAAATATCCATATTCTTTTTACTGGCTGATCATTTAGTTCAGTAACTAATAAACGTTTTCTGGCATTAACAACCTGAAAATCCAAAAAGAGCTTCCAAGGCAATGAATGAGCACAACATTCTCATTAAATTATTTTAACTAACAAAACTTTGTAAAGAGATTGAAGTTTGTGGTTAGAATTTTATTTTATATGTAAATTCTACATTTTTTTATTTTAAGAGGCAAAACAGAAAAAGGTTAGAAACAACACAGAATTTAAAGAAAAAAGGGAGGAAATTAGCACTACTTAATATATTGCTATCTCAGAAGTAGTTGTTCAGATAATGAGATATAGGCACAAAAATGATCAAAAAATGAAAGCACAAACTGTTCTTTTTGATGAACAAGTGTTAGTAGCATAGTTATGTATCTTGTATGTATATATATATATATATATATATATATATATATATATATATAATCTACACATGCACACACACAGGTGTGTATAACTGTATAATCTTTTCCCTTCTTCCTTTTGTCCTTTCTCTTATCCCAGTTGTCCTCTCATTTTGAGCCCTTTCTTTCCCTTTCATTATCACAATATCTGTTGTTCATTTTGGATCTTATTACTCTTTAAATTTTTTATATGAAGGACACAATATGTTATTTGCAAATTTGAGTTTGATTTATTTCACTTATGCTTATAGCCTCAAGTTGCCTCTATTTACCTAAAAAGCCTCAAGATTATCCTTCTTTATAGCTGAGTAGTATATCATTATATAAAATATCACCTTTTTATTCATTTTGAGGTTGATGGGCATTTGAGTTGTTTCCAAGAGTTACATATTAAAAATTATGTTGATATAAACATGAGTGCATGTATATTGCTGTGACATGACATTTTCAGTTTTTCTGGGAAACGTCTAGAGGGGGAATGGCTGGACTGAATGGGACTTCCAATTCTAGTTTTTGAGAAATCTCCACACTGTTTTCCACAGTGATTATGCCTGTCTACACTTCTACCAATGATGAAGAAGTGATCCTTTTTCTCCACAGCCTTGCTAACATTTATTATCAGTTGATTTCTTGATGGCAGCTATTCTTTCTGGAGTGAAATGAAATCTCAGTGCTGTTTTAGTTTGCATTTCTCGAATGATCAGTGATGGTGAACATTTCTTCATGCATTTATTTGCCATTTGTATATTTTCATCTGAGAACTGTGTGTTCATCTCAGATTACCATTTTTTGAGAGTCTTTGAATTTGGGGGCTTGATGTTTTTCAGTTCTTTAAATTTTTTTCTTGGGTTCCTGTTGCATGAAGTGTTGTTTTCCATCCTTCAACTTTCAATCTATGAGTTTCCTTTTGAGTTAGATGGGTTTCCTGTAGACAGCATATGATTCAGTGTTGTTTCTTGGCCCATCCTAGCAGTCTGTTTCTTTTAATTGGAGAATTGAAGTCATTTACATTAATTGTTATAACTGTCATATATTGGTTTATTGTTGACATGTTATCTTTCTGCTGTTTTATCTTTACCTTTCCATTCTGTTTAATTGTCTGCCTTGATTAGTGGTTTTTTCCTGTGTCTATCTGGAATGTCTTTCAGTATTCTTTGCACAGTTGGTTTGGTGGTCATGAAGTTCTTCAGCTGTTCTTCATCATGGAAGTATCTTACTTCTCCATCCATTTTGAAGGACAGTTTTGCAGGGTACATCAGTCTCGGTTGGAAGTTGTTTTCCTTTAGAATCTGAAATACTTCACTCTATGTTCTTCTTGACTTCATTGTTTGTGTTGAGAAGTCTGCTGTGATTCTGACAGGTTTTCCTTTATAGGTGATCTGTCTTTTCTCTCTAACAGCTTTTAATATTCTGTTCTTATGTTAGATTTCTGGGATGGTGATTATTATATATCTGATATAGTTTTATTTTGGTTATGGCTATTTGGAGTTCTATATGCTTCACTAATCCATATGCCAGTTTTCATTCTCATGTTTGGGAAATTTTCAGCTATTACTTGTGTAAATAACCTCTTGATATCATTTGTGTTGTCCCCTTCTTTTTCCTTTATCCCTATTAATCTTATGTTGTTTTTGTTTGCATTGTCTTGCAAATGTTGAATTGTTATTTCCTGATTCCTTGTTATTTTTAAAAGATCTTTGCTTTCCTGTTCACTAGCTGCAATCTTATCTTAGTGGTCTGAAATTCTATCTTCACTTTCATTGAGGTGGTTTTGGCAACTTTAAACAGAATTTTTGATTTCCTGTAAATCTCTTTGAATCTGCTTCATGCAGTCTGTTTGTTTCTTACTGTTCATTCAGGGATTCTAACTTTTTGCTTTGTTCCTCTAATTTTTTAACTGTGTCTTCTTTAGATGTGTGTCATATTTCTTTCACTATTTTTATGATTTCTTCTTTTACCTGGGAAATTATTTCTGATTTAAGTTCCTTTATATCTTCCTGTACTTGCTTCTTTATTTCAGTTGATATCATTTCAGATATTTCAGGTGTATGACTATATTTTCTTCTAAGTGCATGGCTCCTAGGCTTTCTTGGGATGGGCTGGAGTTTTGAGTTTGCATTTTGGCCTTTTGTCTCGACATTTTCCTATATTTCTGTTTCAAGTGATGCTCCAAAGCTTTGCCCAGGTATGTTGGAAATCACCTCTTGTATCCTCCGCTCCTGGAACTGAATGAAGTTTGGTGAGTATGGCTCAGTCAGGCCTGCAAGACCTCCGGAGCCAAGCCCAGTGTTTTATTAAAGTGGGCAGGCACTTAACCACTGTAAATGATGGTCTTAAATTATCCCTGGGCCGGCACCGGCAGGCTAGAAGTCACCTTGTGTGGTCGTGGCTCCCCTATTTGAATGAAGTTCACTGAGCATTGTCCACTCAGGGCCTGTGAAAACTCCCGAGCCTAGTCCAGTGTTTTAGGGAGCTGGTCGGGTACTTTAGGGAGCTGGGAGTGATGGTCTTAAACTCTTCTTGGGCCAGTGCTGGCAGGCTGTTACTCACCTCATGCAGCCTTGGCTCCCTGGGCCAGCACCGGCAGGCTGGAACTCACCTTGCATGGCCTTGTCTCCCCCAATCTGTAGTAATTTCATTCTGCTCTTCATGAATATGAGTTTTTCTTTCCTTTTCTGATGTTTGGCTAGAAGTTTATCAATTTTGTTTATTTTTTCAAAGAACACACTTCAATTCATTAATTCTTTGTATTGTTAGTCTTGGTTGCATTAATTTCTGCTGTGATATTTATAATCTCTCTTCTATGAACTTTGGGCTTAACTTACTCTTCTTTTTCTAGAAGCTTGAAGTTCAGCATTAGGTTTTTTATTTGAATTCATTCTATTTTCCTTATGTGATAATGAATTGCTATATATTTTCCTCTTATAACTACTTGTATTACATCCCACAGGTTCCAGTATGTTGTATCTATATTTTCATTGAATTATAGATACTCTTTAATTTCTTCTTTAATTTCATCTGTAACCCATTGATTGTTCAGGAGAGTATTATTTAATTTCCCTGTGTTTATACAGGTTTTGCAATATCTTTTGCCATTAATTTCCAATTTCAGTGCACTCTGGTCAGATAAAATGCATGAGATAATTTGAATTTCTTTGCATTTACTTTCATGTTCTAAGGGCTAACATACAGTTTATTAGAGAATGTTTCATGAGCAACTGAGAAGAATGTGTATTGTGATGTTGTTGGGTGGAACACTGTAAACATCTATTTGTTCACAATTTTGATTGAATTCTGTTATTTCTTTACTGACTACTTGTCTAGTTGATCTATCTTTTCATGACAATGGGTATTAAACTCCCCTGTCACAATTATATTATTGTATATTTTGTTTCTCATGTGTAGTAGTATTTGTCTTATGTATTTGGGTGCTCTTGTATTTGGTGCATATATATTTAAGATTATTATCACTTCCTCTTGAAGTTTTCCCCCTAACAAGTATGTAGTGACCTTCTTTATTTCTTTTAATCATTTTTGGTTTGAAATTCACATTGTCTGCAAACAGAATAGCTAGTTCTGCTTTTTTCCAGGGTCCTATTGCATGAAATATTGTTTTCCATTCTTTTGATTTTCAGTCTATTAGTTTCTTTTCCAGTCAGATATGTTTCTTGTATATAGTATATTGCTGGATATTGTTGCTTGATCCGTTCTGCCAATCTATTTGTTTTAACTGGTGAATTGAGGCTGTTTACTTTGATGGTTATGACTGGTATGACTGGTATGTCATGTTATTTTCCTGTTGTTTGCTCCCTGGTTTTCCCCCTTGTTTAATTGCTTGCCCTTCCTGTTGATTTCTTTTTGTTGCTGTTCTGGGAATTGTGGTCATTTTTATCTGTATCTAGTATGACTTTCAGTACTCTTTCTAGAGTTGGTTTGGTGGGCATGAATTTCTTCAGTTGTTTTTTGTCATGAAAGTGTCTTATTTGTCCACTAATTTTCAAGAAAAAAATTTTCAGGGTATATCAATCAGGGTTGAAACTTATTTTCTTACAAGTTTTCAAATACTCCTCTCCAAGCTCATCTTGATTTGAGGATTTGTTTTGAGAAGTCAGCCATGAGTCTATTGGGCTTTCCTTGATAGGTGAATTGTGTCATTTCTCTAACAGCTTTTAATACTATCTTTTTATGCTGAATTTCTAGGCTTTTTAGTAATATATGTCTGGGTGTAGATTTATTTTGGTTATGACTATTTGCAGTTCCATATACCTCACTTTTCTGTATATAAAATTCTTTTCCTGTGCTTGGGAGGTTTTCTACTATTACTTCTGCAAATAGATTTTTTTATATCATTTGCATTGACTCCTGCATTTTTATTGATACCTGTTATATTTGTGTTGCTTTTCTTTGCATCATATTGAAGCTATTGAATTGTTTTATAATCCTTTGTTAAAAAGTTCTTTCCTTTCTTGATCTCTGGCTGCAATCCTGTCTTCAAGGTCTGAAAGTCTATCTTCAGTTTAATTCAATTGATTTTGTCACCTTTTCAATGGAGTTTTTAATTCCATGGATAACTCTTTGAATTTGTTTTATGCATTGCTTCTTTCCTACATTGTTCATTTAACGTTTCCATCATTTTTCCTTGCCTCTGTACTTTTTGTTCTATGTCTTCTCTAGCTATGCTAAGAAATTCCTTTATTAAGTTTGTTATTTCTTTCTTTACCTGAGAGATTATTTCTGATCTGATTTCCTCTATAGCCTCATGGATTTGCTTCTTTCAGTTGCTATCTTTTCAGAAATTTCAGGTGTATGACTTGCAGTGTCTTGTATTTTGATGTCTCCTGTACTTGTTCCTGAATGAAATTTGAGATTGCATTTTGCTTTTTGATTTTGTTATTTTCACCTCTTGGGTTAATATTTTTGTAATTTTCAATCTCACTAGTCTCAATTGTCCATCATGTGTATCTTAGGGTCCTACTGTGTGGCTGGAGTTCACCCAAATGCTGGGTCCTACAATGCAGGGGAGGGGCCAGTCACTGAAATGCAAATAATAATTTGAGATTTTTACCTAATTATTATGAGTTATTTTCTCCCAGGAAAAGTAAAACTCTTAAGTTTCTCCCAGGAGAAGTAAAACTCTTCTTTGCTGATTTTTCATAGTATTGTCTCATTACATTACAAAATTGCCTTTGAATTGTCTCACCAAAAATTTTCTTAAAATTCTTTGGATAAAAAGCATGGTGGCTCACGCCTGTAATCCCAGCACTTGGGAGGCTGAGGCAGGAGGATTGTTGTGAGTTTGAGACCAGCCTGAGCTACAAAGTGAGCTCAAGGCTACCTTGAACTGCATAGTGAGACCCTTTCTCAAAAAAAAAAGAAAAAAAGAAAAGAAATAAGAGCACAAGTATAGAAAATCACATGTGTGCTCTCACAGATTATTTGAAAAGCTACAACTTTTAAAATCTCATATGTTTAAAGAAACTGAATTTGGTCCCTGACCATAGAAATTCCTGTTGCTGACTCCTTGTTACAAACTCTTCCCTCTGTTCCAAAAAGCATATTTTAAATAGTTTTATCATTAAGTGAGTATCCCAGACACTATAGATCAGTCTTGACCAATTAAAAATTAATATTTTTGTCTCCTCAATCTTTAAGTTTCTTCATCTTTTTGTTTTCTTGGTAGTGACGCTTGTTGAGGAATTTTGGTGAATTACAGTAATTCACTCAAGTTTTCAGTTATTCAATAGCCTGTATTCACTAACTGAGTCCAGAAGCTTAACCAGATTCAGATTTGATAATTCTTGCAGTCCTTACATCAGGAGGCATTAGGCATTCTCTCTCTCTCCCTTTCTTCTCCCTCCTTTTTTCCTTCCTCCCTCCTTCTCTTTTTTTCTTCTTTCTCCCTCCCTAGATAATAGCTGATATTCTTCTCAAGGCCTACATCTTCTAATTTATTGGGAATTTAAATAATAGCTTAAAATTTTAAAAAATTTCTTCTCCAAATATTAGATGGATGATATAGATACTTCCCTTTATCTATTTGTATACCCAACAGAACAATTTATTTTAGAAATTTAAGCTGAGTGTTTGATTTATTCAGTAAAGTTTGACTGACCATGCCCTTCAGGAAATGACATAGTAGTATGTATTGCTAAAAAATCACTATGAATTTATAATTAAAATATTTCCATTTTAACTATGATTATTATTTTTTGAAACTCATGCTGTTGTATCACTAGCCAGTGAGAATCTCTTCAAGTTGGCACCGAGTCCCTTTAAAATGATCTTTATGAGTTGTCATTGTTACGGTCATTGTTACTTTTATAATCAATATGACATGGTCTAGATTCATCTGACCAGTTCTTCCTCAAACCTGGAACTAGCTATTTCTGTCAAAAGGGCTTGGTCTCTCTCACTGAGAAATCATATTTTAATATAATTGTGTGGACTAGGTTTGTCTTTCTTTCTATGTTTTTAAATTGAAAGAAGTAAATTATGTATACAAACATATTCTTACTTTTAGCATTTGCATTCATTCATATCAGTATCCACATTCAAATTCAGGAGTATACATTTATTTTTCTTGCTCTTATCAATAATATGTTCTATCATTTCTATACTGAAAATCTATTTTCTTAAAATACAAGACATAATATAATTAATCTATTATCACTTTTTGTTTGAAATAGATTGTGCTGGCAACAACTAAGGCATGATGCGCTCCCTCTGGGTGGACTACCATCTATGAATGTTTAGAAAAAAATGTGTCTAATCGGTCCTACATTCATTTGCCAAACTGTTATAATTTTTACCCTCACAGAGTATTTTTTAATTTCATTATAGGCAAATTATGTCATCTTTTGAAAAGCATTTGCTTCCTTTGTCCCCTTACTGCTTACTTTTGATGTGTTGTTCCTGGGAGATTTTCTCCAATTCTGTGATAATTTCCCAGAGAATTTCATCACTGTAGGGTCTGTTTTCTAAATGTATTGGCACTTTTACACTGTAATAGAGTACTGAATAGTCAAATAAATTTGGTATAAGTAAATTATATCACTCTAATCAGATCTTAAACAAGAAGAATCAAATGACTGTGAGTGTAAAATATGCCAACATATCAAAATTGATTGTTTTTTATTAAAAAAAGAATAATTTTATTAGTTGCTGTATAATTGCCAAAGAGAAAAATATTACTGGAAATGTTTGTTTTCCACTGTGATGGCAGGCTTTCCTTATTGGTTGGATTTCATTGTATTTGACTTAATACTTTAATTGACATGATTTCATTACATATAGATTTCCTCATTAGGGGAGAAAAAAATAAAAGGACCTTTACATTTGGTATTGCAATTATCCCAAAATTTGTTCCTTATAAAAACTTTACATAACTGTTATTGTCTTCTAGAAAGGTAAAGTATTTGTTTCTATTTTATTATAAGTATTATTAGTATCATAAAAATTCAATTAAGGCTGATTTGATAATTAAGTCTGGAAAGAATGCTATCATGTGACCTGTCCTCAGTATTTTATTTGTGAACTTTTCATTCTGAATTTCAAAAGAAAATGTATCTGAAGTTGACATGTTTTTGATATAAATATTTCCTGAATTCTTTTTGGAGATGGATCATCTTTAAATTGGTCTCATAAAATAGCTTTAATCTTAAAATTTTAAAAGTACTTATTGTAAAATATTGTAAGATGTATTGTATTGTAAATTAATTAGCAAGTATTGGAATTATACTTGAATTACTGTGGAAGTTTGTTTCAAAAAATAAGAAAGCATGTAGGAAAGTATACCATGCTCTAGGCTTCTGAGGTTATTTTCTGAGCCTGGGTCTCCTAATAATTCCTCAGCTACCTTCCAACAATGCACTCTATTATGTGACTTGGCATTAACTGAGCACCAGCAGGAGAGTCATCTCTCTACACACTGTGGCAGTAAGGATGCCACCAAGATTCTATGACCCACTCTTTGAAATCCTTTTCAAAGTCTGAAGCAATTCCAATGTTTCTTGTCACTTAAAGGCTTTCTGAAATGAAAAAAAACATGCCATAAAATATATACCACTATAGTCAGAATAACATTACAACTCCATTGGACTCTCCTTTAATACTGAAGTACTTCTTTATTTCTTCTAAGAAAACTCTAGTAATTTTATCATTATAAAGAAAAATTCTAGTAAATGACAAATAAACGACTGATACATAAGGTTTAACTATCATTCATTTTATGTTAGTAACAATAATTGTGTATAGTTTATATTTATGTCATACAATGTAATGTATTATAAATATATTTATAGGCAGTTTCAAATGTCACAACAGATTTCAAAAATTTTGGTGATGATTTCAAATGAAAAGATAATAAAAATTATCAGGGCATATACTAACACCTTCTTTGTGGTGGGTAGACATTTATAAAGGACATTAGAGTGGAGCCTATGAAATGATTAATTAATATGGAAAAGCTCAATTTCGTTCACTTTTTTTGTTAAAAAAATTCTAGTTATCACAAAATATAAGGAGTCTAGTGTGGATTTATGTTATAAGAAGTGATGTTAGCAGTTAGCCAAATGTGTATCTCAGTTAACATAACTGAGAAAGATGGACTGACTTGCCTAATGAGTTGTAGGCATAAACAGAAACCAGAAAGTCTGGCTTTCCTTTTTCCTGCTATTTTTTTAGTGCCCATCTGCCTCATGGAGATTTTCAAAACCCTGAGGCAGAGGATTGCAAATTTGAACTTAGCCTGGTCGACTTAGTGATTTAGTGAGGCTCTGTCTCAAAATCAAAAAAGGGATGAAGATATAGTTCGTTTTGAAAGCCCTGGATTTAATCCCCAGTACTACAAAACAAAAACAAGAACAAAAGCAGAAACAAACAAACATCAAGACTAAACTCTGTGAGTGCCACAGGTTTTCTCCACTTTCTTACTATGTGGAGTGATCAAACCAGAGGTAAGAAAGTGAACAGTAGTGAGACTTGGGGAACGTGAGCATGCCTGTCCTGTTTGGAAGCATTAAGATTCAAATGCATAAAGCACTATGACATCCAACTAAAGTAACTAAAATAAGTCCATATGACAGCCGGTTGTCTTTTGAGGCAATCATGGCATTGATAGCTGCTTAGATATATTCAGTGTCTAAAACGGGTTCATAGTGCTGTGTTTATAAATAGGAATACAATTCTAATTAAAGAGTAGACATTTGTGCCGTATAATAAGTTTTAAATACAAATGAATAAAGAATTCTGAATAATGAAAAATATACCCACCATTCCTAGGATTGAATTTTTTTAATCAGTTGCATCAGAGGAATCAGTGGAGTTTGTTTAATCTATCCAATCAGCAATCTCTAGGGTCACTCAGTGCTGTAGAGCTGTATTGTGCCTGACCAAACTGTGAAGCTACATGCTCTTTTATGTGGAGAAAAAGCAAATCTTTGCTGGTTGAGAACATGCATGCAGAAAGTAGATGATGATGTGAACGTGTCTTACTACCTATTTTTAAAAACTATATTTTTTATCCACATAAAAATACCCTAAAAATTCAGATTACAACAAGAAAAGCCAAGCCATATGCCACAATGAGTCTGTTTAAATGCCTCCACTGTCATGCCATTATTATAATACTTAACTTTTATGATAATGCAAATTAAAGCATTTCTCAAAAGCCATTTTATTCCAAAATAAGCAAGGCAGTGGCAGGGTAACTGTTTAGTGAGTTTACTGGCAAATGTTTATTGAATATTTACTTTCATGCAAGACTTTGGAGATACAAAACAGTGTATTAAAATGTGTGGCCTTGGCATAACAGAGTCCATCTTGGGTGAACAGAAGTGACTGAATTATGACTGTCAGGTATATGTCATAGTGATATGGGTGTTAATGTAATTGAAAAAAAAAACTACTGCAATGTGGCAAAAACTAGGAAGGTTTTAGATAAAAGAAAGAAATTTTGGGTGAAATGAGCAAAGTGACCCACAGAGGGACACTGATGAGAAACCATTTGAGAAGTCATGACCATGGGAGAAAATGATTTAGGTGTTGTTTTGAACCACTAAAGGCATTGCATAAAAAAGATAGGCATGCTTTTCTGTATCTATAAGGTACTTGGGAATGTCTCAAATATTATTTTATGCAAAATGAATTTATAGGTAAGTAGGACCATCCTTATTAGATTGATTCAGAAATTTTGAGTGAAGTTCAAGAGAGGTAGAATGATTTGCCCTGAGGTTTCGCAGCCCGGCACCAGTATTCTCTCCCTGAAAACACATGAGTCTTTCTTTGTGTAATTTTGAGTTGAAAATATAGAGCTCTTTGTTTGGCTTGTGTCTCCCTCACGCTGGTGGCAAGGGAGGGATTTCTGTGCTGTTTGTAAGAATGTTTATAAGCTGAACACACCACACTCAAAACTAGACAGGTGAGATTGACAACTATTAGCCGTATGTACTCACAGCCTTGAACATGTACCATCACGTGAGAGTTACAGAGGGAAGCAGTCAGGGCCTAGGGGAGGGAGGCTTTGTAGTATTTAGGGGAAGAGGTCCTCTTGCTCATGTGGAAAGTCGAGATTAACTACTTTGAATAATTCTGCAATCTGATAGGGAACTAAAATTTGCTACTCAAGCATCAATAAAATTTGATTCATTTAAGGATTGTTTACCTTGAGGATTTTGTACTAGGAGAAGAATAAAGACGGAGAGGATCTCAGACAATATTTGAGGCCCTTCTGAATTCAGATCTCGAGGCAGTACACACTAATTTTAGGCCTTTTCTCACATGCTTATGAGAATGTAGAATGATCAGTTTTATTTTTTGTGAAGCTAAGAGATCTTGAATTTCACAGTTTATGTTAACCTCTTTATATTTCCAGTACTTCTTACTGTATTTTTCTGATTTTTTTGTTTACTTTTTAATCGATACTGGGAAGAAATTACTTTTTACTTTTTTATTAGTATATATTTTAATACACAGTGACATTCATCTTAATCAATTTTATTTCCCCTTCCTGTTGCTGCCCTCCCCATCTCTACCCATCCCCCAATCCCTTTCCTATCTCCAGGGTCTGGTTTATTTTCAGATGATTTTTTTCATTCACTGCTTCTAAATAAGATCCGCTTCTGAAGGGAAAGAGACATATATAATCATCTCATTTATTGCTGTGTTCCCAGGGCCTAAGATGCCTCTGGCATATAATAGCCACTCAGTAAATATTGTCAAATAGAATAAATCAGCATAGTGGTAAATCACGTACATGGAAGTGTGTTTTTTATTTGATTGCTGATGCTTTTCTCAATCATATTCATGCAACAAACAAGGATCAAGGAATTTTTTGGTGCCTGCATTTGTGTTAGAATACATTTCCCTCAAACTTCGTATAGGATCGAGGAGGCACATTAGTTGAAAACAATACTAATGGCTGGTGACAGTAAGTATGGGAAAAATAATGAACACAGGTTTTGGAGGCCTCATAGATGAGGCTGAATTTAAATAATCAGAAGGTAAATGAATTTTTCTTCTAATTGGAAAAATAAAATTCATAACTTCTCTTAGCTATTTACCTGTTCCTATAATTCTTACATAGTTCTTAGAAAATACCAACAAATATGTACAAATATTCCTATGGATATATAAATTTTAAATTTTCATAATAGAATTTAAGATAAAATATCACAGAGCAAAATTTATTCTTTTAACATTTTTACGTGATTTTATTTACACAATAATTGAAATATGAAATTAAAAATAAAATGATTAAAATAAGTAATGAAATAGTGTCTGTAGGTTTACTAGCTATTGCATTTATATCTTTTGAACTTTATCAGATACATTTGTTGGTCATTCATAATGGGTCCCATGGGGTAGATTTCTTACAAAATGCCTTCCTCCTATTCAAGAGAGGTGAAAATATTTTTCCCATCTGTCTCTGTATATTTTCCAGAGACCTGTGTTTACAAATAGAGTGTGATATCTCAGATCCTGTTCACTGTAATTTCAGTTCCTTTATGGCTCCTTTTATACCCTTCAGTAATACAGGCTAGTACAGCACTATCACTGAAAGTTGAGTTTATGTTCTTGTATGTATCCCTGGCTTCTCCTGTTTGAAAATTTAAGCAGGAAATTTATAGGATTTAAGTCCAAGTGCTCTATAGGGAGTCTTAACAGTCTTCATAGCATGATAGAAACATATTGAGGCTGTGTACCTTCTGTTTGAAGGCAATCTGGGGATTTCACTATTTTGTAAATTAAAGAAAGGAATTGATATAATAAATTTATCCTGGAATTCAATAAAGGTAAGAGTGATTGCTACAAAATAGACACCTTATATAACATAGAATTCTATATAGATCTGATACATAAGCTGTAAGTTTTTTTTTAACTATAAGCTAAAAATAGATCAATTAGGTTGGTACCAGCTTCATTAACATTTTAGGGGGAAAACATAGTTTTAACTGGATATGGGTCCACTTATTTTGTATGTTTTGAAAATAGTTTGAAAATGCAACATCCATTTTAAATCCTTAAAGTATTAAGTGATTTAAAGAGTAAGAAAATTTTGATTATTGTCCATGTTTGAAATCCATTCTTTTCTTTTACTGAATTTTTGTTGTCATTGCCTCTAGGTAAGAAGCAAGTAATATCGGAAAACCAGAAAGAGGCCAGCTCAATGGGGGTTGACTTTGAAGGGACAAAATTGATCATGTGCTTTTCAAAGAGCTACCTCTCTGAATTATTTTTCTTTTACACTCTTTTATCCTCCACTTGTGGGGAGTCAAAATTTGTGATGATGTTTTACAAAGTGAGATTTTACTGCTCTCCTTCTTCCTATTTCCCTCTGTCATTCCCTCCCATCTCTTCTCACCTTTTTTTCTTTCTTGTTTATTTTTTATCAAGTACTCTAATGATTGCTAAGAGCTCATTTTTGAGATTATCAAAGTACATTTAAAACTAGTTATTTGTTTCTGTCTTTTGTGCTTCATTTCTTTATAGGTATTTGCTCTATAAAGACGTTTGCTCTAAAATTTCCTCGAGATGTATATAGTGCTCTCATCAGAACTCATTATATATACATTACTTCAATTATTTTAGTTTTGCATATTCTTCCTTCAAAACCAAAAATATATGACAGCGTTTTCCTTGAAGGCTAATTTTGGGTACTATTTGATGGGTACTAGTGCCGCACATTATTCTTTCATGCCCTCTAATGGCAGCCTGAGGAAATTCTGACTGGAAACAATTTTTAAAAATTAAGCTTACAAAAAATAAACAAGAGATCAATAAAAGCTTTTCAAATAAACAACTTTCATAAATCAAGTATATTTGCTTTAGCAAAAAAAATGTTCATTTATTAAACTTTGAAGAACAGATCTTCATTTGATTTGTCATGGACTGTAAGATATTACTTTATTTAAACTATTATGTTTTTTTTAATTCAGTTTATAGGTATTTTAAAAATTCGTATATAATTTTCTTAATATGATGTTTTCCCAAAGTGTTTGCTTTGGAATCACTAAATACATAGCATGTATATTCACAGATAGAAACATATGCCATCTATACAAATTATTTTTGTTTTTATTATTAGATATGAGAAAAAGGAATGAAAAGATTAAAACTTTTATTTTGAGGCTCTACAGCATTTACTTCAGTAACGTTACATAATGATGTGGGGCATTTTGCTAAAATCCATCACCATTCAAATTCAGCCCTATCTATTTAGAAAACAGAGAGAGAAGTTAGCCCAAGTCTTGAACATCATGGGTCCTCATAGAAGATTCATTTTCAATGTTAAAACACCTTCGGGAAAATCTTCATCACATCTTCAAAAGAGTTTATATATCAGTGGGGTCCAGCTAGTCATTATGAGCAGGTAGTCATTTAATTAACTTATTTTTTGCTTCTCAGTTCTACTTGACTTTTGCCTACTTTTCTTCCCTGCCCAAGACTGTTGCCTTTCATCCAGTCACAGTTATTCTGATTCACTACCATCCCGGAGTTCTCCACGATGGCAGGGACCAGGGGCATCTGCCCACTGGCTGCGGGGGAACACTCCCCCTGCTATGGATTGCTTTGTGAGTCTTTCTTACTCACTTCCTCAAAATTACATTGTCTCTTGCAATGCTGTTAGAAGTTTTTCTTGACTATTGTGTTAATCTGGAATAATACTTATAAACATGACCATATCTAGATATCATTTAGAATATACCCTAAAATGATATTTCATTTTAAAGAATTTTGTCCTTATAAAAATGTAAAAGGTATGTGACTATCATGATATTACACTAAGTACTGAGGTATTTTCCAGAAATATGTGTGGACGTAAAGTAGACGGAGAACACAACAGGTCCTTGAGCCAGGGGCTGCAATACTGATTACAGTGGCAGTAATTATTGAACATCTACAAGGTGCCAGGATCTACACAGCTCATTTTTAGTCTTCACTTCAGCTCTGCAAATCTAGTATTACTCTCCTTGACTCATGAGCTCACTAAGCTCCATAACGTGAAGTGTCTTGTGCAAGGTCCTAGTGCTATGAGGACTAGAGCCAGGTTTACCTCACTCCCTTGTGACCTTCATAATGAGGCTGTAGCAGACAGTAGAGATTTCACATTTTCTATCTATTGTTCTTCATGACTTTTGAATCTTCTTCTTCTTCAGTTTTAAATTTGTCAGTTGTAGCCATAGAGCTTAAAATATTAGTTTGACACTTTGATGCAGGTTTAAATTTGTGCTGCTGTCTATGAGATATCTGTAGATTCAAGAAGGTCCTCCCATGAGTAGAGAAAGGGTGATAATAATAACAGTTTCACTGAGATGTGTGGAGATTATCTAAGAGACACTGTATAGCTCATAACAAGTCTTTATATATGAGGAGTATTATTTCCATTGATATATTTGGATTCCATTGTCTTAAAGATTAAAGATCAAGCTTTAAAATTATTGAGTAAATGTGCATACTATATTAGGATATGATTATCTAGATATCTGTAACTTCAGGTATTACTACAAAGAAACAATTTATTCTATTTCATTTTTGAATGAATGAAAATATGAAAATGTGTTTTGCAATATGTTAAGGAATTAAATGGTCTTTAAGCTAATTAATTGCTATTATGAATGAATGATACAAGGGACTCTATGGGTATCAATCAGTTCCTTTATCTACCAACTCATGGTTTTTGTACTAGTTGAAGTATATATAGGTATGTAAATATTAAAGGAAACATTTTAGGAGACAAACTGAGGAAATTGGAGGGATGTTAGATACTGTGCTGAGCACTTTAAATGTAACATCTTATAAAAAATTTACAACACTTATGTTGGGCATGTATAAGTTTTTTAATAGGTGGGAGCATAGGATTTAAGGGTGGCTAAGTACCTTGCCTCATATCACATAACTAAAGAAATAGATAACCATCATCAGAATCAATGCTGGCTCACATACCTATATCTTCCTTATTGTTCCATTAATCCATTTCCATTTTTAAAGGTAACCATCCACAAATCTAGCTTAAAATAGAAGAGGCGCAGAAAGCTGCTTCCAACAGGCTTATAGGAGTGAACAAAGGTAGTACTCTGATAATGAAACTTTCTAAATTGGTAATATAGAAACCCCCTTTCTCCTATATATGCTTTTTATAGAATCACTCATTTAAAAGAATGGTCTTATTAAATTAACAATTGTTAAGCGACAGAACATTAACAAAGAACATAGCAAATTACTTTCTTCTTTTGCACTGTGTAGATCCTGCGGGCACCTGGAGTGATACTGCTGTTATTTTAAGTAGGCTTGCATATTGCTGATGCTAGGTTATATATTATTTCCCTCTAATTTGAATAAATTACATCTTTCTTCTTTTAATGTCTGAAAAGAGGAGTAATAGATAGCTTACTGCTACACATTCCACGTACGCAGCTGTCTTATTGATTCCTTCTGGAGGAACTCGCTGACTTCAATAGGTGATGTGAGAATAAAAGAATGTAGTTGTTCATGTTTCTCATGGGCAGAGAAGTATATGTCTCCTTCGTCCTGAAGTCACGTGGACCCTTAAGCATTTTTCATAATGCACATGGTTTTTCTATTCGAATCATTCTCTTATCTTCAAATCCCTTGTAGCACTTCTTCAGTGAGGCTGCAATTTGCTGCTTCAGCAAGTTAACTGTGAAGCCTGAAACTTTTCAGTGCAGCAGTGAGGACACTAGAGTCTTCCTAAGTGATCAATATAATAAAACATCACACTTTGTTTTCTTTAGGTTTTTAAAAATAGAATAGAATTTTACCTTCAAAATAAGAGTATCTAGCCTGAGAATATAAGACTTAACTGACATGTGAAACTTAAAGAATGCACATTTACATTTTAGTCTGAGTTTTAGAAAATTGTAATTGGCTTTAGGTACCTCAGGTCATGGGTGGAGGGAGACAATGGACCTGAAGTTAGACATACTGTCTTCTAGTCAGGATGATTTGATTTGATAGCTTTGGAAAAGAACTTGCCTTTCTCAGTTTGTTTCTTCATTTATAAAATGTCAAGAATAATATCTGCTTTCTTATCTCACAGGATTCTTATGTTATTCAAATGAAGAAATGTGGAAAATCCTTTATAAATAACAGTTCTATGGAAATACAAATTACTGCTATTTTTGTGAGAGAAATGTCCCTTTGTTTTAGAGATACCAGAAGCTCAGAAGCTTCATTATTCCTGATTAACAACGCAAACATATTGAATATGAAGAGCAGGGACTTAAATGAGTAGAAAAATTCCCTGACTTCAAGATTCCCAATACCAGGCCTTTGGACGGGTCCTGTGGTAGCCAGAAATTCAATCAGGAAGAACCACACATTTACTCAAGGAGACTGGGCAAATTCTTTTACTTTTGTATGTGTGCATCATGACATCAGAAATTTGAGAATCACTGCCATGATGATTAAATTCTTAAAATGCATGTATTTCTCATTTCTTTGAAAGTTATAAATCTGGTAAAGCAGCAGACTGAATACTCCAGATGTCTTTAAGAGAATTGAAAAGTGTAGTATTGAGTTCAGAAAGCTAAAGTGATATTTGGATACTACTTGTATGAGACAAATTCAGATTGGTGGGATAGAATAAGCTTAGAGATTTGGGTCCAAGCAGTGTTAACATGAATGGTAAAGACAAGGATATGGTCTATGGCTAGAATTGAGGATACGCAAGAAAAGTCATAGCAAACAAGAAGGAGATGGTGTTGATTGCGTTGCTGCTTCCATTGGGCCCAGTTAGACTGCCCTGAGAATTAAAGGTAAACAGTTTTGCTGCGGTTGCTTGAATGGTGTGAATGTTATAGTGAAGAGTGTGAATGTATCAGCAGTTTCAAGTTCCTAATGCTGCTGCAATGGATTAGCATACATTTCACTGCTTAAAAGAATACAATACTGTTTTGGAGGTCTAAAATGGGCTGAAGCTGTTCCTTAGTTTCAGGGGAGGATCCATTTCCTTGCCTTTCAGATCTCCTAGGTATCACTCACAGGGACTGCTAGCCCCTTCTTGGCTTCCCTTTGCCTCCCGATTCTGTCGTGGTGTCCCCTTTTTGACCTCCTCTGCTTGTGTTAATGTATTACTTTCCCTCTGGCTCTGGTTACCTATCTTCTATCTTGTAACTTCGTTGGGACCACACAGACTGTCAGGTATTACCCACCGATTTCAAGTTCCCAGACTTAACTCCATTGCAAAGCCCTGTTACCGTTTAAATTCTACATGTGATCGGGATGTAGATCCGTATGAGGCAGGTGATATTATTTAGCTGACATCAGCATAATACATAGTGTAACTGTTCAGATCCTTTAAAAAAAGGCATGGTTGTATTATATATGATCCTTTTTGTTCTTTCGTTTTTCTGATCAGATCTAGTATAAACTGTGTATAGTATAAACCTGGACTGTATTTACTTTACTGACAACTATATCTTTATTTTCTACTGAAAATCAGACACATAATACATTCATACAATTTTATTGAAATGGTATTATTTTATCAAAATAATCATTCCTATATAAGATAAGGGCATTTTTATTCAAGAATTTTCAATGGAATTAAGATTCCAGTTGTAATTAAATTACTGGGTAGATTTCAGACATTTTCAATGAGATTATTGCTAAAATGTTTCATAAGATGAAAAGAAAAAACCAACTTTGCTTTTGAAAATAAAGATGAAGGTTCATAGTATCAGGTATTAATAAACTGTACAATGATGTAAAAATGATATAGTTCTAGCACTGCGGATATAGAAGAGGTAGAACAGATAGTGCCAAAATGGTATATGTATGTTCATGTTATAGATACATTTTCAAATTAGTATAGAAACACTAGATAATTTACAAGTCAGTGTGATAATTTGCTAATCATCTATAGGACAAATATATTAATCCCTAACTCTTAGTGTAAAAAGTACAGATTATTGTAATTTGAAAATTAACATATGGGAACTGATGAACAATTAAAAAGTTAGAGAAAAATATTTACATTTAGTCCAACTTTCCAGAAAAATTGACTATGAAAGTAATAGGTTGATTATAGAATGAGAAGTGTCAAGTATAATTACTTTGTGAATTTCATTTATGTATCCTAGCTTTCCCAGATAACCAAAGAAGATATTATAATTGTCCACCAAGTTTTCCTCCTCCTCCCCTGCCTCATTTAAAGGAGGTAGGCATATTGCATTAAAAATTCTCAGTGTGTTTCTTGCTGTGTGGAAAATGGCTATAATCCCTGGATTTGTGAAGCTGAGACAAGAGGAGAAGCACTATAATTTCAGAGTCAGCCTGGGCTACACAGAGAGTTTAATGTAATTTTGAACTATATAGTGAGGCATTATCTCAAAAACAAAAACAAAAATTTAAAAAAATAAACAGGAAGAAGCTGGTGTAGTGGCACAAACCTATAATCCCAGCACCCAGGAGGCTGAGACAGGAGGATTGCTATGTTTGAGGCCAGCCTAGATTACATACTGAGTTCAAGGTCAGCCTAGATTATACAGTTAGACCCTATTACAAAAAAAAAAAGAAAAGATAAAGGAAGGAAGGAAAAAACAAAAGAAGAAAGAAAGAAAGAAAGAAAGAAAGAAAGAAAGAAAGAAAGAAAAGAAAGAAAGAAAGAAAGAAAGAAAGAAAGAAAGAAAGAAGAAATTCTTTGTGAGTAATGAAGAGGGCATAGGAGAGAGTGTGAAAATGAAAGAGGATAAAAGCTCTTGAGAAGGAAAGGGGAATGGAGGAAGAAAGGGAAAGAGAAAAGAATTAGGAAAGGACTGGGAAGGGCAGTGGACTGGTAGGAGAAAGCAAAGCTTGCACTTAGAGATCTGGACTGTGGAAATGTGCCTTAGAAGATTTGGGGAGAGTTTCACTAGGACATCTCCTAAGTTTGCCTTTATTGGACGGAAGATCTGACTTTATGGCATGGCTTGCGAGGAGATAATCCACCCAAATGGGCATATGTTAATGCAGTGCACAGACACCCCAGTACATGCATAATCTCAGGGTGTAGGAAGAAAGGAGTATAGAAGCAATGTGTCTCCACTCAGTGACAATCTCAGCCCTTCCACCATGATCTGAGTGACACAAATAGTCACTGAACACACTTGTGTGTGCATATGCCCGCTTATTCAGTTTTTGGATTGATACTCTTTTCAAACACTTTTATCGTGGATGAAAACAGTCTGGTATCATAGACTGACTAGCTCACAATGTCTGCACTGTCCTGAACACAACGCTATGAGCAAACTCTTTTTCTCAGGTGTAATTAACCACAGATGGAGCAAAATAGACCTTAAGTCTAACAAAACTAGTGAGTTCTCCAGAGGTTGCTATGTCTTTTGAAACTCTGTGAACATGATATTGCAAATGAAACCCAAAAGCTGAAGACTCATCTCAATGGAATCTGTGGTTTTAGACTCGTGAAACGTATATAAGTAAGACTCATCTTTCCCATCGCTGCGCCTGAAACTTCCCATGGCAAGAATTTTAGCGAACACATCTGCTTAGTTTACAGCTATGCTCAGTGTTGTCAGCCGAGGGAAGAATTAAAAGAAACTTATTAAACCATAGCTGTGTTATTAAATCAAAAGAGTCATTTGAAAGACTGCATTTTAAAACATAAAAAGTAAATATGATACTGCTTAATTTAATGAATATTTATTGGAAGGAATAGTACCCAGAAAGATGTTTTTTAATTTTTCCCTTATGACTACTATTGGAATTATAGCAATCTAATCCTAGAATATTTAGCAGTACAAAGTTTTTTACAGTGTATCTTTTTTAGAAAGGTGATATGTGATGGGTAAATAGAAGTTGTGATAAATCACTGGATTTCAGAATTTATAGTACTTTAGGTTAATAAACTATGAGAGTTTTTGTAGTCTTTAATACCTAAAGTAAAGTATCATTCTGGAAACTGTTACTCCAATTGCTGGAGCTAATATTTACTTTGAAAAGGCAAGCTTTGGTCTTCTCAGGCATGTTATGATTGTATTACTGATAACATCCTTGGACCAGTCATTTAGGCTTCATGACCTCCGGATCTCTATTGATAAGGCGTGGACCATAGTATCTTTAATATTCTACTCACCCCCAAGTTTATATCATCATAGTAGTCATTAAGCACTTGAAGAACATGGTATGGCTTACTTTTGCAATTTCTAGCCAAACTTAAGAAAGCAAAGAGGGAGATTTATAAGGTTTCTGAGGACATTTATGATGTGTGGGTCATTGAGTAGTACATATTTCTTAGATCCGTTCTGCCAAAGTGAAACTCCAAGGTGCAGCTTTCATGGCACATTTTAACGTTTCTGAGATTCTGACTAGTCGCACGTACAATGGCTCACCATAGCTCAAGTCTTTAGCAGCATGTTTTCTTCACAGTTACCCAAAATAATGGTTTGATTTATTCTCCGTGGAGGCTTAGGCTTGATGAAATTCAGAATATGTCAGGTAACGTATTGTGTACTGAGGATACTTGGCCCCTGTTCTTATGAAACTTCTGCTTTAAACACACGAAGAACAGCTAAATAACGCATAAACCTTGAACGTGCTGTGAGACGTCACCACCGAGTGTCTCTGTCTAGCGCAATCCGATGCCACCTCATTCCTCTTTCCTCTGCACAGGTTATTTCTTCACATCACCAAAGGCCACTCTGGCTAAACTGCAAACGCATTGAGACAATAAAATAATTTGAGCAAATTGTTTCTGATATACTGTTTAATACCAGTGGATCACTCATATGTCCTGGGGGAAGGGAAAATTGTGAGTTTAGTGCTTAAATTACCAAAAAAATTGTCTTTTTTTTTTGTAATACTAGACATTGAACACAAGCTCTTGCACCCAGCTATATTCCCAGCGGCCCCACCTCAATATTTTTGGTTTTGGGACATGTTTCACTAATTTTTCCAGGCAGGCCTCAAAACTAGGACCCTCTTATTTCAGCCTTCTGGGATCACAGGATGTTATTATTCTATAACATTTTTCTAATTAAAGTTTACAATTTTGGCTTTGGAAATTTTCAGTATGGACTTGTATTTTTAAATCCATTATATTTAATCCTGAACTTAGAGATTAAATTATGCTCACATCTTCTTAGTGAATATGTAAAGTATGAACTTTATGCCAGTTGTAGCCAGAACCCCTCTCCCTGGAAGAATCAGAGAGATTTATTATTGCTATTGCAAATGCTAAAAGCAGAATGGATCCACAAAATAGAGAAGAAATAGAGGGAGGAAAAGGTAAAGAAGAAGTATCAGGTGAGTGAAGCGATAGGTAAGCAAAGCTCAGTACTTGGAGTAGAAAAGAAAAAGACTTTGCTCTCAATATAATTTAACTAAGTTAGGGTTAAAGGAACTAAGTTTAAACATGCATGTACATATTTAGTTTTGGTTTATTTTACAGAAAAAATGACAGGAAATTTTCCAGTAATAAAACTTTTTAAGTGTTTATTTTATTCATTTCCACTTACTTATTATTAATAATTCTAGATATATGTATGTTTTCACTTTTTCTGCTAAATATTGCACCACAAACATTTTTGTCATTTAATTGTGAAGTGTTTTTAATTATGAAACTAATGGATCCATCATTCATTTGTTCTATACATATATTTGGATTCCCAGCTATATACTGCAGTTTGGCACCAGTAATGAACAGAACAGGCAGAACTCGTATAAGGTTTTATTAAGTGTAAAACTAGTTTAATTAACTATTCCCACATTGCTAAGCATTTAGGTTGTTTCCAGCTTTTCCTTAAGGGAATGTTTTTGATATATAGCTCTTTCCTTTCTTTTGTATCATTTCCTTAGGATAAACACCCCAAAATAGAATTGCTTTCCAAACCAATTTCTCTTTCTTTCTTTCTTTCTTTCTTTCTTTCTTTCTTTCTTTCTTTCTTTCTTTCTTTCTTTCTTTCTTTCCTTCCTTCCTTCCCTCCTTCCTTCCTTCCTTCCTTCCTTTCTCTCTCTCCCTCTCTCTCTCTCTCTCTCTCTCTCTCTCTCTTCCTCTCTCTCTCATGTGTGTGGTGGAGGTGAATATGAGAATTGACAAGTACTCTTGATTTACCATTAAATATATTTTAGTGTTTTCACATCAAAATGATTGTTTGCTCACACAGAGTGATGAACATATACCATCAGATAATAGGGTGCTTAAGGTGGAAGTATGGAGACATTTGTAATGACATGTAGGTATTTATAAATAATTTGCCTGAATTATTTATACCATATTCACTAAGAAGATGGCTTCAGTTTTTAAAAAGAAATTAAAGGACATGAGTCTTACATGCAGTTCTTTAACTAATAAATGAAACTGACCAAATATAAGGGTAACATGAATTTTAGAACATTTGCTTCATCTGTCCATTACAGAACATAAAGAAACACTCACTGCCAAAGAAGACTAACCTTTGAACAAACTCTGGAAGACATTTTTGTGAAATGGATGCTATAGGATATAACATGATCCAAAAGATCCTTTGCTTTCTGAAATACTATGATAAAATGATAATTTATGTTTCCCTTGTGGTATGTAGGGATTTAGGACCATTACTTACAGCCTTCACCTGCTCACTGTTGAAAGATTAAAATCTTTATACACACACACATGTATGTGAATATCAGACATTTCTCAAGGCTACTTTTGATGTATCTCTGTCTGACAAAAGCACCTCCAGAGCTTTATGGATATTCTTTCTAGACATTCCCATGGAGTATATGTGTGTGTTTAGTTACATCTTTTAGCAGACTAATAAAAATGAGTAAAATACAAAAAGCTGTCATTTTTAAGTATAAAATCAAATTGACTAGTGAGGACATTAGAAAAGCACTACAAAAAGCATAGCAGATTTAAAACAAAAAAGAATACAAAAAGTACATAAGCATCAAAAATACTTATCATGTACTTTGTGGTATCTCCCTATTAACATGATAAATCAATCACTTTCATTCTTTATTAAAGACAGAAAAGGTTAAGTATTAGGTACTTGCAAATATAAATTTAATTTTGGTAATACTGATTACAAAACCAAGATTTTGGGGGTATTGAATTTCTGTATTGAGGAATAATGTTAAAGAGAAAGCAAAAGAGAATTATACATTAGCAGTGATAGACTAAACAGTAAAATAACTTTAAAACAGTTTAGAATGAATCAGCAATAGGAAAATGTTGAATCAAAGTTCATGAACTGATGCTTCATTGCTAAATTGTGGTAAATATTTAAACAATTAAAGAGTTCACACTTTTTTCACAAGGTTGAAATGGAGGGAACACTTCCACACGTATTGACAATCCAGCATTGCCATGATACCTAATCAGATAAAAAAAAATTGATCATAAGCCAATATCTTAAACAGAAAAATTTCTCAGCAAAACATGAGCAAAGCACATGCAACAGTGCACTAAAAAGATCATCCACTCTGATCAAGTGGGATTTACTATAGAGTTAAAGGCAATCTCAACAGATGCAAATCAGTGTCATACACTACAATAAAATAATGGACAAAAACTATATGAATCATCTCAGTAGATACAGAAAAATTGTTGACAAAATGCAATATCCATTAAGAGAAAATTTCTCAACAACGTAGTTATAGAAATAATGTGCTTCAATGCAATAAAGACTGTAAAAATGAAAAATACACACAGTACATCATACTAAGTGGTAAAAAATTGAAATACTTTTTTCTGAGATGAGGAACCATGCAAGTATGCTCATACCTACCAGTTCTATTCAATATATTACTGAAGCCTTAGCCAGAGTAATTAGGCAAAAAGGGCTCCTTAGTTACAAAAAATAAATTTTAATTATCTGTGTTTGTAGAAACATGCTATTATTAAAAGTAAATCTAATACATAAATTCAGTAAAGTTGTAGTCTACAAAACAACATACAAAAGTTGGTAGGATTTTGATACAATAACAACTATGTCAAACAGAAATCTAGAAAGAGATTAGTAAAGTGAGCAGAGGTACTTAGGCATTCACTTGCTCACCATAAAGAAGAGTCAAAGCAGCAGATCTATAGCTGTATTTTGGGGTGAGTCACCATGAAGGGACACTACAACTCAACAGGAAAGATATGAAAACATTGTAAAATTCAGAAACTTATGACAACAGCATAGAAAGAAAAGCAAAGTACTGTATATCCTATCACTAGTTGCCCATCTCCATGGTTGGAGGAGAAAATTTTAACACTCCCTTCCTCAGTGTTAAAATTAAACAAAACTCCTGGAAAACCTTATCTGGGTAGATATTGATAGTACTCACCTTTGGAAAAATTTCATGGCCCTGCTCACAGCCAAGTCGATAAGAGGTCTAAAATCTGTATAGTAGGCTGGTTTTGGAAAAGGAATTTATTTCATCTCCCAATAAGCCTCTAGGGTGCTATAGCTGGGTGCTATCTTGAGAGAGGACCTATTTTCTGAATTTAGAATGCCTAAAGTGTCAGAAACACTGGTATATTCCCACCTCAGGGGCTCCAAGAACATTTCACTGCTGTTACAATTTATTTCTGAAATGTCCTCTGAAAGCACAAGTGTTGAAGACTTGGTCCCCTCAGGCAGCTGTGTTCAGAGGTAGGACCTTCAGAGGCTGATTAGATCTTGAGGGCTCTAATCTCATCCATGGGTTAACTCACTGAGGAATGGATAATTTAATGGATTATTGAGAAATGCTGGAAATTTAAGAGGGAGGGCATAGTTGCAAGAAGTAGATCCTGGGAATATGCCATTGAATACTCTTTTGTCCCTGGCTCCTTTGTCTGTTGTAGTCACCAAGAAAAAGAAGCTGGGCACTGCCACATTCTCCACATGTACCATGAGATTTCCCTTGAGTATTGGTTAAGTTTCTCTAGTACATATATAGTATAATATAATATGATATGATATAATATAATATATATTATATACATGGGGAGAAAGAGAGAGAGAGAGAGAGAGACAGGCTTACATAATCAGAGGCAGTCCACAATGACTCTCTGAACATCTGGAGAAACCTATAGCTGCTGACTCTACAACTTCAAAAGAGCGGAAGAAGGATTAGTTCAAGACTAAAGTTCCTGAAGCTCCCTGAGCAGTCAGTCCCTAGTATGAATGTGAGTTGGATGGTTGAAGAAACTGGAGTCTGATTTCCATAAGTGATGACAGTAAAAACGGTGTACATTCAAGTAGGAGGGAACTTCAAAAAATATAGCAAACTGCTTCAATTCTTCCCCATTTACTGTATTCTGCCCAGGCTGTAAGTCCACTGGCTGACACCACCCACAATTAGGGGTCCTCCTCCTTCAGTTTACCAGCCTACATGCCAATCACCTCTGAAAACACCCTATAGAAACACCCAGAAGTATGTTTTACTAGTCTTTTAAGCATTTCTTAATTGAGTCAAATTGACAGAATATGATTAATGGTCACAATAGGAACAAAAATAAAAGAGCAAATCATGGGCTCAGTCTTCTGAAACTGTAAGCCAAAATAAATCTTTCCTGCTTTAAGTTACTTTCCTTAATGTTGTGACCCAATGATGGAAAACTGACATAATTGCACTGGATCAGCAGGTGATACACTCAAGGGACACTTGTCCCTTGGCATGCATAGCTAGAAGGTTCTGCAATCCTGCTCAAAATCAGAGACACCAACAACAGAGCCAAAGATGCATAACACAATTTTTCCTACTTTTACACCAAAATGATTCCCTTGAACCTTGTCTAAGTAAACACACAGGGTGCACACTGTGCTATCTACATCACACTTTTCTGAAATGCTAGAGTGTCTCTATTTGTGATGGTTCATCCTGTTAACTTGATTTTGTTGAGAAGTGTCTAGGAAATTAGGAAGTCACATTTCTGAGAGTGTCATTGAAAATGTTTTCAGAAATAGTTATATGCAACAGCACAGTGAAAGAACTGACAACCCAAATGGTCCCTTCCAATAGGGTGGGAGCCCTGAGGAACAAAAACCAGAGGAGATCTACCAGCTGCACTGTCACACGCGCACTCTGCTTCCCTAGCTGTCCTGTCACAGACAGCATTCCTGCATAATGCCCTAGGCCAGGGTGTTTCTGCCTAACACTGGGCTAAAAGCAATGGAGGTGGCTGACCAGGGACCAAAACTTCTGAACCTAAATCAAAACAAATTTTTCCTCCAACTTGTTATGCACAGGCAACTTGTCACAGTGATGGAAAGCTAATTAATATACAACTCTTGCAAGACCTAATAGATGCTGGGTCTTTCCAACACATGCTCTGTCCATCTCACTATTCACAGTAAATAAGTTACAGAGACATTAGACTATGGTAACTTGCTGGAAGTCAATTTAGCATAACAAACCAATCTCTCAATATATATCTTTAAGAGACATTTATTTTGTAGACTATTAAAAAAATGATAGAAATAGCTATTTTACCAGGTATAAAATTTTCAACATAGGAGCACAAAAAAAAAATGAAGAAAGAGTCATGGTTTCACGCTGAGTAAAGTGGATGAGAACATCTTAAATGTTTTTATAAGCCTGCCCTGTATGGTACATGACAGGAGTATTGGCTGTATTTTGATCAGAACTTTTAATCATACTTGGGAAGGAGGACTGCTACAATTGCTCCAGAAAGTGGTAAGAATGATTGGATAAATGTGTTCAAAGTAAGGAAGAGTATGTTGAAGGGAATTGATGGCAATACGTCTTCTATGGTAAGAAAAATTTTTTAAATTTTCACCCTATTTTGACCATATCTTGTAGAAAGGCCATACTATAACATGATATAGGGTATACATGGTGAATACATAGCCAATATAACACTATTGGAGGAAAACCTGAAAACAGCAGTACAAGAGTGTCTACTTTCACTGTTTTTGCTCAGTATAGTACTAGGAAATTTAATCAGTGATTAAACATAAGAAAAAAGAAAAGGTATACTAGAAGGAAATGTGGAAGTCAAATAACTCTTGAATGTAGTTGACATGTTACTTACTTAGAAAAACTAGAAGACCCTAGAAAAGGACTATTAGAACTGATCAATTCATTAAAGTAATAGGAAACAAAATCAGTGCCTTTTCTGCATACTGTAGTACCTTGGTTCATGAACTTAATTCTTTCTATGGTTTGTTTAATTCAGTTTGTGATCAGCATAGTGCAAAGAATTTCACTCATGAACCAAGGTACCACTGTACTAATAATAAAATAAGAAACCATGAAAGCCTTCTTATTTATAATTACTGCAGAAATATAAACTATCTAATAACTTTGTAACTAAGGAAGTAAAAAGCCTTCACAATGAAAATTGTGAAGCTCTAAGTAAGTAAATTGTACAAAACACTGAAAGTTTTCTGATGTTCGCTTACTGGAAGATGAGTCAATGCAATTTCCATAAAGATAAATTGACAGCTCAAGGAACTAGGAAAAAATCCTAAAATATATTTGGAAATAAAAGATCCCAATAGCCAGGACAATCCAATGCTGGAAGCATCATAGCATCTGATTTTAAGACATACTATGGAGCTATAGTGACAAAGAAACACATGATATTGCCTTATGAACTGATACCTAGGACAGCAGACTAGAACAGAGAGCCCATCTATAACCAGGGAGTCTCAACAAAGTACCTAAATATGCACTGGAGAAAAGACTTTTTGGCAAATCAAACACATGAGTATCATCATGCAAAAAAATGGACCTTGACCTCTTCTTTCATTCAGTGCAAAAAATGAAATGTTTCAAATTCCTAAATGTGAAAGTTGGAACTCTGAAACTATTAGAGTAAAACTTAAGAAACACTTAAATACATTGGTATAGGCAATGAGTTTCTGTGTAGGATTCCAAAAGCAAACAAAAGTATGGCAAATGAGATCCCCCAAAATGGGCTTAATTGAATTCAAAATTCAGCAAGCAAAGAAACAGAGACCATTTGCAGCAAGGGGCAAAATATTTTCTAGTTATTTCTCTGACAGAGAGTTATTAGAATAAACAAAGAAGAGAAACCACAACCTTCACACTAGCATCCAAAAAATAAATACTTAGGAATTAATCTAATGAAAGAAGTAAATGAGCTATACAGGGAAAATTATAATACCCTGAAAAAAAGAAATCAAAGAGGACCTCAGAAAATGGAAAGACATCCCTTGTTCATGGATAGGAAGAATAAATATTGTGAAAATGGCCATTCTCCCAAATTGTTATACAGATTCAATGCGATTCCAATGAAAATACCACTAATATACCTCATAGATCCAGAGAAATCACTCCTAAAATTAATCTGGAACCAGAAGAGACTTAGAATAGTAAAGGCAATTCTAAGCAGCAAAGGCGAGGCAGGAGGCATCACAATCCCTGACTTGAAGTTATACTACAAAGCTACTGTAATAAAATCAACATGGTACTGGAATAAAAACAGATCTGAAGATCAATGGAATAGACTAGAAGATACAACCACAACTACAAACACACCCAACCACCTTATCTTTTATAAAGGGGCCAAACATGTTCACTGGAAGAATGACAGTCTCTTTAATAAATGGTGCTGGAAAAACTGACTGTGCATATGCCGAAAACTAAAACTAGACCCATGCCTATCACCATGTATTAATCTAAATTCTAAAATGGATCAAAGATCTAAATATTAAAACAGAAACACTAAATCTGTTGAAAGACAAAATAGGTGAAAATCTTGAAGATGTAGGGGTAAGTAGAGAAATCATGAACAAGAATTAAACTGCACGGGAAACACTTTCCAGAATTAATAACTGGGATCATGTCTTATTAAAGAGTTTCTGCATGTCGAAAGAAATCTTCAGCATAATGAAAAGAAAACCCACAAACTGGGAAAAAAATCTTAGTGAACTGTCCCTCAGACAAAGGACTTCTATCTAGAACTTATAAAGAATTTAAAAAATCATACCCCAAAATTCAAAGACCCAATCCAAAAATGGGCATCTGAGATGAATACACAATTCTCAGATGAAGAAATACAAATGGAAAATAAATACATGAAAAAATGTTCATCATTGGTCATTAGAGAAATGCAAATTAAAACCACACTGAGATCCCATCTCACTCCAGAAAGAATGGCCAGGATCAAGAAAACTACCAACAACAAATGCTGGGGAGGCTGTGGGGAAAAAGGAACTCTTCTGCACTGTTGGTGGAAGTATAGAATGGTGCAACCACTGTGGAGGTCATTCTGGAGATTCCTCAAAAATCTGTGATTGGAAGTCCCATTTGACCCAGCTACTCCCAGGCTATTTTAGGCATATTTCCAGAAGAACTGAAAACATCATACCACAATGATATATGTGCACCCATGTTTATAGCAGCACAATTTGTAATAGCCAGATCTTGGAAACAACCTAAGTACCCATCAACTGAGGATGGATAAAAAAATGTTGTGGTACTTTTATACAATGGAATACTACTCAGCTATAAAGAATGATTACATTGAGACACTTATAAATAAAAGGATGCAACTTGAGATCTTGCTCATAAGCAAAATAAATCAAACTCACATGTATAAATACCATACAGACTCCCTAGTGTAAGAAATGGTAAGAGTACATAAGATTTTATGGTAATCATGAATCCCCATTACATTGCTTTGAAGCCTTATAATGTTTTCATTCATTAGTTGGGGTGGTTTTATTCTGTTTTGTTTGTATTAACAGCTACTTTGAAGAAAATAAGACATTATGGCAGCCATTGCTGATTTAATTTCATCTTGCTTTGAAGTCCTATCATGCTTTTTTTCTTCTATTATCATTGATTCTATCATATTGTGTCTTGTTGGACTTTATTATGTGTGATAATATAAACAATTTTTTATGGAAAATGAGATGTTATAGTAGCTATTGTTCATTTTCTGCTATTTGGCTCAGAATGCCCTGAAATACTTTCATTCTCTTGAACGGTTTTATACTATTTTGTTGTTTGACATTATTGTGTGTGAAGCTATTCTCAACTATTTCAAAGAAAGAGACATTATGATAGCTACTGTTAATATCCAGTTGTCTTGTTGTGAAGTGCTGTGTTGTTTACATTATTCTGTTCTGATCTGCTTTGTTCTGTCCTCTTTTGTTTTATTCTCTTTAAATAAAATTTTAAAAAAAGAATTTAAAACACTTTACAAAAAATTAAGCAATCCCATTAAAAATGGGCAAATAATCTGCATGGATACTTCTCAAAAGGAAAAAAATAAATGTATATTAAATATATGAAAAACATTGAATGTTATTAGCCATCAGGGAAATGAAAATCGAAGTTACACTCAAATATTCTTCACCTCAATTAGACTGGCAACAAGAAGAAAGAAAAAAAGAAAATTCTGATGTACAGCCCTGTCCACATGCTAAAATCTAATGGATTGTATATAAATTTATAAATTACATAGAATCAAAATTTTAGTTCCATAAATCTATTACTTTCAAAAAGCATAACAAAATTCTGACACAGATGTGGATAAAGAAAATACAGTAGCACATACACAACAGAGTATCATGCAACCATAAAGAAGAATGAAATCCTGTTATTTGCAGGAAATGTGTGGAACTCCAGGCACATAGAGACAACCATGAGTGGGAAGAGTGGGTAACAGACAATGGTACAAGCAGAATGTAATATTGGTCAGAGTTCTCTAAAAGAATATATAGGAGATTGCAAGATGGCCGACTGAGTAGCGGCACAATAAGAGAGCTTCTCTGAGGAAAAAATAAAAAATAAAAACAACTCAGATGCTGGAATCTGGCAATATGGAGAAAGCCAGAGAAAAGGAGAGGAATTCTCATGACCCAGGAAGAAACTGAGGAAAAAGAAAAAAAAAAGAATGAAGAAAAAGAAGCACGGACAGAGGGCGAGCTCTGATCGCTGTACCGGAATGTCTTAAAGTCAGGTGACTCATGATCGAGCTGAGGTTGCGGCCCTGCTGAGAGCAGGGGTTGGTGAGTTCCAGACCCTCGGCTGGAGGAGGCCCTGAGACGGGGAGTGGAAACAACCAGTTGAGCTGCGTGAACTTTGGTGAGTGACGGGAATTGGAATCCCCAAACTGGGAGGACTGGCTGGGCAACATTTTGGAGTTGGGCAGGGCCAGCTTGAATTGGGGCCCTAGGCAGAGTCTGCTGATGACTCCTAGTCCAAAGCACATTGGTGGGATCTGCTCGGGCAGGGCCATGCCCTTGGTTGAAACCCAATAGCCAGGGACAAGGCTTTTCTGGGCCAGTGGCATCCCCAGGGAACACACAAACCTGTTGAAGCATAAACTGGTTGACTGGCATAGAAGGAGGAGCCAGCTCTCAGCATGCAACTCACAGATCCGCTGCAGACTGAGGGGTGGTACTCCCTAGCAAGTGTGCTGCAGAAAAACTGTAAGCAAAACAAAAGGTCCAGAGACCTCCACCACCCACCCGTCTGAAGGGGGCTGAAAACATGACAAGACAGAGAAAGAGCAAAAGGTCCCCAACTGTGGAAACAAGGAAAGTGAGTTCAACAGAAGTAAATGCAGAGGAGGTTGAGAGCAGCAAACCTATAATGTCAGAGACAGCCTCATCAGAAATAAAGAAACACATCCGTGACCTCATCGTCAAATTTAAATCTGAAATTCTAACTCAGGTGAAGCAAGATATAAGAAGACTAATAAAAGAAGTCCTGGGTAATCCTCAAGTAGACACAAATGAAAGAATAGAGGAACCCAGAGAAAGGAGACAAGCCTTTGATGAAGAATATAAACAAACCTAGAATATATGAAACAGATCCAAAGAGAATATCAGGAAATTAAAAACTCCATTGAAACCTGGCAAAACCTTTTAACAGAAGCTAAAGACAAACTTTTAAAACTTGAAGATAGATTTGGAAAGTATGATCGTGAAAAGAAGGATCTCTTAAAAATAACAAGAAACCAGGAAGCAATGATACAAAGCCTAGAAGATGACAAGAGGATTTCTAACCTAAGAATAAAATATATGAATGAAGATAGAGTAACAAATACAAATACAAATGAAATAAAAAGTCTATTCACATAAATAATGAAGGAAAACTTCCCAAACATAGGTAATGGAAGTGAAGTTCAGATAAATGAGGCATATAGAACTCCAGCCAGCTATAACCCAAACAGATCTACACCCAGACATATAATAATCAGGATCCCAGAAATCCATCGCAAGAAGAGAATATTAAAAGTGGTCAGAGAAAAGAAACAGATTACCTATAAAGGAAAACTCATCCAAATCACAGCGGACTTCTCAATGGAAACCATCAAATCAAGAAGAGCTTGGAGCAAAATATTCCAAGCCCTGAAAGAAAATAACCTCCAACCCAGAATGATGTACCCTGCAAAACTGTCTCTCAAAATTAATGGAGAGACAAGATATTTCCACGACAAAGAGGAACTGGGGGAGTTTGTGACCACCAATCCAACCCTGCAAAGAATACTGAAGAACACTCTAGAGAGAGAGAAGAAAACCACCAGGGTTCCAGGAATAATGGCAGAAAGGCCTCAAAGAAAGGAGCAGACAGTGGAATGAAGGAGAAAAGTAAACAAATAACAACAGAAAAATAGCATGGCAGAGATAAAACAGAGAAGATTGGTTATATCACTGCTTTATCTTGACTGATTTTATTTGAATCTGGTATACTTGAGAGTGTCGAGTCTGAGAGTAGGGATAACTACTCTGAAGATGACAGGATTCAATAGGATACCCATTCTGGTTTGATTGTTATCTACCTTTGAAGTCCTATAATGTCTCCAATGTTTAGATTTCATTAATAATGTAAAGCAATGCTAAGTTTATATTATATTTGATGATATAGACAATTTTATTGAAAATAACTAGAGACATCATAGTGACTACTGTAGAGCACCTAATGTTGTGTTTTTGTATGTTCTTTTCATCTCGTGTTTCTCTAGGAATTTGTATTGCTGACTGGTTTTGGTTTGTTTCTCCCTCTAATACAGAAAGGCTAGGTATATGTGTAGAGACTTATACCTGTGTAGAACTTCTAAGTAGTCTACAAGAATGGATTATAGTTATTGTAAAGGAAAAAAAAAGGAAAAGAGAATATTCTAAATTACATAACGGCATGTATGTTTGAGTGTGTGGAATTAATAACCATGTTGCTAAAGTTTTAGTTGGATGGATGAGCAAAATTGACTGCAGTCTCACTGTTTGGATGTCCACTTTGTGGACTTTAGTTTTGTAACTTGAACAACTGCATCTAAGAGGAAAGTATATAATTATCAACTAGTGATTTTTACTGGTTACTATTTTGTTTTGTTTTGTTTTTGAGATTTTATATTGTTTCTACCCTCTTTCTGTTTCAAAATTTTTTCTTTAACTAAACAATTTAAAAAAAATCAAGAGGAGGAAAAGAAAGTGCTCTAAAAGAGATAACTGTATGTATATTTAAGTGTGTTGGATTGATAACCATGTTACTAAGTTTTTGTTGGATCAGTGAACAGAACTGTTTGCAGCCTCACTGTTTGAATGTTCACTTTGTATGCTTTAATTTTGTAACTTGAACAACTATATCCAAGAAGACAATATGTAATGTATCAAATAGTGATTTCTTACTTTTTATTTTTTTTTGAAACTCTGTATTGTTTCTACCCTTTTTCTGTTTTGCTTCCTCCCTTCTTTAAATAAAATTAAAAAAAAGAATATATTTATTCTCTCTTGATAGATAGGCAGACAGACAGATAGAGAAACAAAGACAGAAACAGAGAGAAACTGCCAAAAAACACACTTCAGGAAAATAAAAATAGTATGATGGTATTACTGTCATATGGGTGACACTAGAAGATGTCATATATTGACAGCACTGCTGACCCTGAGAGAAGAAATCAAAATTGTACATTCAGCAATGTCAATGACCAAGGTTACCGAGAAGTGGTAGGCTGTACTAATAAATGTCTACATGTTAACCGTCACCACTTTGAGCACCTCTTGTAATTGTAAAGGTCAAAGGTAACTGGTAATAATCTCATGATATCTCAATAAATGTAGTATTAAAATATGTATGCAAGTGTTTCTTTTCTTGAAGTGCATACACATTATTGGTGGAATATCTATATCTATATCTATATCTGTATCTATTTTTTCTGGATGAGGCTTTTAGTATTAGAGCTGGGATGGTCCACAATGGGCATACTAGAGTGCTGGAGGATACAGTATCTACTTAGCTTACTGAAAGGTACAGGAAAAAAGGTTCAAAGATATGGTATCATTGTAAAACTTAAGGCCTGTGGTACTTCCCTGGTTTATGTCTGTGGAGAATCTTTTATCTGAATCTTTATTGAGAGGCTAAAGAAACTGGAGTCTAATGTTTATAGGCAATGACAGTTGGAAATAACTAGCCCACAGAAGCACAATGTAGCTTGTAAGACAAAGTGTGGTATCTTCTTTCTCTTCCGTCTTCCATATGCTGCAAACCTATTGGATGATGCCATCCACCTCCAGGTAGGTCTCCCCTTAGTTTGCTGGCCTACATACCATTCACCTGTGGAAACACTCCACAGACACATTAACAAATATGCTTTACTCATATGCTAGGCATTTCTAAATCTGTTCAAGTTGACGATAATGATTCATGATGTCAGATGAATAGACATGATCAAGGATGATATATGGATGTACAGAAATGATAAAGGGAATCCTGCTAACTCATGAAATTAATACACATTGATAATTATTATTAAGAAAAATCAAGAAAAATAGTCCATATTCAACATATCAAAAAGGAAAATAAATTTGACAGAGATGAAAAATCTGCACATAGAAAACTATAATCAAGTGAAAGTCATCAGGACACTAACGGATATTTGTTGTCAATGGATAATAAAAGCTAATGTTGTTCCAATATCCATACTACATAAAGTAGTTTAGAAATTCAATGCAATTGGTGTTAAAATTCTCATGATGTATTTGCCCACTGGAATAGAAAAAGTGACCCTAAAATTTATATGGAACCAAGAAGATCCCAAAATGCCAAAGCAATCTTGAAAAGAGTAAATCTTGAGGCCTCACACACCTGACTTCGAAATAGAATACCATTATACAGTAGCCAAAGTAGTATGACACTTGAATAAACAACACAGATAATTAGAAAAGGAATGAAGACTCCAGAAATCTATTCATGTGATTAAGTTCAATTAAGCTTTTTCAAAGATGTCAAGAATTTCTCACATAAAATAAACATCCTTCTAAATAAACTACATTGAGAGACATGGCTAGTAACATGCAGAAAAATGAAATTAGTTTGTTACTTCACATCATATACAAAGTCAACTCAGAAGGACTAAAGATTTAAACATAAAACATAAAATATAAAGCTGTAAAACTACTAGAGAAAATTTAGGGGGAAGACCCAGGGCATTTGTCTGTGTGATAATTTTTTCTGGAAATAAGGAATTGGTACAGAGAATTCCTTTAAATTTATACAATTAATATGTGTTAATAATTGTAATAAAAATTATTATATATTTAATATATCCAAAAGAAAATAATAGGAATGAATTTAAAGTAGACGAAAAATCTACACATTGAAAACTACACATAAGGTAACAAAACTAAAATATACAGAGAGGTTACTTTCACCTAAAAAGCTTTTGCACAGCAAATAAAACAATCAACAGAGTGAAAAGACAACATATATACTAAGAGAAAATATTTGAAAATCCCATACCTGATGAGGACAATACTCAATATATGTAAGGAAATTAGACATTTCAATAAAAAGTGAACAAATAATCATATGAAAAAAATGGACAAAACACCTGAATTGAGATTTTACAAAAACAGATATTCAAATAGTTAACAGGTACTTGAAAAAATGCTCAGTATCCTTAATCATCAACAAAATGCAAGTCATCTCACAAGAAGATCTCTCATGACTACAATGAAAAACTTGAAAGATAAGCATTGTCAAGGATACGGAGAAAGGAGATCTCTTGTACCTTGTTAGTAAAAATGTGAGTTAGTAGAGTCCTTATAAGAAACAGTATGGACTTGACTAAAGTACTAAAAATAGAATTGCCATAAATTAAACAATTTCATCTCTGTATGTATATCCAACAGAATTTAAATAAGTTGAAGAGATGTTTGTACATCTGGGTTTATTGCAATATCAGTCACAATATGCCAAATATGGAAATAACTTATATGTCCATCATTGATGAGTGACTAAAAAAATGTAGTACATGTAATCAGATTTCTGCATGTAGATGACTATTTTACTTAAAATTGTGAAAGTAGTTGTTATGGTTTATACACTGTAACAACTTGAGAAGTCTAGAAGCATAACTAAGTGACTCAGCAGCCCTATGTCCTGGGGTGCAGAGGACAAGCCATTACCATTCTAGGGTATTGTTCACTGTGTCAATTTGAGAAAGTCAGAAGTTTAAGTGATTCAGCAGGGGCCAGGGGCCTTAGTTTGTGACATTCTCCTGAGGAGGGCACCCAGGTGGTGTGAATGCCACACCCACCCCAGGGGAGTAGTCTGCATACAATAAAAGGCCAATGAGGAGGGACTGATTGCTTGTTCTTTGGAGGAGCCTCAGTCTTTGCCGTCAGCTTGAACAGTCCTCTCCTGGCTTCTGGCACAGACAGTTTGGCTTCCACCTGGGACTCTTCTGCCTTCATTATATACTCTTTGGCCTTTGTCGTAGACTCTTCAGCCTTCTGTCCTCTAAGGTTTGGCCCCTGATACAGACTTGCTCGGTACACTGCAGCAAGCTCCAGCCCTTGGGCTGGACCCTTCAACCTCCAGAGGGCAGTCATTCTCTGTACCCACCCTCATTCTACTTTGCAGCTGACCATTGTAAGCCAATCTTGTAATTTCTTATACGTTTGTATATCTTGTGTTAAATCTGTTTCTCTAGTAAACACTGATCATATACTAGCAGTGCTATTGTTGATTTTTACTACACAGTTGTAATAAATAACTGTGAATAGGTACTCAAATGAGTAACCAGACAAAGAAAGGTTGCAGAAAGAAGAGAAAGTGAACAATTGATCTTTGGCTTTGAATATCATGAAGACAAATTAAAGTGAAAGTTATTCTGGGAAAGTGACAGCAAAGACACCCCCAGGTAGCTTCCTCTGTACTATTACAAATTCCTCCTAACACTATCCTTGGGCTTTCATTGGCTCACCAGATCTTTTTTGGGGGTAGGGGGGGTACTGGGGATTGAACTCATGACCTTGTGCTTGCCAGGCAGGCATTTACGCTGCTGAGCTAAATCCTCAGCTCCTAGCTCACCATTACATCCATTACATAACCTGCACTTAAAAACTTAACTATGGGGCTGAGGGCAGTGGCACATGCCTGTAACTGCAGCACTGGGGAGACTGAGGTGGGAGGATTGCTGCAAGTTCAAGGTGAGGCTGGACTACATAGTGAATTCAAGGCCAGTCTGAACTACATAGTGAGACCCTGTCTTAAAAATATACCTTACAAGGACATAACTCAGTGGCTCAGTGGCTTCTTGGCAAGTGTGAGGTTATGAGATTGATTCTCAGTTTTAAAAAAAAGTCTGAATTCTGACCCTGCCTAATCCTGCACTATCTCAAATTAGTACTTACCTTTTCTTTTATTCCTTTTTTTGTACGCAGGGCTTTAAATGCACCAGGTGAATGCTCGACCACTGAGCCACATACCTAATCTGTACACATAGTATTTTCACCTCTAATTATTGTCATATATTGCATCTATTTTTTAAGACTGAATTTCACTATGTAGCCGGCTGGTCTTACTTAAGTCACTATATTAGCACAGATTGGCCTCAAACTCACAGCAATTCTTCTGCCTCAGTCCCCTGAGTGCTGGGATTAAAAGTGTGCATCACCACATCCAGCGTTACATCTTTTCCTTATGTCACTTCTTCCATTTTTGTACTCTATCCATAATCCCAAGATGTGTCCTGGTCTCTACTATGTATTTCAGGACAATGCACACAATGCCTGCTACTATGCTAGTTAAATATCTCTAGTTTGAAATTTGTAACAACCTCAATGCAAACTATTTTTGATAATAAATATATTATTTCATATATCAAGGCATTCAGGACAGCTCCCTGCAATAATGAATCTACTTCATAAGATTATCAAGGACGCAGGATCATTCTACCTTGCTGTTGTTATCTTTGGTCACTATTTCAGCCTAAAGCAAGGTGCCTGTAATTTCAGTATACAAAGATGTGTAAAGCAAGAAGAAAGCCAGAAGTTGGCAGTGTATCTTCATTTAGAAGTGTTAGAATTATCCTAAGATCTTTTTAGAATTTGTTACCTCCAAGCAGACATTTAACATCAAGAGTTAATTTTGGTTGTTACAAAGTCAAAGGCCGAGGAACATGTTGTGTGTCAATGTCATCTAGTGGCTGAGTCCAAGGATGTTGTTAAAATTTTATAATTTAGATAGCAACCTCATCCCTTGCCCCTCATTGCCCACTAAAGCAGAGAATTATCCAGTACCAAATGTCAGTAGAGACACAGCCTAGAAACTCTCCTTAGAGCGATGGAAATCTCTCTTTGATCTGGTAATGGGTTTACTTTTTTCGAGCACATAACTGCATATATTAGAGGGTGGATGTTTAAGTCAAACTGGAGTTCTGTTAAGAAGGTTGAAGGAAGGGGGAAATTATCAGTTTTGTGAGTTTTGGTATTCGCTATATTCTGCATGTGTTGTTCGTTCTAAGTAAATTTAGTCAGGATAGCCTCTCTGAAAGTTACCTCATCCTCTCAAATACTTTTTCCTGGATGCTAGGAAGGATTGGATACTTCTTATGGATGCCAAAATGTGAGTACCTCACATCATAACATTTGTCTCTTGGAATTTTAATTATTATTTACCTAATCAAAGTTTTCACTAGTGCATAATTTCTTTAAATGGTAGGTCTATGCCCTATTCCAAAATCTATCATAACAGAGTCATACCATATAGTATATGAGTGATAAGTGATAGTTCAGTGAAGATGCATAATGTCAAGTTTATTAATTTGTAATGTAGAAATAAATAATAACTAAAACAAAAGTTGGTATATTCATGCATTATATCTAGAATATGGATCATTGTGTCAACAACATCATAGATGCTTAATAGATCAGGCTGTGAAACTGAGACTCTTACTAACTTATTTTATAAAAATTGTGTGTCAGTACAGTAGGTATCAGATATGAAGGTAAACAATAGATTTCATAATTCTGAATTGCTTTAACTAGTTTAAACCATTTGAAAGTTTGAAGGACAGAGAAGAGTTGAAATTTATTAAACAAAATTATCTGGATATGTTTGTTATTTTCCTATGAATTCTTTCCCTTTCTAAATTTTGTTAGTAGGAAGCTTGTTTCCTTCATTTCAAGGAGAGGAGTAGTTCCCTGGACCTACCTAGAGATCATGAAATATGTTCCCCATCTTTAGGAGACCTACTAGACTGATTAATGATTTGAGATTGAGAATTTAAAACAAGTTGTTACAAAGATGACTGTCATATGTTCCACTTGTACTTCCAGAAAATAAAGACCAGATGTGAGGATGTGAGAGAAGGAAGAGGCATAGAGCTCCCTTGTGTCCCATTGAAGAGGAAAATAGAGGAAATAAGGAACCTCTGCAGCAATAAGCTTGGAAGAAATGTTGAATTACTAGAGACCTTAGACAGAGTTACAAGCATCACCCAGAGGCTGAAAGCTTCCTGGCAAGAGAATTTCAGAATGAAACATCACCACTGATGAGTGTTATAGGTTACAGTAGATGTCCCCCAAGAGCCTCGCATGCTCTAAGGTAGGACTTTAGAAAGATGATTGGATTATTGGGGGTTATAGTTGACTTGCTGTTAGAAGGGGATATGTCACCAGACATGGCCTGAAAGAGTTCATCTTCCTTTCTGTTCCTCTCCTCCCTTTACTTTCTGCTTTTTGTTGGTCATACAATGAATGGTTCTCATTCTTAGTAAGAAAGAGGAAAAAAAGAAATGTATATGGAAATTAACATGAAAGAGTTAAGCTATGAGGGTTTCCATAGGAATATTGGAATTTTACCAAATTTCACTTTATTATTTTTTTCCCTAGGTCATAGGAGTGGTAAAAGAATATTACATAGTAGTGGTTTTGATTACATACTGATAGAATGAAATGTTATTTTTTTCAAGAATTTGATTTGTAAATGCAAAAAACTGTGCTTCACATTTCTTCAAAGAAGCCTTGTTTTTAAGAACAACTAATAATATCAGAGAATATCATTCCTTTCATAATTGGAGGATTTACAATTGATACATATTCATATAATTTTTATTTTGTATCACAAAGTAGAATATGTTATTCAAAATATGAGAAAAACTAAGATGTTCATTTAACTAAGGTGATTTTAAAGTTAATGTAGAGATGCATATGAGCTTGCCATTGTAAAAATCTACATTAGGAGTCTATAACATGATAAACTCATATAACTTGATGATAAAGTCATATTTTTTTTTCTTTTTATGTTTTGTTTTGTGGTACTCAGGGTTGAACCCAAAATGTTTGGAATAAGCCACATCCTCAGTCCTCTTTTCTTATTTTCTCGACACAGGATCATACTAAGTCACTAAGAAGCCCAGGCTGGGCTGCACCTTGCAATCCTCTTGCCTCAGTTTCCAAGAACATTAGGAATATAGCTTAGCACTGCCAAGCCCAGCTGATGGTAAAGCTTTTTCATGGAGAATGTTTTAATAAAAACATGAACCAAATTATTCCTAGCAGAAAATATTAAAGGTAAGAGAAAAGTAGTATATAATATTTATGGAATGGGGGAAAGAAGAAAAGGAAAAAGAAAAATATATATGAACAAAGGATATCAAAGATAATCACACCACAAATTCTAGTAGTTTATGGAAAGGAACAGTTAGATCTCATATTTTTTGATCAATGTTGCAAGCCTGATTCTGGTAATCTGAGCAGCTGTTTCAAAGATAACAATACACAATAAAATAACTCTTGTTAAATTCCTATCATCTTGTTTTGAAATTCTATATCACTATTGGTTTCTGTTTCTGTTGTTGTTGTTGTTGTTTTATTTAAAGGGATAAAACAGAAAAAGGAGAGAAATATTACAGAATTTCAAAAAAACCATAAACAGTAATAAATCACTAGCTGATAAATTACATATTGCTCTTTTAGAAATAGTTGTTCAAGTTACAAAATAAAGCACACAAAATGGACATTCAAGCAGTGAGACTGCAAACAGATCTGTTCAACAATCAAACAAGAACTAAGAAATATGGGTAACAATCCTGCACACATAAATATACATGCAGTTATATCTTTTATAGCACTTCCTATTTTCTCTTTTTTGCAATAGCAATTATACATGTTTTTAATTTAAAGAGAAAAAACAGTAAAAAGGTAGAAATATTACAGAATTTCAAGAAAAGAATATAAACAGTAAGAAATCACTAGTTGATACATTACATATTGTTCTTTTAGAAATAGTTATTCAAGTTATAGAATTAAAGCACACAAAGTGGACACTAAAGCAGTGAGAGTGCAAACAGATCTGTTCAACAATCCAACAAGAACCTAGAAATATGGTCATCAATCCCACACACCTAAACATACATGCAGCTATATCTTTTATAGCGTTTCCTATTTCCTTTTTTAATAATAGCAATTATACATTTTAAAAATTTTATTTAAAGAGAAGAAAAAAAACAGAAAAAAGGGTAGCAGCAATACAGAATTCTAAAAGAAAGAAAGAAAAAGGAGAATGAGAAAAAGCCCCACTAAGAAATCAGTAATTTATAAATTACATATTGTCATCCTGGATGTAGTTGTTCAACTTACAAAATTAAAAGGTACATAGTAAATATTCAAACAGTCAGACTACAAACAGTTTTGCTCAAAGATCAAACAAAGATTCAACAGTATGGTCATCTATTTTACACACTCAAACTTACATGCAGTTATATCCCTTAGAGCACTTTCTTTTCCTCTCTTTTTTACAATAGCGATTACATATTTTGGTTTTATTACACAAAATAAACTTATTTCTTATTTACTTTTTACACTAGAGACACAATATGATATTTATAAATATGATTCTTATTTATTTCACTAATGAGGATAGTCTCAAGTTGTTTCCATTTGCCTATAAAGGCCTCAAGATCATCCTTTTTATAGCTGAGTAATATTCCATTGTATAAAAATGCCACATCTTTTTCATCCACTCTGCAGTTGATGGGCATCTTGGTAGTTTCCAGGATTTAGCTATCACAAATTGTGCGGCTATGAACATGGGTGCACATATATCACTGTGATATGAACTTTTCAGTTCTTTGGGGAAAATACCCAGGAGGGGGATAGCTGGATTGAATGAGGCTTCCAATCCTAGTCTTCTGAAAATTCTCCATATGGATTTCCATAATGGTTGTACCAGTCTACATTCCCACCAACAGTGGAGCAGTGTTCCTTTTTCCCTGCATTCTCGCCAACATTTGTTATCAGTTGATTTCTTGATGGCAGCTATTCTTTCTGGAGTAAGGTGAAATCTCAATGCTGTTTTAATTTGCATTTCTTGAATGACACGTGATGGTGAACATTTCTTCATGTATTTATTTGCCATTTGTATATCTTTCTCTGAGAACTGTGTGTTCATCTCAGATGTCCATTTTTGGAGAGGGTCTTTGAATTTGGGGGGCTTGATGTTTTTCAATTCTTTATATATTCTGGACACAAGTCCTTTGTCTGAGGGGTTGCTAGTTAAAATTCTTTCCCACTCTGTTGGTTTTCTTTTCACTCTGTTGATGATTTCCTTTGAAGTGCAGAAACTTTTCAATAATGTGAGATCCCATTTGTTGATTCTTTGAAGTGTTTCCCATGCAGTTTGTGTTTGGTTCATGAATTCTCTGCCTACCCCTATGTCTCCAAGACTTCTACCTACCTTGTCTTCCAGTAAATTTAGTGTTTCTATTTTAATATTGAGGTTTTTGATCTATTTAGACTTTAGTTTTGTGCATGGTGATATGCATGGATCTAGTTTCAGTCTTCGGCATGTAGAGAGCCAATTTTTCCAACACCATTTATTAAAGAGACTATCCTTCTTCCAGTGGACATATTTAGCCCCTTTGTCAAATCTCAGGTGGCTGAGTGTCTTTGTAGTTGTGCTTGCATCTTCTAATCTGTTCCATTGATCCTCAAGTCTATTTCTTTGCCAGTACCAAGCTGATTTTATCACTGTGGCTTTATAGGACTGTTTCAAGTCAGGAATTGAGATGCCTCCTGCCTTGCTTTTGTTGCCTAGAATTGCCTTTGCCTTTCTAGGTTTCTTCTGTTTCCAAATGAATTTTAGTAGTGTGTTCTCTAGATCTGTGAGGTATGTCAATGGCATTTTGATTGGGATTGCATTAAATCTGTATAAGAGTTTTGGGAGTATGGCCATTTTCACAATGTTGCTTCTTCCTAACCAAAAGCAAGGAATGTCCTTCCATTTTCTAATATCCTCTTCAATCTCCTCTTTCAGTGTAGTATAATTTTCAGCATATAGGTCTTTTACATTTTTAGTTAGGTTGATTCCTAAGTATTTCATTTTTTTACATATTATTGTAAAGGACTATATTTCCATAATTTCTGTCTCAGTGAGTTCTTTGTTTGTGTACAGGAATGCTATTAATTTTTGAGCATTGACTTTGTATCCAGCTACACTACTTAACTTGTTTATTACGTCTAGCAGTCTTTTAGTGGAGTTTTTTGGGTCTTCTATATAGAGTACCATGTCTTCTGCAAATAGTGATAATTTAACTTCTTCCTTTCCTATCTTTACTCCTTTTATTTCTCTCTCTTGTCTGATTGCCCTGGCTAGTGTTTCCAGAACTATGTTGAAAAGGAGTGGTGATAGTGGACATCCTTGTCTTGTTACTGATTTTAAAGTGAAAGCTTTCAGTTTTTGCCCATTTAGTATAATGTTGGCTGTTGGTTTGTCATAGATAGCCTTTATAAGGTTGAGGTAGACGCCTTGTATTCCGAGTTTCTGAAGGGTTTTTATCATGAACATGTGTTGGACTTTGTCAAAAGCTTTTTCTGCATCTATTGAGATGACCATGTGGTTTTTGGTTTTGGCTGTGTTGATGTGGTGTATTACATTTATTGATTTACGTATGTTAAACCATCCCTGCATTCCTGGAATGAACCCCATTTGATCACGATGTATAATCTTCTTGATGATTTGCTGCATTCTATTTGCCAATATTTTGTTGAGAATCTTTGCATCAATGTTCATTAGTGAGATTGGCCTATAGTTCTCTTTTTTGGTTGAATCTTTCTCTGGTTTTTGTATCAGAATAATACTTGTCTCCAGAAAAGATTTAGGGAGGATTGCTTTTTTCTCACTTTCATTGAAGAGTTTAAGGATTATTGGCATCAAATCTTCTGTAAATTTCTTATAGAATTCAGCTATGAATCCATCAGGACCTGGGCTTTTCTTTGTTGGTTAGTTTTTGATTACATTTTCAATTTCAATAGCTGATATTGGGTTGTTCAAAATTGCTATATCTTCTTGGTTGAGCTTTGGTAGTTCATATGTTTGTAGAAATCTGTCCATTTCCTCTGTGTTTTCCACTCTATGTGAGTAGAGATTTTCAAAGCAGGTGTTCATGATCTTTTGAATTTCCATGGGATCTGTAGTAATTTCTCCCTTTTCAGTTCTTATTGCATGAATTTGGGTTTTTTCGTTCTTTCTCTTGATAAGGTTAGCTAGTGGTTGGTCAATTTTGTTTATTTTCTCAAAAAACAAGCTTTTTGATTCATTAATTCTTTATATTGTTTTTTTACTTTCAATTGCATTGATTTCTGCTCTAATCTTTACAATTTCCTCTCTTCTATGAGCTTTGGGTTTAGCTTGCTCTTCTTTTTGTAGAAGCTTGAGATGGAGCATTAGGTTGTTTATTTGTGCTCGTTCTGTTTTCTTGATATGACAGTTTATTGCTATATATTTCCCTCTTAAGACAGCTTTCATTGCATCCCACAGATTACAGTATGTTGTTTCTATATTTTCATTGAATTGTAGGTATTGTTTTATTTCTTCTTTAATTTCATCTGTAGCCCACTGGTTGTTCAAAAGGCTGTTATTTAATTTCCATGTAGTTATGCAGGTTTTACAATTTCTTTTGCCATTAATTAACAATTTCAGTGCACTATAGTCAGATATTATGCATGGTATGATTTCAATACCTTTGCATTTACTTAAGAATGTTTTATGGGATAATATATGGTCTGTTTTGGAGAATTTCCCATGTGCAGCTGAAAAGAATGTGTATTCTGATGTGGTTGGGTTGAACGCTCTGTAAACATCTACTAAGCCCAATTGCTCACAGGTATGATTCATTTCTGTTATTTCCTTGCTGACTTTTTGTCTAGTTGATCTATCTCTTTGTGACAATGGGCTGTTAAGATCTCCTGTTATAACTGTATTCTTGTGTATTTGGTTTTTCATGTCCATTAGTATCTATCTTATATAGTTGGGTGCTCCTGTATTTGGTGCATATATATTTATAATTGTGAGTTCTTCCTCTTGAATGTTACCACTAACAAGTATGTAGTGACCTTCTCTATCTCTTTTAATCATTTTAGGTTTGAAGTTCATGTTGTCTGCAAATAGAATAGCTACCCCTGCTTTTTTCTGCGTTCCTGTTGCATGGAATACTGTTTTACTTCCTTTGACTTTTAATCTATGAGTTTCCTTTTGGGTCAGATGAGTTTCTTGTATACAGCATATTGTGGGGTCCTGTTTCTTGATCCATTCTGTCAATCTATTTCTTTTTATAGGTGAATTGAGGCCATTTTTATTTATGGATAGCACTGATATGTACTGGCTCGACTTTGCCATGTTATGTTCCAGTTGTTTCTTTCTGCTTTTCCTCTTATTTAATTGCTTATCCTACCTGGATGTTTCTTTCTGTTGTTGTTTTGGGGATTGTGGTCATTTTTATCTCTGTCTAGTATGTCTTTCACTACTCTTCCTAGGGTTGGTTTGGTGGACATGAATTTCTTCAGTTGTTCTTTTTCATGGAAGTGTCTTGTTTCTCCATTAAATTTGAATGAAAGTTTTGCTAGGTACATCAGTCTGGGTTGAAGGTTGTTCTCCTTCAGGGCTTGAAATATCTCACTCCAAGCTCTTCTTGACTTGAGGGTTTGTGCTGAAAAGTCTGCCGTGATTATAATGGGCTTTCCCTGATCGGTGAGTTGTGTCTTTTCTCTGACAGCTTTTAATATTCTGTTTTTATGCTGTGTGTCTGAGATCTTAATTATTATGTGTCTGGATGGGGATGTATGTTGATTGTGACTGTTTGGTGCTCTATATGCCTCACTTATCTGCATATCAGATTCTTTCCCCATGTTTGGGAAATTTTCTGCTATTATTTCAGTAAATACTTTATGTATGTCATTTGCCTGCATTCCTATATCTTCACTAATGCCCATTATTCTTATATTGTTGCTCTTGGCATCATCATGAAGCTTCTGGATTGTCATTTCATGCTGCTTTGTTATTTTTACAAGTTCTATCCTTTCCTGATCACTAATTGTGATCCTGTCCTCAAGGTCTGAAATCCTATCCTCAGCTTCCTTTATGCAGTTTTGCATGCTTTCAATAGAATTTTTTGTTTCTTGGATGTCTCTGTGAGTGTGTTTCATGAATTCTGATTGTTTTTTATATTGTTCATTCAAAGTTTCAATCAGTTTCCCATGCTCATGTACTTTTTTCTCTAGTTCTTCTTTAGCTGCATTCAACAACTCCTTTACTAAATTTGTTATTTCTATCTTTGCATGGGAGACTACTTCTAATTTGATTTGCTCTATAGCCTAATTCAGTTGTTTTCTTATTTCACTGGCTATCTTTTCAGAGATTCCCAGTGTGTTACTTTTGGGGTCCTCTATTTCAATGTCTTCTATACGTGCTTCTGGTGAACTATATGTTTGAGACTGCATTTTGCTTTTTCATTTTGTCCTTTTCACTCTGCCTTTTTTTCTATGTATAAGAGGGGATCACCCGCTCTTTTCAGACACACCAAAGTCTAATAGTTAGTTGGAGGGAGCTTTATTACTGGCCCTATATCCCCTGTACACCTCTATTTTAGGGGTATACTCACCACATTGATACAGTCAATCCAGTGTAGTTCAAAGTTCACCACCTGGGAGCAAAGTACCAAATTTTCTCACACTAACGATACCGCTGAGATCTTCTGATGTTCCAGGTGGGAGGCGGGGCCATCTGTAGCAGTCCAGGGCAGTTTTCAGTCTTGGGTGGGCCTCCTCATTGTTCCCAGTGGCAGGGCAGGCCCACAGGGGAGGTTCAGGGTAGCCTACCCCTGAGGAAGGCTTGTTCTGAGTTCCAAGTGGCAAGGCAGGCCCACAGTGGAGGTTCTGGGCAGCTTATCCCTGATGCAGGCTTCTGCTAAGTTCCTGGTGGCAGGGCTGGCCCATGGTGGAGGTTCTGGGCAGCTTACCCCTGATGCAGGCTTCTGCTAAGTTCCCGGTGGCAGAGCAGGCCCATGGTGGAGGTTCTGGGCAGCTTATCCCTGATACAGGCTTCTGCTAAGTTCAGTTTTTGGAGGTTTCAGTCCATACTCAGTCCATGGCTCCAAGGCAGGTTGGCATGGTGGCTGCAAACAGCAAGTCTGAAACTGGCAAGAGCTCTGTTGTTGTTTTTGTTTGCTTACTTTTTTATTTTTTTGTGTTTTTCTCTTTAAAATGAAAAAATTGCGTTTGTGCCTACGCTATACTTAAAACTATATTTTAAAAAAACATTTTAGAATCTTTCAGTCAAATACCATTCATCAGTAGAAAACTTTTCTCTCTGGATTTTGGAAGTACCATAAAATCTTCAATCTGCTTTACTCCAGATTTATCTTTAAAATTGGGCATATATTGCTGTCACGTCCACTTGAGCTCTTAAAATGGCCTTATGATTGTCTGCTCACACTACTTCTGTCCTTGTTCCCCCTATAAGTCCTTCTCTGGCTGAACAAAGGACCCAAACACATCACTCAGTTTTTTAAAAAACTTTTCAGTGATTTCTTCAAAAATTCTAACTAAATGTATGGGTCTTCCATGAGTTCTCCACCCCTGCAGATTATCTGCAGGTTAGTAGGGTTCTTGCATTCCTCAAGTCATGGCTGGTAGTCTCTGTACTGTGGAGATAAACATACTCTTCTTAAATTCTCCTGGTGTTTTTCTTTTGTCCACTCACTGTACTTTAACTGCACTGGTATCAATTATTTATTGTCTAAACTCACCAACCTCATTCCACCTTTGGGCCTGTATGTTTAATCTTTCATCTTCTTGTAACCTTCTTTCTTTGGGTCTTCACTTGGCTGGAACATTTGTAAATTGAAGCATAATTCCATTGTCCATTTCTTAGGAAGTTTTTCTTGCCCACATAATCTAAAAATCATCTTCCTCCTAATGCTCTTTACTTTCTTTGATCACCTTCAGTAAAACACTTGGCCCTATCTTAAAATTAGGATGTTTTCTCCTTCTTTTCTTTTTTTTAGACTCTCTCTCCATTTCCTTTCTCCTTCCTCCTTTTCTTCTCTCTCCTGTATTGTATCTGTCCTTCTTTTCTTTTCTTTTCTTTTCTTTTTTTCTTTTCTTTTCTTTTCTTTTCCTTTACTGGGGAGTTAACTCAATACTTAAAGTAAAGCTTGCCATATTAGATGCCTCTAGTTATGTATTGCTTATAAATCTTCAAAAAAAGAGAAAGCTCCTTTTCGAGTAGGAATCCATACAAATTGATTTTCCCCTATGAATTATTCTTTATCCAACTTTCATCTGGCTGAGTCTTGAATTTAATGCCATTGCCTAGTCATTCTACATTTAATTGCTCTCTTTACCTTGCATCACAGCACTTACCAAATCTATATTTATAAACAGAGTGCTTAAAGAAGACTAAACACATATTACTTATTTGTTTGAGACAAAATACCTGACACTCCTAAGTGAAAGTTTACTTTGGCTTATAATTTCAGAAGGTATAGTCCATAGATAACTGATTGACAGGCACAAAACTCATGGCAGGAGAATATGGCAAGGGAAAGGTGTGTTTGCTTCATGGAAGCTGGAAGCAGAGAGAGAAGGGAAGAGCTGAGGAAAGAACACACTCAGGCCACATCTGCCTCTTCCTGACAGCACATTCAGCTATTAAATCACCAATGGAGTAAATCCACTGATGAACATGGTGCCCTATGATCAAGTCACCTCCCCAGAACTCCACCTCTGAGCATATGAGACTTTGGGGGGACATTTTAGATGTTTAGATATAAACTTTCACAATGTGTGTATGTATATTGTGTATGAATGCCACTACTTACACACATGGGCATCAGCATGGGCATCCATAAGCAGGCTGTACATTTTTGTTCATATGAAGAGAAAAGCCAGTGAGCTGAGATATTGAGGAAAAGACTCAAGAAGTTTATTTGTTTTCATAGAATTTCCCTGAGCAAAGCGGGTTATAGGGTCACTGTATTTAAAGCTACTGTAATTTAATTTCATGATGATGAATGCCACAGATAACTTCTTTTTAAAAGAATGGCATATTGCTTTATTTAAGAATACATTATCTATTTGTCTGTTGATGGGCACCTTGCCATGCAGAAAGATAAACTTGAAACATTTTATGTAAATGGATGCATCTTGACATCATACTTTTAACTGAAATAAATCAGAAACATACGTTTAAATATTATATTGTTTATCTTATGTGAAAAACAAAAAAATATAAATAAGAACAAAAATAAATGACAGATATTGGAAGTACGAAGAAAATGTTCAAATTGGAGGGGAACAAAGGAGGCATATGGAAGGGAAAAAATGAAAAGGGAGAAAAAGAATAAAAGGGAAAATTGTAAACAAAGTTTTTGTAACTAAGGAAGCAAGGAGAGTTTTAAAGGTAAGGAAGGGATTGGGGCAAAAGGGAGATAGGTGTAGGTACAGATTCCCTATGATGGATTTGATCAGTATGTACAGGAAATACATAGTAATAAAAAGGAATACATTGTCAAATCAGAGTATTTTCTATGCTGTAAAATAAGAAAAGATGAATCATATAGTGATATTTTCATAGAACTAAATTAGAAAAGATTTTTTTTTGTACCAGGGAATTGAACTCACAACCTTGCACTTACCAGGTGCTTGTGCTGCTGAGAGAAATCCCTGGCCATAAAAAAAGGTTTTAATTTAAATAGCCATCTTTCAAGCTTTCTATTTTTCTACCTTTGTCTTACTTTAGTTTATGCCAACAATATTATTAAACATTTTTGAAATAATTAAGAAATGATACAGCAAGGTGGCATTATAAATCTCTTAAGCTATACAGAATTGCCATTTTATTTAAGAAATCTTCATTAATAAAAGATCTCAAATAAGCTCCTTATAGGACTTGCAAAAATGATATTCAAGATAACTTCAAAAATGATTTTCAAGCACTGGAAAAGTTATTGCTTCCTATTAACCCACTCATGAGATTCACTGGGTACAGAAGGTGACTCTGAATGTGGAAGCAGGCAGGTCAAAGAGGGGCTGCTTCACTTTCCATGTGATTTAAAGCCTGTGTCTCTTTCTTTGAACTTGGTTCCCTCGTCTATAAAGAGGCATAACAATAAGTCACATGGGTTGCAGTGAGAATTAGTGACATAATGTGAGAGCAACAATCTTTGTAAAGTATAAAGTATATACAAATTCTGTAGTTATTTTGCAAATGTCAGTCTTGCTTCTAGAGTTTCCATCTAGTTTGGAGAGTTTGCTTAAGGGGGAAATGAGAGTTCATAAACAGAGTCACCAGCAGCTTGGAGCACAGAACTGTTACTGTAGAGGGAAAAAAAGGCTGTTACCATGGCAAAGGGACAATACCCTGACCCATGTGTACATGAGATGGCAAATGTTCGAACACTTCTTTGATGCCGTCTTCCCTCTGACTTTGTAATTCTCACTGTTTATACCATGGAAACAACAGCACATGGCTTGTCATGATATATGGTTGTTCAATACTTACAGGACAGGTAAGATACCAAGAAAATCAAAACTCTCAGAAAGGTGGATTGCAAAATCAATTATGCTTCCAGGAAAATTCAAAGTTCTCTTTAGGTTGAGTTCTCAACATGCTATCCCTGACAAACATCCTGTAATAACAGGTTTTAGTTTTAGGTTCCTGTACTTTTGATATAGATGTTCATCAGAGAGACTTTCAAAAAGGAAAATTCCATTCCAGGTTTTTGAAACATGATTCTTTTTGATTTGTTCATTGTTCAATTTCATCTTCACGACAGAAAGTATTTCTTGAGGTAACTTTGTCCCTTATATAGTGGGACAATGTTGTGACATCAAAGAACGTAAAAACGAAGCACCAGGGATATAGCTCAGTGGAACAAGCACCTCCCTGAGAAACACAAGGTCTTGAGTTCAATTTCCAGATCAAAAAAAAAAAAAAAAGAAAAGAAAGAAAAGAAAAGAAAAGAAAAGAAAAGAAAAGAAAAAATATAGAATACAAAAAATGTCCAAGGAGACACAATAACCACAGTTCTTAAAGGCAAAGTGTGTTGTTCCTTTTGGGCCACAGTAAACACCAGACACTGGTAATAGAGACTCTGGAATGTAATATTTGGAGTTATTTTTTAATTTTCTCAATCCTTGCCATCATAATGAAAATCGATAAATTAGAAGGTCACCTTTCTGCATCATATTCAATGCTTGTACTTTCCAAGTGATAATGTAGCTCAATCTGCTACATATGTTACATATAAATTCAAAGCTGATTTGGTGACAAATAAATTCACCTTTATCTCAATTCTGGGACTTGCTTTATAATATATGATATATCATGTTTTTGCAGAATTTCTTTAATGATCTTCACCATTCAGGCAGTAGAGATTCTGACTCTTAATGCCATGTCATTGTAAATTATTGTTTATGAACAAAAATTAAGAACTTTAGGACTGAAAGTTTTTCTATTTTCCTCTATTTCTAATCACTCTGAGTACTTTCCTGATGTTTCTCTTCCAGTACATAGGTTCAGTGAAAACTCATGCGTATTTCAATTAATAGGATTAATTATCAGCCTTCCACTAATTATAATTAAACCTCTCAGGTAATTGTGTAGGTTAACTTTGACAACTCACACATACAGAAGAGTATTTTGTAGAATAATAGCACATTAAACTGCAAAACACACTAAAGACCATAAAGGGTAAGAACACAGTGGAACAGCATTCAGAATGTTAATATATTAAACTTTTTATTGTGTGTTGCTATGTACATCTAATTGCAAAATGTGTTACTAAATATATTACATTGTCTCCTTTATATAGTAACAGTTCCTTAATGCAAACCTTATGACAGAAGGCATGTGTACTAAAAATTTCTTCAAAAATTTATAACTATTTCTGCCCTCCATTAGTATTCTAAATTCTTGTTAAATATCTTATGCTTTAGAAATGAAATGCCCTTAGAATTGGCGATTTGTATGCAACACAAATGAAAAAGCTTTTTCCTCAAAGCATCTATCTTTGAATGTACAAATTAAGGCTTTCTTCATTTATGAAGATTATCTTAAACTGTTATTTATACTTAATGGTTAGTTTGTATATTAGTACATTAAGAAGTCAGCGTTCTGAAGATGCCATATGACACCAAAATGGCCATGTTTTCAAATTATGGAATGCTTCATTGCAGAGTCAGACTCTATAATCTGCAACCAATTTGTGTCAGCTTTCTGCATAGAAAAAAAATCTCAAATCCTCTCTTAAACCAGGAATCAGCTGAAGGTTTGTCTTGGTTTCATGAGCCCAGCACAATTAGGCGGCACGTGAATTCGGGCCACATGCGTTTATTGCTCTTCCTGGCATGTGTTACTTTGATGTGTTAGGATCGGAAGGCTCACTCTTTTCTGGGCAGCCTTCCTCCTGGGTCTTTATACTGCTTAGCAGTTGAGTCCAGACTTTGAAACACAGCCTAATTTAGAGGCGGATGCTGCAGCTGCTGCTGTCATTTCAGATGATTTTTTTTTTTTTTGCTTTGATGTCAGCTTAGAATCTTGGGTGTTGTATCAGTCCAGCAGTGTCTGCAATTCACAAAAAAGAAAACACAGCATTTAAGCTTTTGTTTTAGTCTTTAAACTGAATTTCAACACCTTTTTAAACTATCAAAAATTGTAGTTGAGCAAAATATATAAAAGGCTGTATATTAAGTAGAAGAAGGTATGAATAAAGAGTTTGTAGTAGCTCCACTGGTATTAATTTAACATTAGAAATCAATATTTGATAAACATTAATAACAATACAGTGGTTTTTGTTTCATTATTTGTTTCATTCCCAAGTCTGATTAATGTGGCATACTATTTTTTCTTCTAAATATTTTTGTGGGTCATCTTTAAAGCATTTTTCCACTCAGTATTAGTTTATCCTAATGAACCATGCTTTTCCTTAACACAGTGAGCTTACTAAAGCCTTTGGGAACAGGATGCACAATGGACCTGTTTACCTTCATTTTTCACTAATTGAAAACCCTAAATTTGAGAAACCATAAGCTTATTGGCTTTCTAAATTGGTAATGGCTTCAGTATCTTCAAATCAGGTATTTCATGATATGAAGATTAGTTTTAAAGCCTAAAACAAATGGAGATTTAGGGGTTAATTATACAAGAGCATATATGACCATGTGGATAGATTTCTCTCCACCTCACCTGATGCAAGACCAAAACATCATGGCCGATTCCTTTCTATACTTTCATTGTTGACAAGGAAGATTTATCATCAGGGGATATCAAGGGATCAGGACAAGATCTATATATGCAGTTAAAAAATAGTTTTAAAAGAAGTAAATTTCCACTGGCTATAATAAAGAAACTATGCATATTTTTTGTTTTGTTATAATTTCAGCTAAACAATGGCAATTTCATTGTGGTATTTTGGCAATAAAGCAACCCTAAATTCTAGTTGCCCAACGTTTTGTGAAGATTATCCAACTTACTTTCCAGCAGCTTAGAATTTGTTATTATAGCATATTCTAGGGAAAGTTCTTTCAGAATAGGGCCATGATACCTTTCTATAGTCAGGAATGATATTGTTTATGAAAACAAATCAGAATTTTAAAAATTGATGTTTAGCTTAGATTTATCTTAACAAATTTTGAAAAATCTTGCATATCTCAAAGAGGAAATGTTTTATTAAATGTTTTGCACCTACTTAATGGAATAATATGCAGTCATTTAAAATGTTTATGAGGCAATTTTACTATTATTATACAGGCACATAGGGAAATAACAAAGAAAACACATTATGATAACAGAAGCTGTCTCTGGTTAATGGGAATGCAGAGTATTTTTTACACTTTTTTTATATATTAAAAAATTTAAATGAGTTTAGAACTTTTGAAAAGTTGGGATGCAAAATGCTATTACATATAAACTGTTCTACCTATATAAATAAAAAATTTTATTAGCTATATTTTTAACTTAAAAAATTAAATTCAATCTCATTTAATTTTTCAGATGTAGATGCATTCATACTAATGTATGAATGTATAACGTAAATAGGTTTCTGCTCTTTTTGCCTTCTTAACATTACAAAATAATTTTTTTGTTTTTACTTTAATTATACAATATATTTTATATTACATACAGAGAAGTATTATGACTCCTTTTTTTTTTACATTTTACAAATAGTCCGATTTTCTAACGTAGACCAAATTTGACAGTAATTATTGCTAGTATCACTTGACTCTTCTGAAAATATAAAGTTTTTAATGGTAAATAATAAAAATTGTATCAAAATAGTGACTATGAAATATATATATATATATATGTTTCAGAAAGTCAAAGTAAGTCTGAAAAGATGTGCACTGTTCAATATGGTAGCCAATAAGTTCATATGACATTTAAATTAATTAAACTATATAAACTAAGAATTTAATTCTTCAGTCATCCAGTTCCATTTCAAGTACTAAATAGCTACATGTAACTGGTGGCTTGTGATTGGACCACAGAACATTTCTTGTTACAAAATGTTCTGCTGCAAAGTACCAATGTTGTATGTCATGCTCTGAGTAATTAGTTATCTGCTCCTAGTTTTAATCTTTTCAGCATATTTGGAAAGAGGAAAATTAAGTGTAATTATATAAGCATTCTTTTAAACTTTTATTATTTGACATTTTTGAATGAGATGGGAAAAAGGAAGACAAAAATTCAGTGTGTTTTGTTTGCCATGTGTGTTTATGAGACAAAAGAAAATCATATGATTTGAACAATAAACTGTACAAACATAAAACCTATCTTTCTTTCCTTTGTTCTTACAATATTTGCTTTTTCCCAAACCCAGATGTTTCTTTCTTTTCCTTAACATGAACAATAGGGCAAAGAGCCTTTCACAAACAGAAAGTGTGGGGAAAACCTGGAGGTTGCCAGCTACTTAAAATGAAAGGGGAAAGGAGGAGTTTCAGATTCAGGAGAAGATGAGAGACAATAGAAATTCTGCTGCAAAAATATTGCTTTAAATAATAATAAGCTATAAAACCAATAAAATAATGGCATAAATATGGTAACCATCTTTAAGATATCATGTATAATCTTTTGTAGTGTGCAGGAAAGTTTTTTTCCAAGGCATAACTGTGCTGAGTATGGTACAGAGTGCAACGTAAGATCAAAGCAGAGATCAGAGTCACATTTTTAAAAAGAAAACTTTTCTTTAAATCATAAATATAAAAATTCTCAGTAGAAAATGTAAAGAATAACAGAATACTATAAAAGTGATTTTAAAAAAACTTCATTTTATTTTCTCTTGTTAAATTACATAATTAAGATATGTTCATTTTATATTTCACTACAGAATTCTTATTTAGTCATACCATAAGCATTTTACAAAATGATTAAAATCATTCATAAAATATAATTTTAATTGTTTCATTTACATGTGAAAAAATTTTTTATTTAAAGAGAAAAAAACATGAAAAGGGTAGAAATAATACAGAATTTCAAAAAAGAAGATAAACTGTAAGAAATCACTAGTTGATTAGTTACATATTGTCCTCTTAGAAATAGTTGTTCAAGCTACAAAATTAAAGCATATAAAGTAGATACTCAAACAGTGAGATTGTAAACAACTATGCATGCATGAGTCTCTACATGTATTTCTATCCTTCCTGTTTTAGAGGGAAACACAAAACATAGCAAGACAAAACAAAACAAATTCCTATAAAAACATGAAACCAAAAAGTCATACAAAACCACAGTACAAGGTGATCTACAATGGTTACTGTGTTGTCTCATTATCTTCAATAGAATTGTCTATATCATCAGGCATAATTGAACATAGCAGTATAATTGAATATAGCAGTATATAACAATATTAGTAAAAAAAACACAACACTGTAGACAGTATAAAAGTTCAAAGGCAGGTAATAATCAAACCAGAGTGGATATTCTAATGAATCTTGTCATCTTGAGTGTAGTTGCCTATACTCTTAAACTTGATACTATCATCATTTGAATAAAATCTATCAATACAAAACAGTGATTCAACAAACCAGATTCGATTAAGATCAGTCATGGTAAAGCATGTGAAAATTTTAAGTGATCTGCCTCTTTGGAATATGTGTCACTTGAATTTTATTATTTAATACTGCTATGTAAACATTTTGCATGAATTCATGTCCACATTTCTCATTTATTTAGATAGCGCATTCAAAATGGAATTGCTACAAATGGAGTTTAAATTGCTATATTATGGAGTCATGCTTTTTATTGATAAATTTATTTATTAAAATGTGATTATAACATATACTTCCATTAGTACTGAGTATGAATATCTGTTTTTCCTAATACACCATTGCAGAAATGGAAAATAAAGAAGTAGTTTTACTCAAATTGGAAATAATTTAGCATAATTTTGTATTAATTCATGGTTGATAATAAATTCCCAAAATGGTGCTGTCCAAATTCATTTTGAAGAATGACAGAACATCATACACTAAATTTTATTTCTTTAAAGAATATTATTAGCTGTTTTATAAAATGTAAATAATTTTCTTTCTTAAATTTAGATAACTAATTAAGGTTCCAGTAAAATTAATGCATGGAACATATATCAAGTGAGCAATAGCATGGTTCCATAGAATTAGCTTCCATATTGTTAACAATGAAAAAGAGCAATAAATATATTTAAAATTATTTTTTTACAAATAGTGACATCCCAAATATAATTTTAATTATGTTGATCTGAGCTTTAAGGTGAAGTATAATAACCTGAAATTCTAGGAAAATTTTCTAACTTATCTTGCAATATTAAGAATATAAAAGAAATTGAAAATTAGATCTCATGTACTCATGCTTATTCATTTGTTTTTCTCAGTGGGCTTACCTCATTGAAGCAAAAAGTGTATTGTGGAGCCATAAATGGATAAAATTTCATTGTATTATTAAAATGCTTCTAAGGTAAGGTGATCAGTCTTAACTAAATTAAAAAAAATTAAAACAGGTAAAAGTGAGTTAAGGTGAACTGCAAAATATTTTTTACCTGTTTTACATCCAATTGAATTTTAATGGAGTGTTTTTTCACAGTGACATTTATTTTTTAGCTAGGAAGTGGTGAACACAGTAAATGGAAAGATTAGGTCTAAAGTCACTTGGCATAAGAACTGAAGTTGAATGGCTACAAGCCCAGGTTCTGTCCACACTTTAAACTCGTCTGTAGTTGGTCATGACTGGGAAGTATTCTCAGTAGAGGAGATGGCTACAAAAACTTACAATACGTTTTTAGATTGTAGAAATCCACAGAAAATACTTAAACAATTCTGTTGTGTTATACTAGTCCAGGATTAAAATACAGAAATGAGTACAAATGAATTCCACAATAGAATATATAATGTTTGCTTCCTCTGGTAGAAAGACATTTTAATGGACTTGGAAATGGTGACAAATGCATAGAGATTAAGGTGCTTTACAAAGAGGCACCCAGAGACAGGCAAGTTCCATCCTGACAATGTCAATGTAACAGTCCTGAGCTAATTTGGCAGTTTGTATAGGGGACGCACTGGCCTCCAGAGGTTTCATTCTTGTAGGAATTTCACCATCCTTAAGAGTATTTTCCCAACCTGTATAGTTAACACTGACTCATGAACAGCACACCTTTTTAAAGCCCAGGAAAGGAACCACACCCATGTACTTTAAGACTGAGCCTCATAAATTGCAGTCACTTTTTATTAAGAATTTAGCCACAATTAGTTGCAAGGTAGTCTTGGAAATAGCCTCAGCTCTATTAGTCTTAGAACAGTGTATCCCCAGCACATTTTATACTGATTCTTGAGAGCTACAAGCAAAAAAGTGAAGAGAACTGGTTAGTCCAAGATCACCCAGAGAACTGACCAGCCTCATGTTCCCTGCTAAAACATAATAGAGTGATATATTCAATCATAGAAAGGATGAAGAAAGAATGGACAGTGACTAGGCATTTCATCTCTAACTGAATCTAGTGATTCTTCATTTTATGTATTCAAATTCCACAGAGTAATGAAATTATTAATATTCATTATTAATATTATTAATTACTAATTGTATAAATTTACTGAAATGCCCAACTGAAATATATGGTGGTTTCAAACAAAATGACTTTGACCAAACATGTAACTCAATCAATGAAGCAGATAGGGCAAGATGGACTAAAGAGTTGCTTACAATTTCAGAATTCTACATGGTGTGTACATCAGTAATTATATTATACCAGAAGAATGGAGAGCTTAAATAAAAACTGCTGGGTACAGAATGTGAAACCAAAATTAATCTTGGCTGCATACTCATAGTTTCAAGAGTTTTATTCCTTTTCTTTTGTTTTCATTAACAATTATCTTCATCACTATTAATGTCTGAGATCTTGATGCAGAAAAACTTGTACTAAAATTTTTGATTATAAAATAAGATGCAGCATATTTTATTTTCCAATATGTGCAAATAAAACCTTGTTTGAGTGACAGCTATCGATTTAATTCATTTCAGATGAGCAAAAATCCGTTTAAGCTACTTACTCTATAAAGGTTAAACAACAAATTCATGCTCCAGTTTCTTAGGGAATTTGGTGCAAAAGGTAATGAATTTCATGAAAATGAATATGTAAAAGTATAATTAGTAACAGGTTATCCAAGCGTTGAATGTATAAGCAAAAATGTATAAAAAATTACTATCACCAATTTGTTTATTGTGTACAGTTTAGTTCCTGTACCTCACCTACATTCTTCTTGCCTGACTTTTGTTAGAAAAGGTCACATTTTGAGTAATTGGCTGAAGGTATAATTAAACCTAATTCACAAGTAATGCAAGCAAGACTGTGCAATTATAGAAATGATTTTTACGTGATAAACTGAAGCAGAAAGTTAGAGTATTGCAGCTCCTAAAAATATATTTTTTCCTAAGCCTTGTTCAAATTGCTTTCATGAAACAAAGTCAAGAAAACTATTTACTTCACAATCCATATCTTGGAAATTGTCCTTTCTCCCTCCAATTAACCCAACTCATGGTACCTAACAGACTTAAATCGACCATGATGTTCATTTTACAAATAACACTACAGAAATGACAGTGTTTTATAAGCAAAAGCACTCTATAGAATAATAAAATTGTATTTGTTTTTATTTTTCTGTCTAAAATCTTGCTAATTTCATAGTTTTAAAGTTTCTAGCTCAACACCAACTGTATTATACTATAAAATACTTGTTTAAAAACATGAATTTTGGAAGAAATTTGTGTACAGAGGTGAATTTATAATATATTATCTTTATTTTTATTCTTTTTGATTCTTTATAACTTTGTATTCACATATGTATCTAAAGTAATGACATTCCAAATAGAAATATGTTCCTTTGTTTTTTAAAAAAACTTATATCTGCATTTTTTTGGGTTCTAATGGATCTTGAGAATCAATCTTTTCCCAGTGAAATTTTTACCAGCACTCCCCCTCCTCCCAAATATGTAATATAGAAAGAATGAAGAAAAGGTCCTTGTGTCTCCTACATCAGGTTCATTATGTTATGGTTGATTTACCAGTATCAAAGTATAAGTAATAGCATAAGATTTGAGACTGTCAGGTGCTGCTCAAATCTGTAGAATGTCTTCTTTCCCATTCTGTATTTCTTCTTTCTGCTTAGAGTCTCAAGACACTATAGCTTGATCAATTTAAAATTACTCTCACCTTTCTTCTTCTTACAGTTTAACCATGGATGATGTTGAATGGTTGATGTTCATTCTTCCAAAATGTCACATCCATGTGAAATATTCCACTCCTAATACTTTTTTCCAACCAATATAAATTCTTACTTTATTATTGCAATAATCTTCCAATACTTCTTTCATTTGACTATGTGTTACTCTACAACTTTTCCTTATTTTCTGTTAAAAGTATCTGCCACAAATTACAACTATAATGTAAGATTCCATGGTGTTTATGTACAATTTTAAATGAAACACTCTGATACATCTTTTTCATTCAATAAAGGACATAGTAACTCTCCAAATGAGTTAGAATACAGAATTGGACATTGAACTAGCCTTCCTAATCATCTCATCAAACTGGTGCTAAAATTTGCTTAAACAAATTTCTTTTTGCTAATTACTGTGTGATTTCTGGATTTCCAAGTTCCCATCAGTCACCCAGACTAAAATTACCGAGCTTTTTTTAAGTTGTCCCATGAGCCTTAGATAGTAAATGGTGTGGCCTAAACTCACACTAACATGTTGATTCTATAGCACTAGAGTTTCTGAAACTTTAGGTAAGTGCATGTCTCCTGGAATTGTTTAAAAATACATTCCATGATACAGGAGGTCTGGAGTGTGGCCTGAGACACATTTCAATGAGCTGACAGGTGAGCTCATGCTACTTTGTGTCATGACACAGTATCAGTGTCACAAGTACTACCATCAATACCTATTGGTTTATATACCACTCAGATACATTTTACTTTAGCAAAGTTCAGTTTAAAATACACTTACCAAGCAACCCTTGCATTGGATTGAACAGTATCTATTCTGCTTTTCTTAAAGAGATTATAGCTTAATAAATAAGAAAACAAAAGATTAAAAAATGATAATACAGGGGGAAAACAGCATATATAAATAAGACAGAACAAAGAAGGGAGTGGTATAAAATGTTAATTATCTCCAGTTAAGTAGAAAGCTAAGTAGATGAATGAATGAATGAATGAATGAATGAATAAGTAGAAGCTTAAATGTCTCAGTCAGTTCTGGCTTCTGTAATGGAAAAGGAAAAACTGTACAAGAGAAATTGTTCTTGTTAAAGTTTTGTTCTTTTGAAACTGCCTAGCTTGTGTAATTGCTTTATGGCTTGTAATTTCTTTCTGCCATTCTTTTTCTTTCCTCTTTTCTTTTCTTTCTTTCTTGCTTCCTTTCAATTACTTTCTTGTCTCCTGTAACCACAACTGCATAACTAAACATGCAGAATGCCTGACTGCAAAATGGTGCCAAGCTTCATAAACTGATGATCATTAGTCTACCCTTGTAACCAATGATCTCACCCTGCTAGCTAATCAGAACTGTCAGGCTGTTCTGTCTTACCTTTGTACCTCCTTTGTACCGTCAGCTTGTGCATCATATACAAGTCCTATACCACCAGAGATTGAAGCCTGATGATCTGAGAATGATCCTGAGCAGTACCCATTGGCATAAATAAATCTGTCTCCAAATCCTAGGTGTTGGTTTGGTGTTGCTGCTTGTTATTACATATTGAAAACCATAGACTGAGTAGATTTAGTAACAAGCATTCATTTCTCACCGTCTTGGAGCGCAGCATGGTCAAACACATAGTTTTGATGGTTTTTGGTTAATGCACTCCACCTGGTCTGAAAGTACCAGTCATTTCATGTATCCTTGCAGAGACAAGAAAAAAAGATGATTTCTTCTGTTTCTTTTTATAGGGAAGCTAATCTCATCATATGGGCCTCACACAAATGATTTAACTAAACCTAATTACATCCTAAAGGTCACATTTCCAGGTATAATCACATCAGGGGTTAACATTTCAATATAGAGATTTGGAAAGGAGAGCACAAATGTACTATTTATAATATTGTATACCCAGGCCCCAAACTCATACTATTCTGGCATTTATCAAATTCCAATGATCCCCAATAGCCTTAACTTATCCCAGCATCAACACTAAGGTTAAGAGTCCCATCTACACATTATTTTTTAAATTTATTTTAAAGAAAATGAAACAAAAGAGGAAAGATCTAAGCAGATCAGAACAGAACCATGTAAGCAACACAGCACTTCACAAGACAATTGGATATTAACAGTAACTATCATAATGTCTCTCTTTGAAATAGTTGAGCTTAGCTTCACACACAATAATGTCAAACATAACAAAATAGAATAAAACCACTCAAGAGAATGAAAGTATTGAAAGCCATTCTGAACCAAATAACAGAACATGAACAATGGCTAATATATTATCATTTTCCATAAAAAATTTGTTTATACTATCATACATATTAAAATCCAATAAGACACAACATGATAGAACCAATGGTAATAGAAAAACAAAAGCATGGTAGGACTTCAGAGTAAGATGATATTAAATCAACAATGGTTGCCATATTGTCTTTTCTTCAAAGTAACTATTCATACCATCACATATCATAAGATCAAACAAAACAGAATAAAACCATTCCAACCAATGAATGAGAACATAAGACTTCAAACCAATATAATGTTGAACCATGATTACCATAAAATCTTATGTACTCTTACCATTTCTTACACTAGGGAGACTATACGGTATCTTTACATGTGAGTTTGATTTATTTCACTTATGAGTATGGATTCAAGTTGCATCCATTTATTTATAAATACCAATGTGATAATTATATGATCAATGTGATCATTCTTTGTAGCTGAGTAGTACTCTACTGTATAAAAGTACCACAATTTTTTTAGCCATTCCTCAGTTGATGGGCACTTAGGTTGTTTCCAAGATCTGGCTACTACAAATTGTGCTGCTATAAACATGGGTGTACATATATCACTGTGGTAAGATGTTTTCAGTTCTGGGAATATGCATAAGAGTGGAATAGCTGGGTCAAATGGGACTTCCAATCCCAGCTTTTTGAGGAATCTCCAGACTGACCTCCACAGTGGTTGCACCAGTCTATCCTTCCAACAGTGCAGAAGAGTTCCTTTTTCCCCACAGCTTCTCCAGCATTTTTTGTTGGTAGTTTTCTTGATCCTGGCCATTCTTTCTGGAGTGAGATGGAATCTCAATGTGGTTTTAATTTGCATTTCTCTAATGACCAATGAAGATAAACATTTTTCATCTATTTATTTGCCTTCGTATTTTCTCATCTGAGAACTGTGTGTTTATCTTGGATGCCTATTTTTGGATTGGGTCTTTGAATTTGGGGAGTCTGATTATTTTTAATTCTTTATGAGTTCTAGACAGAAGTTCTTTGCCTGAGGGACAGTTCACTAAGGTTTTTTTTCCCAGTTTGTGGGTTTTCTTTTCACTATGCTGAAGATTTCTTTTGATATGCAGAAACTCTTTAATAAGACGTGATCCCAGTTATTAATTCTAGGAAGTGTTTCCTATGCAGTTTGATTCTTGTTCATGAATTCTCTACCTACCCCTATGTCTTCAAGATTTTCACCTACTTTGTGTTCCAACAGATTTAGTGTTTCTGTTTTAATATTTAGATCTTTGATCCATTTTAGATTTTAGTTTAGTACATGGTGACAGGCATGGGTCTAATTTTAGTTTTCGGCATATGGATAGCTAGTTTTTCCAGCACCATTTATTAAAGAGACTGTCATTCTTCCAGTGAACATGTTTGGCCCCTTTATAAAAGATAAGGTGGTTGAGTGTGTTTGTAGTTGTGGTTGTATCTTCTAGTCTATTCCATTGATCTTCAGATCTGTTTTTATTCCAGTACCATGTTGATTTTATTACAGTAGCTTTGTAGTATAACTTCAAGCCAGGAATTATGATGCCTCCTGCCTTGCCTTTGCTGCTTAGAATTGCCTTTGCTATTCTGGGTCTCTTCTGGTTCCAAATGAATTTTAGGAGTGATTTCTCTGGATCTATGAGGTATGTTAGTGGTGTTTTCATTGGGATTGCATTGAATCTGTATAGAAATTTTGGGAGAATGATGATTTTCACAATATTTTTTCTTTCTATCCACAAACAAGGGATGTCTTTCCATTTTCTGAGGTCCTCTTTGATTTCTTTTTTCAGGGTATTATCATTTTCCCTGTACAACTCTTTTACATCTTTGGTTAGATTAATTCCTAAGTATTTCATTTTTTTGGATGCTAGCATGAAGGGTGTGGCTTCTCTTATTTCTCTCTCAATGATTTTTTTGTTAATTTATAAGAATGCTATTGATTTTTGAGTATTGACTTTGTATCCAGCTACATTGCTGAATTTACTTATTATATCTAGGAGTCTTTGATGGAGTTTTGGGGGTCTTGTATGTAGAGTATCGTCATCTGCAAATAATGATAATTTAACTTCTTCTTTTCCTATCTTTACTCCTTTTAGTATTTCCAGTACTATATTGAATAGGAGTGATAAAGGACATCCTTGTCTTGTGTCTGATTTCAAGGTAAAGGCTTTCAGTTTTTGGTCATTTAATATGACACTGGCTGTTGATTTGTCATAGATGGCCTTTATCATACTGTGGTAAAGACCATCTATTTCAATTCTCTGTAAGGTTCTTATCATGAATGGGTGTTGGATCTTATCAAAGGGTTTTTCTGCATCTATAGAAACGGTCATGTGATTATTGCTTTTGGCTATATTGATATGGTGGATTACATTTATTGATTTATGTATGTTGAAACATCCCTGCATGCCTGGGATGAATCCCACTTGGTCATGTTGTATAATCTTTTTAATGATTTGCTGCATCCTGTTTGCCAATATTTTATTGAGAATTTTTGCATCTATGTTCATTAGGGAGATTGGACTGTAGTTCTCTTTTTTATTTGGCTCTTTCTCAGGTACTAGAGTAATATTTGCTTCCAGGAATGACTTAGGGAGAATTGCTTCCTTTTCAATTTCATTGAAGAGTTTGAGGAGCATTGGCATTGTCTTCTTTGTATTTCTTGTAGAATTCTGCAGTGAATCCGTCTAGGACTGGGCTCTTCTTTGTTGGTATGGACTTAATTACATTTTCACTTTCATTAATAGAAATTGGGTTATTCAGCAGCTTTATTCTCTTCTTGACCCAGCTTAGGTGGTTCATATGTTTCTAGGAATCTGTCCATTTCTTCTGTGCTATCAAACCTATGAGAGTAGAAGTTTTCACAGTAGGTGTTGATGATCTTCTGCATTTCCACAGAGCCGGTATTGATTTCACCTTTTTCATTCTGTATTGCATGAATTTGAGTCTTCTCTTTCCTTTTTTTAATTAGGTTGGCTAGGGGCTTATCAATTTTATTTATTCTTTCAAAGAACCAACTCTCTGATTCATTGATTCTTTGTATTGTTTTGTTAGTCTCTATTGCATTAGTTTCTGCTCTGGTGTTTATAATTTCCTCCCTTCTTTTGGCATTGGGCTTGACTTGCTCTTCTTTTTCTAGATGTTTGAGATGTAGTATCAGGTTGCTTATTTGTGTTCATCCTGTTTTCCTAATGTGGGAACTCAGTGTAATAAATTTTCCTCTGAGAACCACTTTCATTACATTCCACAGGTTGCGGTAAGTTGTATTTGTATTTTGTTTGCTTGTAGATATTGTTTAATTTCTCCTTTAATTTCCTCTGTGACCCACTGATTTCTCAAGAGTGTATTATTCAATTTCCATGTGTTTCTGGTTTTTTTGCAGTTACTGTTATCATTAGTTTCTAGTTTCATGGCACTATGATCTGATAACATGCACGGGATAATTTCAATTCTTTTGCATTTACTTAAATATGTTCTGTGGGTTAGTATATGGTCTATTTTAGAGAATGTCCCATGTACTGCTAAGAATAATGTATACTCTGATGTTGTTGGATGGAACACTGTATATATCTGTCAAGTCCATTTGTTCACAGGTGTGATTCAGTTCTATTATTTCTTTACTGATTTTCTGTCTAGTTGATCTATCCCTTTGTGTCAATGGTGTGTTAAGGTCTCCTGCTATAATTGTGTTATTGCCTATTTGATTTTTCATTTCTGTTAATACTTGCTTTGTGTAGCTGGGTGCTCTGGAATTTGGTGCATATATATTTAAGATTGTTATCTCTTCCTCTTGAAGTTTTCCCCTAACTAGTGTGTAGTAACCTTCTTTATCTCTTTGGACCATTCTTAATTTGAAGTTCACGTGGTCTGCAAACAGAATAGCTGCCCCCACTTTTTTTTTTTTTGAGTTCCTTTTGCATGGGATATTGTTTTCTATCCTTTGACTTTCAGTCTATGGGCTTCCTTTTGGATTAGATGGATTTCTTGTAGACAGCATATGGTTTATTGATCCATTCTGCCAGTCTGTTTCTTTTAATTGGTGAATTGAGGCCATTTACATTAATAGTTGTAACTGTCATATATTGGTTTATTGTTGACATGTTATCTTTCTGATGTTGTATCTTTACTTTTCCATTCTGTTTAATTGTCTGTCTTGCTTAGTGGTTTTTTCCTATGTGTATCTAGAATGTCTTTCAGTATTCTTTGTAGGGTTGGTTTGCTGATCATGAAGTTCTTCAGCTGTTCTTTGTAATGGAAGCATCTTATTTCTCCATCCTCTTTGAAGGACAGTTTTGTAGGATATACCATTCTGGGTTGGAATTCATTTTCCTTTAGGATTTGAAGCCCTTCACTCCATCCTCTTCTTGACTTCATTGTTTGTGTTGAGAAGTCTGCTGTGATTCTGATAGGTTTTCCTTTTTAGGTGATCTCTGTCTTTTCTCTCTAACAGCTTTAAATATTCTGTTCTTACGTTGAATTTCTGGGATGGTGATTATTATATGTCTTTATAGTTTTGTTTTGGTCATGGCTATTTGAAGTTCTATATCCTTCACTAATGTATATGTCAGTTTCCATACTCATGCTTGGGAAGTTTTCATCTATTACTTCTGTAAATAGCCTCTTGATAGCATTTGTGTTTTCCCCTTCTTTTTCCTTTATCCCTATTAATCTTATGTTGTTTTTCTTTGCAACATCTTGCAGCTGTTGAATTGTTATTTCCTGATTTCTTGTTATTTTTATAAGATCTTTCCTTTCCTGTTCACTAGCTGCAATCTTATCTGTGAGGTCTGAGATTCTATCTTCAATTTTGTTGGGGTGGGTTTTGCAAGTTTCAATAGTTTTTTATTTCCTGTACATCTCTTTGAATCTGCTTCATGTATTCTGTTTGTTTCTTAAACTGTTCATTCAGGGATTCTATCATTTTGCTTTGTTCCTCTAATTTTTTAGCTGTGTCCTCATTAGACACATTCAGTATTTCTTTCACTACTTTTATCATTTCTTCTTTTACCTAGGAAATTATTTCTGATTTGAGTTCCCTCCTAGTTTCCTGTACTTGCTTCTTTATTTCAGTTGATATCATTTCAGGCATTTCAGGTGTACAGCTAGTATTTTCTTCTATGTACATGGCTCCTAGGCTTTCTTGGGATGGGATGGAGGTTTGAGATAACATTTTGGTCTTTCGTTTTGTCATTTTCTTATATTTCTGTGTTTCCAGCGATGTTCCTAAGCTTTCCCTGGATGTGTTGGAAATCATTTCCTGCACCCTCTGCTACAGGGACTCACGTGGTATTGGCTCCCCTTGCACGGTGGTCCTGGCTCCCCTAGTTGAATGAAGATCACTGAGCACAATCCACTCAAGCCTGTGGACCCTCTGGAGCCTAGTTCAGTGTACTGGGGGGCTGGGCGACACCCAGCTGCTATGATGGATGTTCCCAAACTGTTCCTGGGCCTGTGCTGGTGAGCTGCAACTCACCTTGCAGTGGCTCTGGCCTGGCTCCCCTTTCAGCAGGCCTGTCTCCCCTTTCAGCAGGTCTGGCTCCCCTGGTTGAATGAAGGCTACTGGGCACGGTCCACTCAAGCTCGTGGAACCTCTGGAGCATAGTCCAGTTTACTAGGGGGCTGGGTGGGCACCCAGCCACCATGACCAATGGTCCCAAATTGTTCCCAGGCCAGTGCCAGTGAGCTGCAACTCACCTTGTGGTGATGGCATGGGCCACACCATCTACACATTATTTAAATTAAGTATGGATAAGACTTGAGCTATATCTCATCCTTAGGAAAAAATTCCTCTCCAGATATAAACCTCTGAAAAGAAATAAGCTATGTGCTTCCAAAATATATTGGTGACACACTCACATACACTGGATACACATAACCATTCCAAAGGAAAGGCATAAGCATGAAAGAAAGAGTGAAGATTTCCTGTAAGCCCAAAGCCTGGCAAGGCAAAGCCTGGCAAGGCAAATCTTATCAAGTTTTAATACTTGAGAATAATGTTCCTGGTTTAAGGATTTGCATTATACGTTCAACAGGGTGCAATATCATCCCAGTGGATAGGTGAACTGACCCTGCTCCTTTGACTTGGTATGATACCACTGCCCAAAAGATGTGAAATTTGAGAGCTTTTTGAAAGATAAATAGAATTCCAAGACAGTAATATATGTATAACTGCTGCAAAGAGTATTCTGAATTGGAGAACTTACTAGGATATAGGCATAAAGATAGGATACTGTTAGGCCTTTGTGGAAAACGTCAAAAAGGTTTTTTGTTTGTATTGCTAATAGAAAAGGGAACTGGAAGGAAACTTAGAAGAGGTGTAAGAGACAGTTAAAAGCATCTTAAAGGATGTCAGATGTGAACTTGGCCTAAACTCCATATAGGAAAGATCCGTATGATACTCAATTCAACATATTGCTTAAATATTTTCAGAACACTCCTTAAACTATTGTAGTGTCACTTTTTTTGAAAGATAAGAGCTGATTTTAGATTCTTTGCTCAATTCTGTAGTCACTGAATCAATATTTAATATAATGAAAAATACAATGTGTGGCAAGCAGATAGTAGGTTCTAAATGACTTTGCCCATAAAATAAGATCATGCTCCCTAGTTGGCATAATGACTGTAATTAAGCAAGACCAATCACTGTTATAAAATTGAGACAATGATGGTGACTTACATACAACATCTAGTTGCCCCTAGAAGAATGGTTATAGATGACTGGAGTTAAGGGTCTTAAAAATGACATTGAAATTCTAATTCTCTGTCTCATACAAGTCTTTATTATACTCTTTCTATGTAGATATTTATTCTGATTTAATGAATTTAGGCACCTTATTTCCAGCCTACCTTAGTCCTGCAGCTATTCTGAGATTCTTATTTCTTAGTAGAGTGGAAGTATGAGTCCTTAATGGTGTCTTGTCTTTCAATCAATTCTCAAAATAAAAATATAATGAACTGAACCTGGTAGTGCATGTCTGTAATCCCAGTACTCTGAGCAGGAGAGGCAGGACAATCTCAAGTTTCCCAGCCTGGGAAATTTAGGGACACCTTGTCTCACAATAAAACATGAAAAATGGCTGGGAAATATTGCTCAGTGCAAAGGCCCTCAGTTCAATCTCTAGTAATAAAGGGGAAAAAAAACCCCTAAAAGTCATGTTTGCTAAGCAATGCAAATTCAAGTCATTCTAATTAAAAGTATAATCTATTTAAAATAGTGCATTTCTCAATTTTAGACAATCCATTTAGCCTCCTATTTAAATTACAATAGATTTCTTCCCCTTAGATTCTTCAATGTAGAATTTTGAAGTTGCCACATCCAGTAAGAATCTGGATAATTAGTCTTGGTAGTTCAATCTCTGATAGATTAATTTTCAGTTTCTACTACCAAGATGGCTCAGTAAAAAAAAAAAGTATATATATATATATATATGCCCACCACTTTTTATTGCATAAGAGAAAGTTCAAAAGAGCATCAAGAATGCTTCAAACTATTCATAACATTGTAAAAATACAAGGTATAAAAATGTCTGGGAAAGTGGAAGGGTAGCTCAGGATTAACCCTCCTTGTAGATGCTCAAAAGAACACTAAGAGAGTAATAGTAACTCAAAGAACCTCAGAGTAAGCTATAATACCACTAAAATGACAAATTTCCTTTGAAAGATCCTTTAAGTTTTTAAGGTAGTTTTTAGAAACTTTTCTTTCTCCATGTATTTTCTTATACACAGCTCCTTTGCTGTCCTGATGAAGTGGGAATTTTTGAGTTTGCACTTAATGTTTCTGAGGTCTACAGTTACTTCTGGGCAACAAAAAGAGTCATTTCCTTCAAGACAACTGAAATTTGAAAATTTATGCTGTGCTCGGGAAGCATCAGGGAAGGTCTTTATTTTTTTCAGAAGAGAATTATTTCAGATCTTTATGCGTTGGATAAGCACAATTTGATATCAACTTTAATGTTTTCCTTGAAAAGCAGTACTTTAAGAAGAAAATTATACTAGTGATTCATTTTTATTAGTAAGGAAAGTGAACTTGAAATTTATGATCCAAGAATTACAGAACAGAGGGAGAGAATCATTGAAATACAGCTTCCTGATTATTGAGCTTCTAGTCACTTACTTCCAATTTACTTTAACAAAATATTTTAATAAAATATTTTAATGAAAATAACTTGAAAGAGAGGTATATGTGGATGTCTATGCATGCATCTGTGCATCCATGTGTGTGTGTGTGTGTGTGTGTGTGTGTGTGTATGTGTATGTGCCTACAGGAAACCATTTTTAATCAAGGCAGACAGAAGTTATATGATCATAGGGCAATTTATATACTGACAAATTATATAGTGTTAACTTCTTATACATACCACAAATAAATGATACATAGTTTCTGTAAGGTAAATATTTGTATTCTTTCTATATACTGAATGTCAAAGTTCCTGAAATTCTAACTCTTCCAAGTGAAAGTGATTAATTTTTGATAACCTTTAGGCATAGTGTAGTGTTTATGTCAGTCATAAGCATTTCTCATGACAATGGCACTAAGTGTTGAAGGAGTGTGAAAAAGTGTAATATACTTCATTCTACCCAAAATTTCTCAACTTGGTCAATTGACTTCAATTCAAAAGTTTTTTTCTGAAAAGGTCAATGTAGTTTCCAAACACTAGGAATTTAGGACACTTAAAATTTTATTGATATGACATATGTTAAAAAGTTGTAATTTTACTTTTGAAAACAAAACAATATTAATAATATTTTACAAAACAAAGATCATTCTAAAAAATTAGGCAGCTTTATACATAACAATTCCCATCTTGTGTTCTACTCACTTGATGTTCCTCAGTTCTATGCTTTTTCACATATCTCGATTTTTGTCTGAAATAAACTTATCATGATGCCAATGACCATTAATAGTAATGAAAACCATGAAAAAATGTTTTAAGTCTGATTAAAGAATATTTGAATGACTTTTATAAAAAACTAGCATACCAAGGATACCTTATATCGACAGTGAGATGAAATAATTAAAGATAAAAAGAATTTTTGATCCTAAAGAAAGAGATACCCAGGCAGAATTTAGACATAAAACACATTTTGGTGGCTACTTAAAACTAAGAGATTCATAAATCTTTTCCTTTCTTCTCATAGACCCTTTCAGAAGAGAAATCCACAGAAGACAAATATAAAGTCAAGAAACATTAACCATTTGTAATCATTTTTGCCCATTAAATTAAAATTTGCTGTATTATTTTTCTTTAGTTTACATTTTTGGAAAAGCTGAAAAAGCTGATAAATGTTGGTTTCAGCTTTCAAAGACTATTTTCGCTAATATATAAAAATTGATGGATAAGATCTCTGAAGATCTGAAATGTGTAGAAATCAGTGAAAGAGAGTGTCAAGTATGCTTTGGATCAGGGATCAAAGAGGATCTCTCTGTAGAAAGGCATATTTTAACGGGGATCCGGAGGAGTCCATGTGGCAGGAATAGCGTGATAGAAGGTAAAGCAAAGAAGCAATCATGATGAGTTTGATAAAAGGAAGGAAGCCATGTGCAAAAAAATTTTCAAAATGGGATTTATGAATGTAAACATTGTTAAAAGCATCAAACATGCTCGGACATTACAAGAGTTTTATAGGCATTTGATAGAAGTTTGATTTTATTTTGAATATAATGTAAATCTTATGAGGAGTTTCATGATTTGCAGTATTGCTCTCCAACAGACATTTATAAAAAATATGGCATTTGCTTTTGCATGAAAAATGAACTGAAAAAAGGAAAGAAGAAAATAAAGTTAGTAAAGGAATTAGAAATTTATAAATCTAAGGAGAAATAGTGGTAGCTTGTGTCAGGATGGTGGGTGGCATTCATACAGAGAACAAGACATCAAGTTAGGATGTTTGCTTGGGGTTTTCAATAGAGACAGTGTTAGAGGTGAAAGAGAGGATATGTCAAATATGCTTAGTTTTAGCTGAATGTGGTGGTACACACTTGTGTCCCAGCACTCTGGGAGAGGTTAGAGCCAGAAAATCTCAAGTTCAAGTCTAACCTGGGCAAATCACTGTAAATTCAATTCAATTTAATAGGACCCTGCATCAAAATTTTTTTAAAAAGGGGTGGGATATGTGTTGAATGGCAAAGTTCTTGGTTTGCATGCATAAGGCCCTGGGTTTAATCCCCAGTACCACCAAAAAAGTAAATAAATAAAAAATAATAAAAAGTAGATCAAGAAAGTTGTCCTTTAGACAATTTCTATGTTTCAGTGAAAGTAGAGTCTTGATACCTCCAGCCATTATTACTGTATTTTCTATTTGCTTCTTCAGTTCTGTGAGGTACTGAGTCATATTTTAAAATTCTGCTGTAAAAAATAAAATAAAATAAAATAAAATAAAATGTTGCTGTTAGATGAATATGTTTATACTTGTTCTATTTTCCTTGCAAGTTGATTCTTTTATTACTATTTGTGGAAGCACTAACTTCTATCTCTACAAACTTATTTTTGTCTTAACAACTATTTTGTCTGATCTTAGTATAGATCCATAATCTCTTTTGTAATTATATTTCACTATTCTTTTAATTAGCTTGTGCCTTTGAATCTAAAATGTACATTTTGTAATGGAAAATATATAAATGAGTTTTAAAGTGTATCTGCTAAGTATGACATTTAAATTAGAGCTCTATTCTGTTTACCTCTAGTGTAATTATTGTTAGGGTAAGGCTCACATGTGCTATTTTGCTCTTTACTTTTGCTACTCCTGTGTCTTTCATTCCATTTTTCCATTATGATATTTTTTACATTAAATTGATATTTTCTAGAGTATCACTTTAATTTTTATATTTCTTTTATTATATTTTTCAGGGTTTTTAGTGGATTCCTGTGTATTACAATTAATATCTTAAAAAATCTAGTTGAGATATATGCCAACGTAATTTCAGTAGGATATAAATAAACTAAAATAAAAATAATCTTCTCTGATTTTTAAAATTGCTGTATGATTACTTTTTCTGATGGTTTTGATTTCTGTGAGTTGAAACTATTGTGAACTGAAGCTACTGTTCAGTGTTCTTTCATCTCATTCTTAAAGACTGTCTAATAATTATTGTATGTCAATTGTTTGTGGCACATTCTGTTTTTACTCTTATGAAAATGCCTTATTTTTTCTGTTATGTTTGAAGACCAGTTTTGCTGGATATAAAATTCTTGTTTGACAGACACTTTAAATATGTTTTCTTTTCATTACTTTAAATATGTTATCCATTGGTGTTGTGGACTTCTGATTTTTAATAAGATATATTAGCAGTGGTATAGCTGAGGGTGGAGAGCATTCTGCCCATGGGGTACACTTATTGGGCAGCCCTATTGGTCAAAAGGAAAATTATATTTTACCAATTTACTCTATTTTAACAAGGTAAACATTCAAGTACATTGAAATCCAAATGCCACATCTGCAGCTTATTACATCCTTAAAATATTATCTCATTTTTTACTGAATGCACTTTGCAAGATTGGTAACATTTTGTAAAGAATTCTTTAAAAATATTATTGTTAATATGATTATCAGTATTACCTTTACTCATATAAGTTGGCTATAATCAGAATTTATTATGGACAACAATACATTATGATAACAACTTATGGTTCTTTTGAAGTATATTGGATGTTAGGTTCTGAGTTCCTCTGCGTGTATGACACAGCGGCATCTCTAGCTGCATGACTGCTTGCACACAATTTGTACTGTGTTGTTTTCACATGTGCCTCCGCCGTTGCTACTCTTGGTACAATTCTGTGTAAGCAGTTATGTGGCTGGAGACGCTGTTACATTCAATGGCTGCATTGACCAGTGAGGTGGTATGGAATAGACACAGCACTTGTACACTGGTTCTGGTTCTTGTGAATGTATTTTTCTAGCTTTAAGATGTTGCAGAAATTTCACAGAGTAATTCTATTAAACCATATATTTAATGTAATGAAGAAATCTTTGCAAAAATTAATTTCACTTTTCTCTATAGATCATTTGAATTTTCTACTTTAACATTGTATTTTTGTTTAATAAGTAATTAATTGTAATTTTTTTCTCTATGTATCATTTTAATTTTCTATTTATATAGCCAAACATATTCAGATATGTTGAAAGGCAGAAAATTGAAGGTCCACCCTGAGCAGAACAAACTGTAGCTAACTGTATTGTTGCTAGTCTTATTAAAGCATATGGCTTTTCTTAACTGGATGATAATTATTTGTAGATTATTTTACTTGGAGCTCATTGAGTCTCTTAGATATATAAATTAATATGCTCATTAAACTTGAAAAGTTTTTGACCATTATTTCTTAACATACACTTTTGCCATTTCTTTTTCTTCTCCTGATGGAATTCTCATTATGCTTATCTTAGTAAGCTTGATGGTGTCGTGAAAGGTTTCTGAGGTACTGTTTCATTTTTTCATTTTTTTCTTTTTTCTCCTCAGACTCAATAACCTGACTCACGCTATTAAGTCTCTCTTAAGTCTGCTTATTTTTTCTTGTGCCTGTTAAACTCTCTAATTAAATATAAGATTGTTTCCACCTATTGTACATTTTGAATAAGGGATTATTGTTACAGATATTCTTGTGACACATCATTTTCATATGTCATTTTAATTTAAATACCATTTAGATATCATTTTATATACAATTCTTCTAGATATACCTCTTTAGTTACCTTGAAGGTATTTATAATAGCTGATATAGACAAGGCATATAGCTCAGCAGAACATCACTTACCTGGAAAATGTGAAGTCCTGAGTCTGATTTACATTTTTTAAAAAAGCTAATTTGAAGTCTTTATGTACTATGTCCAAGGCAAAACTTGTACCCTGTTAGAGAAAAACTGCTTTTTTGCATTTTTATGTGGCACATAGTCTACCTTTTTTTTTGCATGTTAAATAACTTACTTAAAAAAACTTAATATTTTATCCATTCCTCAGTTGATGTGCATTTTGGTTGTTTCCAAGATGTAGCTATTATAAACTGTGCTGCTATAAACATGGGTGCATATATATCACTGTGGTATGATACTTTTATTTTTTCTGGGAAGATACCCAGAAGAGGAACAACTGGGTCAAATGGAGCCTCTAGTATTAGTTTTCTGATGAAGCTCCACACTGATTTCCACAGTGCTTGCACTAGTCTACACTCCCACCAGCAGTGAAGGTTTTTTTTCCCCCCATGGCATCACCAACATTTGTTGCTGGTTGATTTCTTGATGATAGTCATTCTTTCTAGTGTGAGATGACAACTGTGTTGTTTTAATTTACATCACTTTAATGCTCAGTAATGTTGAAAATTTTTTTCATGTTTGTGTGCAGTTTGTACTTTCTTCAGGCTTCCATTTGTGAATTTGGGAAATCTGGTTTTATTCAATTTTTATATGTTCTAGATATTAGTCCTTTGTCTGTAGAACAGATGGCTAAGATTTTCTTTCCCACTCTCTGGGTTGTCTTTTTATTCTGTTTTTGTTATTTTTTCTATACAGTGGAGTACTACTCAGCCATAAAGAATGATAAATAAGATACTTTTAGCTAAATGGATGCATCTTGAAATCATGCTCTTTTTTTTTTTGTACCAGGGATTGAACTCATGACTTCACACTGGTTAGGCAGACATTTATGCCACTGAGCTAAATCTCCAGCCCCTAGAGATCATGCTCTTTTAAAACTTTTTTTAATTTTATTTAAAGAAAAAAATAAAACAGAAAGAGGGTAGAAATAATACATAATTTCAAAAAAATATCAGTAAGAAATCACTAGTTGATAATTACATGTTTTCCTCTTAGAAGTAGTTGTTCAAGTTACAAAAGTAAAGCATACAGAGTGAACATCTAAACAGTGAGATTGCAATCAATTCAGTTCATCTATCCAACAAAATCTTAGTAATATGGTTATCAATCCTACACACTTAAACATACATGCAGTTATATCCTTTAGAATACTTTCTTTTCCTCTCTTTTTTTGTAATAACTATAATCAATTCTCATAAACTGTTTAGAAGTTCTACACATGTATAAGTTTACATGTATACCTATCCTTTCTGTATTAGAGGGAAAAACAAATCAAAACAAGTCAGCAAAACAAATTTTTAGAAAAATACAAAATGAAAAGAACATATAAAACCATAATACTAGGTGATCTACAGTAGTTACTATGATGTCTCTTATTTTCAATAAAATTGCCTATATCATCAGGTATAGTATAATTAAACATCACAGTACACAGCACTATTAATAAAAAACAAACATTGGAGACATTATAGGACTTCAAAGGCAGTTAATAATCAAACCAGAATGGGTAACCTATTGAATCTCATCATCTTCAGAATAGTTGCTTCTACTTTCAGACTTGATACTATCAAGCATACCACATTTTAATAAAATCAGTCAAGACAAAATGATATAGCCAATCTTCTCTGCCTCATTTCTGCTATGCTATTTTTCTGTACTGTTGTTTACTTTTCTCCTTCATTCCACTGTCTGCCCCTTCCATTGAGGCCTTTCTGTCATTGTTCCTGGAATGCTGGTGATTTTCTTCTCTCTCTCTGGAATGTCCTTCAGTATTTTTATAGGGTTGGATTGGTGTTCACAAACTCAAGCAGTTCCTCTTTGTTGTGGAAATATCTTGTCTCTCCATTAATTTTGAGAGACAGTTTTGCAGGGTACATCAATCTGGGTTGGTGGTTATTATCTTTCAGGGCTTGGAATACTTTGCTCCAAGCTCTTCTTGATTTGATAGTTTGCATCAAGAAGTCCACTGTGATTTTGATGAGTTTTCCTTTGTAGGTGATCTATTTCTTTTCTCTGACTGCTTTTAATATTCTGTTCTTGTAATGGATTTCTGGGATCCTCATTATCATATGTCTAGGTGTAGATCTGTTTTGGTTGTAGCTGGCTGGAGTTTGGTATGCCTCATATATCTGAACATCACTTCCATTTCCTATGCTTGGGAAGTTTTCCTTAATTATTTCTGGGAATAGAATTTTTATTTCATTTGTATTTGTCCCTGCTTTTTCATTCACATTTTTTATTCTTAAGTCATAGGTCCTCTTGTTGTCTTCTAGCCTTTGTATCATTACTTACGGGTTCCTTGTAACATATCCTTCCTTTCAGGATCATACATTGCAAATATATCTTCAAGTTTTGAGAGTCTGTCTTTAGTTTCTGTTAAAAAGTTTTGCCAGCTTTCAATGGAGTTTTTAATTTCCTGATATTTTCTTTGGATCTGTTTCATGTATTCTAGATTTTGTCTATATTCTTCATCAAAGGCTTCTCTCCTTTCTCTGGGTTCCTCCATTCTTCCATTTGTGTCTTCCTGAGGAGTGCCCAGCATTTCTTTTATTAATCTTCTTTTACCTGAGATGGAATTTCAGATTTAAGTTCATCGATGAGGTCACGGAAGTATTTCTTTATTTCTGATGAGACTGTGTCTGATATTGCATGTTTACTGCCCTTGGTCTCCTCTCTATTTACCTCTCCTGGACTTATTTACCCTAGGTCAGTGGTTGAAGGCTTTTTGAGATCATGCTCTTAAATATAATAAATAGGACATTCACTTCAATATAGCATTGTTTCTCTGGTGTGAAAGACTAAAAGTGTAAATAAGGAACAAAATGTATAATAGATAATGTAGAATAGGAATAATTTTTTTTAAAAAGAAAGTGGAATGAGGGTGGAGGGAGAAAAGGAAAAGAAAACATTGAGAATAAAGTATAAGTTGGAAACAAAGTTTTGTAAGTAATGGAAGAGGAACTGAAGAAAGGAAAGGGGAATGGGAGAAAAAAAAGAAGAAATAAGACATACCATGTAAAGTTCCCTATGATGAAAGTGATCATATGTATATCTAAACCATACCAAAAACTAAATTAATATAAACAAAAACAAAAAAGTAATAGTTTAGATGACATATCTATGTTAGTCTACTTGTACTGCCATTGTAAAATATGAACTGGGTAGTTGTCACAGCAGAAATTTGTTTTGTCACAGTTCTAGAGACTAGAAGTCCAAACCAACGTGCCAACCAGGAGAGTAAGGACCAGCTCCTCAGGTTATAGTTGTTTATTTTCTCTCTGTGAGTTCCCTGGTCTCTCTTTGTTCTGCATACCTAGGGAGGAGAAGAAGAAGAATAAGATAATGAAAAGTAGGAGGAGGGGAAGCAAATGGAGAAGTCTGGTTTTTCTTTCTTGTAAGTAAATTTTTTCCATCAAATCAGGCCCTCACTCATGATTTCATGCAATTTTAATCACCATAAATATTTCCTTAAGGTCCCTTTCCAAATATAGCTAACAGACACTTCAAGAGAAGAGTTTTGGGCAAGGCATAAAATTTGGGTCAATAACAATATTGTAAGACTTTCCTCAACAGCCCAAATTTTGCTAGGCTTTTGGTATTCTGTAAGATTCCATGATATTAAGAAAGCATATGGCAGTTGAATACAGTATCAGGCCTTTTAGTACAATTCTTCATTAGTCAAACAGTGGCTTGTTAGAATCTAGAACTGATTACTTCTAATTATTTTTCATAATTTTTCTTATTTTAGCGGAGAGGAAGTAATTCATTGAAATTCTCGATCTATCTTTCTGGAAGTCCATCTCTAGGTTTCCTTGATAAACATAAAATTGAGGCATTTGCTAATGAAAAGTTCACCACTGTAGAAAATAGACCATTGAGACACCTTCTTATTTGAAGTTTTTTTTTTTCCTCAAAAGACTATAATTCTGCTTAAAATTTTCAAACTTCATCAGTTCTCTGAGTAGGCAAGAATGGGCAAAGGAATACACAAAACACAAATGACAAAGACAAAATTTAAAGTCATTACTCTACTGTGTTAATAGTTTCAGTGTTCAATGATTCAGTTATAATGACAATGCTGTTTTATCTTTGTGCTATTTTATAAGTTTCTGTAACTAAGCTATTATTTTAATAGTTAATAGGTGAGAAGTCTCAATTTGAGCTTGTTGACAGAGGACCATAATGTAGAGTTGTGACATAATATCAGTATCAAAAATTAATAATTCAGGTAGAAATGATTTCTTTGACAAACATAAGAGAAAATATGATTTTTAAAGTTAGATGTGTCTGTGGTTTACATTTTAATTTAACATTTTAAGTGATACATTGCTTCTATAGAAAAGGCTTAGTTTCTTTATCTTTGAAAAAGAAAAGAAAGAAGACAATACAGGGTCATTATAAAAATTAAATAAAATAACTTACTAAATTATTAGTAAATTAACATTTATTAAGCTCTCGCTAAATAATAAGTTACTATTCCATCTGTAACAGCAATCCAAGAGAGCTCACTTAGTCCACAGAGTGTTAAAATCACTGTTGTTGAATGAAAGGAAGGAGAATTTACATTGTAAAGTAGCCCCATGAGATATTGGGTGTTGCTCACTTTCATTGAAAAAGGGGCAGAAATATCTCTAAACATACTAAAAAACAAACACCACTCATGAGACTTCTGCAATCTTATGTAGAATTGCTTTCTTATGTCTAGAATAGAAATAAATTAATTTTTTCGGTTTTATTTTCTCAACCACACTTGGTATACATTTACCAGACACTCTAATATATTCAGCATTTTTTATTTTATCCTACACTTCTAATGTTTGATTATAGTATATTTTAGAGATTTGGCACTTGTAGATTGTTGCAAAATATGTGCATAAAATGTGAACAGTTTTCTCTCCCTCTTTTGATATTTGTGTTTTCTATCATTTTTTATAGTTTCAAGAACTATGTAGTGGATACCACAGATACCACATGCTTGAAGTTATTTATTTATTAAATTTTTCCCATCCTTGTTCATCTGAAACCTGAGTTTTTAGAAATAAGTTCATATTTTCAATGATAAATTGTATCTGTTTAAAAATGTAGGTATATTTCTGTATAAAAAGGAATATTGCTATATTTTTACACATTTTCATATGGATAGCCTTTAAATTGTGACTATAGGATTGTAATATTCTATTTTAAATTATGTCTAATCCTATTGCTAGTTTTCACCTGGGTTGATTTCTAATTTTTGCCTTTTTGTTTAATCACTAAAATGGAGTCATAGAATAATAAAGACTTGAAATTTTATTTTTATGCTTTAGTAAATTAAGTTTATGACTTTCACATGAATTATCTTAGGTGTCATAATTTCTAACATTTATAGAAGACTGGTATCTTTTTCATGTTATAAATTCTTGCTGTCACTGACTAATGTCAAGTAATGTTTTCTAAATTTAGTATTACCTACTAAAAATCTGTGGTCCATAGGTAAGAAACAATAGCTTGTATTGTTGTAGTAGATTTAGAATAAGGGCCCTAAAATGTATTTTTCAAAATATGGATATAGACCAATACACTATCTTCTACAGGATTCATTCTGGCAGAAAAAAAAAATAGCCTCAGGATGAATTTGGGAATGCTTTGCAATTTTTGCAAAACTGTGAAAATACCAAAGCAGCCAGTTTACTCTTCCCTGATTTTCCCAGATGGCTGAGTTCTCATTAACCCACCAGAGAATGAGACGCAGACACAGAGCCTTAACATGTCATCTTGACAAGACATAATGTCCGATCTTGTTTGTGTACGCCTTCCCCTTCTTCCTCTGGCCCACTGCACTACTGGTGGTCTGCCCGTGTGCAGCACAGATGTTTCTCTTTCTCGACAGCATGCTTTATTTTTCAAGTATCTTCGGAGGGCATATGTTTCTATGTGAGACTGCTCCTTTCCTCTCCCAACACCTTCTTGTTCTACATAAACAATCTTCATCCTGCCCCTCAGATCTGGGACACATGAGACTTTCACAGATGTCAATTTTTTTTTTCAGCCTGTTTGCCTCTGGTGGACATGGTCTTCAGATAATGTCTCCCTTCCTTCTCTGTTCCAAATGACTCGGAATGCAGATTTTTTCCCTCCTTTCAACTCAGTTTCCTTCTGTGACCCCAGCATGTTTTCGCCCCCTTTCTTCTAGGTCTCTCTTTGTACTAGCTCTCCAGATGGGATCAAGGATGAACTCTTTCTGCTCTTCATTTTATTCTCCTTACACTCTTTGGTTTGCAAGAACTGGGAGAGGCACACTTCACACAATGAATATTCACATGCATGGTCTCCTACATTTTTCTGAGTTGTTTCTTTGAATTTGATGTTCTCTCTCATTTGTTTTATTTAATATTATTTGGAGCTTATGTGTTTACTGATTTTTCCCCATTTTGACTACTTCCTCAAACAGAAAGGAAAATATATTATCTGAAGATAGATAGATAGATAGATAGATAGATAGATAGATAGATGATAGATAGATAGAGTAAAACATGGTGACAGTTATTTGAATATAGGAGTTTTTCTTTACTTTTATATTTTTATACAGAAGAATCTCAGCTTTCTTTTCCCTTTTGGACACATATTTGATGAATGTGCTTTATGTGCCAGAAGTTTAACTGGGTGCAAGTATTGTGGCTACGAACAAAACAGAGATGTTATTTCTTTCAAGAAATTTATATTCTAGCATGAAGGACAGGCATACATAAAGTTAGAAAGTATATAAATAATTAAGATGATTATGAGAGAATACCAATTGAACTGAAATCTAAATGATAAACAGAAGCCTCAATAAAAAATATCAGATGATGAGAATTCTAAGGGAAAAACAAACACCAAGTCTCTGAAGGACTGGCATTAGTATTATTGAGAAACAGGAGAGAAGTCAGAGCATTTCAGGATCATGAGAAACATGGTGGTGAAGGAGTAGTGGCAAACTGCAGCTCACTCAGGACACTGAAAATATGGTGAGAATTTTATTCTGAAGTGCCCTAGGATATTAGCTCATCTTTCAAATTTTTAAACAGTAATATAATCATTATATTTTTGAAATATAGGTTTAGCTACTATGAATATTTATTTTAGCAGGTTAAAAAAAGGTAGAAGGGAGGGCAGATATATCATATGTTACAATTATCAACTTTGAAATAACTGAGATCAACTATAAAATGATTTATTTTTAGAGAAAAATTATTAACACTTGTGTCTTTCCCATCTATTTTTTAAAGGAGCATGCAGTGCTCTTTCTTGAACAATGTTGGCCTCTCTATTTTTCAAACTCAAATTTATTTCCTTAGCATCAAAGTTTTCTGGAATTTTACTTTTCAACTTGTTTCTGTAACTCAGGGTTACCCCTTCCCAGTATGAACACATTGAATTTTGAGACACAGCCTCAGCTCTATGGTAACATACCATGGTCCTTCACCAGACCCTAACACTTACTCATTTATCTCTGCTCATCATTGCTGATTAACAGCATCTCAATTTCTTATTCCCTACTCCCAACGGGCTTCTTCGATGGAAATTTTCTGAGCCTACATTGCACAGGATTCTATCAAAGTGTCTGAAGTATGAATGTTTACGAGTGAATAGATAACACTGAAAAATGTTAGGGAGTCCAGAAAGACAAACATTCCAGGGGACACTGAGAGAAAATGAGAATTTATTAACTTTAACCAGAAAACTATAGAAGGTGTTTTTAAGAATCGCAGTGAGAGGGTACCAATATCTGATTTGTTATTTAGGAAGTTTATACTGACAAGAGGAGCTCAGTGCATGATGAAAGGTAACTGGAAAGAGGCTATGACACTGGGGTAGCTAAGACATGAAGGAGGCTTGAGATCTTTAATTTATACGCACACTGTGGACATGGAGAAGAAAGGATGCATTCAGAAATGCCGAGACAGTTTCTAATTGACTAGGGACACATAGGAGAAGGCAATTCAGTAAGAGGACATGAGGAATAAAATGGAATCTAAGATCTCTCACAATTTTGTGTTTAAATGACAATAGAAAATAATTTGATTAACAAAACTGTACATGTGGAATACATATTTGGATGGTAAGTGATATCTTTCACTACACCTACTTTAACAACAACAACATTTACTGATTCTTTTTTGTATTAAATTTTTTTTTTTAGTTTTAAAATTTAACCTTTTTGTTACTCTGTTATTTGAATTTATTTATCTACTGTGATTTATATTTTTACTTTTACAAATTAATTTTATATCTATTGACTACTTATAGTAATGCAAAATTAGAATAAGTTGGTGTTACCAATACCAATGCATATAGATTGAATAACAAAGTTTACTAGTGGGCAAATTCTGCCAAGGAGCAAGAGAGTCAGAGATATATTATTTTTTGACTTGGGAAAAAATGGAGACATGACCAGGTGTGGACTTAATCTCTCTTTTTTTTTGTCTCTCACAACCACCATGGATAAATTCATAAGTGGTGTTATGGTTGATACACTGTGTCAACTTGGGAAATTTAGAAGTTTGACTAGGAGACTCAGCAGGGTTCCAGGATCCTTTCTTTGTAAATATCCTCATTCTGTGCAAGAAGAAGGCACAAAGATTCTATGAATGCTACATCTGCCCTGGGGGGCAGGGGATGGCCTATATAAAATATAAAAGAGGAAAAGAGGCTTGCTATACCCCCAGTTTTGCTCTTGTTGCTTTGTTGTCTTCTGCCTCCTCCAAGTGTTGCCCCTATACTATGCCATTCACATTGGAACCAGCTGAAACCTGAACTGAAACCTCAACAAACTGTGAGCTAAATAAACCTCCACAAACTGAACTAAATAAACCTTTCCATCCTTCATTTTGGGTGTCAAGTATTTTGACTCGATGTGAGATAGAAGTAACCAAGGCAAGTGAATTTATTTTTTAAAGGCACTTTTCAAACTTTTTCATACTTTTCAGAATATGAACGACCTTTACTCCTCTGAGAGAAAGTGAAACATTTGATAACACAAATGAAAAGATTATTGACAAATAGTCTTCTAGTGCTTCCATTTACTTTATAAGATAACTTATGTGGCCTATCTTGACATTGGTAATGTTGGACAAGGAGAGGTCACAGTTGTCATTAGATTGTCCAGGGAAGGTTCAGAGATGATGCAGATGTCCTCAGAGAAGTAAAAATGGAGAAATTTAGACTGCTTGGGGAAAAAATGTCAAGATAGTTGGAATAATATATGTGGAATGCTCTGAAGCATATCTATAACTGGAATACTCTGAATAAGATAGATCCATATGGATATCAAGTAGACAAAAAGACCTGGGATCATATAAAAAGCCATGAGATTAGTTGAAATCTTAAAATATGGAGAAAGTGATGCTTACTAGCATCCTAGTGCTCTGTAGTTTGAGGCAGGAGGATCACTGTGAGTTCAAGTCCAGCCTAGGTTGCTTAGCCAGTTACAGAGAGTCTGAACTGCTTGGTGAGAAAGAACTTGTCTCACAACCAAACAAACAATGATGAAATTTTAAATAAAAGGAGTACAAATAGAAAAAAAGAGAAGGTATTCAATGATCTCTGGTACATTCCTATGCTCAGAAATTCAGAAAATATGAAATATTCATGAAAATAAGCAGAAAGATACTTTCAAAAAGTTTGACAAGCATCAGGTGACAGGATAATGAACAGACTATCTATTTTTCAAGATTTTTAAAATAGGTAATATACATTTCCTTTTTTAAATAATTTATTGTAGTGGGGAGATCAACTTGGCAGAACAGTAAGCAGCAGAGAATGAGCCTTTTGGAGAGTCATCACAATGTGAGGAAGACAAGAAGGAGGAAAGTGGGTCCTCTGGATCCAGGAAGGGCTTGAGATGTGAACTGAAGCCCACAGAAAGTGTGAAGAAAGAAACATCAGTCAAGAAGTAGGAGGTAGCTGGCAGTGCCTTCTTCTTGAGATGGGACTACTACATGAGAGAAACAGTTCAAACCTGTGGACACAGAGTGGCGGTGATGGTTGTTGACCCCAGAGGCTTCTGCAGAGAGATGTGGCAGTGGAGAGGAACAACAGACATGAAGGATTGCATTGTCTGGCAGTGAATGCAGAGGGTTTAGTCCTCCCGTGGGAGAGCAATTGGCTTGGGGCCATCTTGGAGATGTAGCAGCAGAGAACTCAGAACTCAGAACTACTGTTGGGTCCAACTAGTGGCTCCCAGCTGCATTCAGACCCATAGGAGGTTCTCAGATAGCAGTGAGCCAAATGAGTCTGGTCTTGCCCAGAAACTAGACTCACTGAAATTACCCACTACCCCCAAAAAGCTGCTGTTGACTTGCTGTGACAGATCACATGGATTGGGGCTCTGTCTCCACAGGTTGACTACCAGTGAAAGCAGAGGCAAACCTGGCACTGGACTTTTTTTCCCCATTTATCTCTCATTTGTTTTTGGTGTGGTGGTGGTGTTTGTTTTGGTTTTCTACTTCTTTTTTTTTTTCATTTTTTCCCTTCATTGTTTGATCTTGTATTTATATGAGTGCAAACATAGTTTCTACCATCTTTATACTTGTAGTTCTGCTCTGTTCTTTTTGTTTCCTTTCTCTCTTTCCCTCCATTCTTCTGCACCAGTTTCCAGATGTGTGATCCCCCTTTGTCCTACAACCTTGCTTCCAGTCTGTTCCTTTTCTTCCACTTCTCTGTTTTCTCCCTAACCCATTTTAAATCTCAATACCTGAAGGTAAAATGGACATATTAAGAATTTGTATACCGCATATAACTTTCTGTCTTGTTTTAAATTTTGTTATATAACCACAAATCTACTTCATATGGTTAAAAGTGGCAAATAAATGTTCAGCTCAATTTGTAATTTTCTAGGCTGTGATTGTTTCTACTGTTATTGCTGATGGCACCACTAAAGTCAAAAGCAATATAATTGTTCTAAACAGCTGTTTTTCATGGTATTCAAAGACTGAGATAGACAGAAAATATAGTGGCACAGTGCCAAAGAACTAGGGATTGGGTCAAACAAGAGTAACTTTTCATCAAAATTTGAAGAATTGGAATCTCACAACAGACTCAAAACACAAAAACTAGCTACACCTGGAATATACCTCAGAGGGGTAGTCATTACCTAAGGGTCCAAAATACTAGAAATAAAGCAACCCATCATAAGCAATTTAAAATCATCAGCTTAGGAATTAAACTAGAAAAAGAAAAGAAAATGAGGACATTTATACAATATGCAACCTCAGATATTCAGTTCACCAAAGACAAACCAAGGGCAAAGAGGTGGGACAAACCAAAAGCCTCCAACCTGGCTTCTCTGAAGTGGTAACAACAAAGCAATTGACTGAGGTTCTGGAAAAAAGTCAAATCAAAAATAATCATCAAAATAACTTCAGAGATGATGTTCAAAATAAAGACCATACTTAGTTGCACTAGAGCAGATACAGAAAAAACAGTAGACAAGCTCAAGAAAATAAAGGAAACCATGAATTCAGGCAAATTCAAGCAGATATAAAGGAACATAAAAATTCTCACAGCAGATCAAGCCAGCACGAAAACAGGAACTCATATATAGAAGACAGGCTTATAGTTAGTGATCATGAAAAGAATGATTTCTCAAAAATAGCAGGGGGCTATGAGAAATCAATCCAGTAGTTGCTATATGAGACAAAAAAGAATGACTTAAGTTTGATCAGAATCAATGAAAAAGCAAGAGATACCACCATTGATAGAAACTTCCCTGAAAAACAAAAAAAAATTGACATACAGATAAACGAGACATGTAAAACTCCAATTATACACAATTTAAAAAGGTTTACAGTCATGTCTAGCATAGTCCAGATTCTAGAAATTCAACACAAGAATAGAATCTTAAAGGTTGTTAGGGAAAAGAAATACATCATCTATAAAGGTAAACCCATCAGAATCACAGCAGACTTCTCAGGCCAAATTCTCAAGTTAAGGAGGGCATGGAGCAAAATATTTCAAATTCTAAAGAGAAACAACCTTCAGCCCAGACTGGTGTACCCTACAAAACTATCTTTCAAAAGTGATGGTGAAAAAACAACATTTCCATGACAAAGAATATTTGAGGAAATTTATAACCAAATCAGTACTCCAAAATGTTTTGAAGGACATTCTAGTAAGAGATAACAAAGACTACAACTCCATAAACCTCAGCTGAAGGAACACAGCAAGCTAGGCAAACAAGGAGAGGGAGGAAGACCCAGCAACAGGAAAATACCATGAATCAAGATCCAACAATATGCTGCATAAAAAAACATTTAACTAAAAAAGAAATCCATGGACTGAAAGTCAAAGGATGAAAAACAGTACTCCATGTGACAGGAACCCAGACAATATCAGGAGCAGATGTTATATATTTGCAGACAAAGTGAGTCTCAAGGCAAGACTGACTGAGAGAGATAAAGAAGGTCATCAAATCCTCACAAAGAGAAAAATCTAAAAGTAAGAGATTATATATATATATATATATATATATATATATATATATCACAAATAACAGTGACCCATCTATATAAAACAAATACTAGTGGGCTTGAAAAATCTAATAAGAAGTAATACAATTATAAAGAGGGATCTCAGAACTCCAGTGTCACCAAAAGACAGATCAATTAGACCAAAAAAATCAACAATAAAGTATTATAACTAAGCCAAACATTTGAACAAATGGACTCAGTGGATGGCACAAAGTGTTCCACCCAACATCAGAATACATACTACTCTCAGCTGCACATGGGTCATTCTCTAAAATAGACTATACACTAGCCCACAGAACATGCTTATATAAAGTCAAAGGAATTGAAATAATCCCATGCATATTATTAAAATATATTGCAATGAACCTGGAAATCCATGGCAAAAGATACCACAAGAACTTCATAAACATGTAGAAAATAAATAGCACCCTGAACATATCACACTTGCAATTAAAGAAGAAATTAGAATTTTTAACAGTTGAAAGATGACCATACGGGAACTTATGTGAAACAATGAAGCAATCCAAGGAGGAAAATTTATAGCAATAAATACCCATGTCAAGAAAACAGAGCAAGCAAATTTAAACAACTTAATGATAAACCTCAGACTTCTGGAAAAAGAACAGCAGTTTCAGCCAAAAGCTCATATATGGAAGGAAATTACAAAAATCAGAGGAGAAATTAATGCTTTTGAGACTAAAAACACAATACAAACAATCAAGGAATTGAAGAGTTAGTTCTTTGAAAGATCAAATAAAATCGAAAACCCTTAGCCAAACTTATTTTAAAAAGGAAAAAAAAAGATAGAAATCCACACAATAATGAAATGGGTGAAATCACAACAGACCCTGCAGAAATCCAGAAGATAATCTATACCCACTTTGAAAACTTGTATTCTAGTAAGATGGAAAATACAGAAGAAATGGACAAGATTCCCATGAATTACTAGGGCTGAATCAAGAAGATGTAAAAATCCTATATGAACCAATATAATTTAATGAAATAAAAGATGTAATTAAAAACCTACCAACAAAGAAAAACCTAAGACCTGACATTCACTGCTGAAATCAAGAAATTTAGAGAAGTCCTAACATCTCTACTTATCAAACTCTTTAATGAAATTAAAAGGGAAGCAATTCTCCCAAATTTATTTCTGGAAGCAACCATTGCCCTGATACCAAAACTGGAGAATAACCTAGCTAAGAAAGAGGATTACAGGTCAATTTCCTTAATGAACATAAACGCAAAAATCCTCAATAAGATACTGGCAAATCAATTGTAGAAAATCATCAGGAAGATTATACAGCATGACCAATGGGATTCATACCAAGGATGAAAGGATGAGTCAACATATGTAAATCAATAAATGTTACACACCATTTTAACACAGCAAAAGATAAAAAACAAATGATCATCTCAATAGAGGCAGAAAAAGATTTTGACAAACTCCAGCACACATTCATGAGAAAAACCCTAAAGAAAACTGAAATAGACTTTTTTTTAGTCTGATAAACCCATCTCTGACAAACCAACAGCCAACATCATAATAAAGGGATAAAAACCGAAAACTTTAAAATTAGGAACAAGACAAGGATGTCCATTGTCCTTATTCTTATTCAAAATAGTCATGGAAATTTTAGCTGGAACAATTAGACAAGAAAACATAATAAAAAGAATAAAGATAGGAAAGGATACAGTTAAATTATCATTATTTGCACATGACATGATGTTTACACACAAAATACACAAAATTCCACAGAAACACTACTAGATTTAATGAGCAAATTTGAGTAGCATAGCTGAATACAAAATGAATTGCCTTCCTTTATATGAATAACAAACTTGTTGAAAGAGAAATCAGGGAAACAGTACTTTAACAATAGCATCCAAGGGGCCGGGGATTTAGCTCAGCAGCATAAGTGCCTGCTTGCAAGTGCATGGTTGTGAGTTCAATCCCTGGTACAAAAAAAAAAAGTAGCATCCAAAAAAATGAAATACACAAGAATCAATCTAACAAAGGATATGAAAGACTTCTACATTGAAAATTACAGTACCCTGAAAAAGGAGATTGAAGACGATATTAGAAAGTGGAAAGACATCTCTTGCTCTTGTGTAGGGAAAACAAATATAATGGAAATGGCCATACTTCCAAAACTGTTATACAGATTTAATGGAATTTTGATAAAATCTAATATAAAACAATCCTAAAATTGATATCAAACCAGAAGAGACCTAGAGTAGCAAAGTAAATTTGTGGCAACAAAAGCAAGACAGGGGGCATCACAATCCTTGACTTGATATTATACTATAAAGCTACTGTGATAAAAAAACATACACACACACACACACACACACACACACCAAAAAACAAAACAAAGACCCAAAAGTCAGTGGAACAGATTCTATCTGCTTTTTCTTATTTTAATTGCTAAACGATGCATGATTAAATCAGGTATCATAGATCAGTACTTTGCTTCCATTTATTGGTAGGTAATGCTACCTTGTAGTTAGATAGAGATACTTCACAATTAGTTTGTTATTTTCCTAATGATGCATATTTGATTTGTCTCCAGTTTTAGGTTATCACATGAAGGTTGCTGTGCACATTATTGTATAAATCTTTTAGGCATGCAAAATTTAGGGTAGATGTAGTCTCATTTTATAAAAGGTAGCCCAGTGTATAAGAAATATAATATTTTATACTCTACATGCACAACACTTAAAAACAGAAAGTAGTTGTTTTCTAAAAAACATTATCCTGAAAATTGCATACTTTTAATATTTATTATACACTTTAAATCTCTAAAATAAAACATTCAGTCAGGTTTTGAAATATTTCTGTGATATTTTGTTGAAGTAACAGATAGGCAATGCTGATGAGACAATTTGTAGAAGAGATAATTCATCATTTAATTAAGCATTATAGGCATATTTATGTAATATAATTCAACTTCCCCAGTGACTGAAAGACATATTCTTCATCCTTTGACTTAAATGGTTTTCATTTTTTTCAAGTGTTATTTGTTTGGAATCAAAGGTTTTGAAGACCTGGAAAGGGAAAAGTAGGGATATGAAGGAGTTTTGGGTTTAGCTTGCTCTTCTTTTTTTAGAAGCTTGAGATGGAGCATTAGGTTGTTTATTTGTACTCATTCTGTTTTCTTGATATGACAGTTTATTGCTATATATTTCCCTCCTAAGACAACTTTCATTGCATCCCACAGATTACAGTATGTTGTTTCTATATTTTCATTGAATTGTAGGTATTGCTTTATTTTTTTCTTTAATTTCATCTGTAGCCCACTGGTTGTTCAAAAAGCTGTTATTTTATTTCTATGTATTTATGCAGGTTTTACAATTTCTTTTGCCATTAATTTCCAATTTCAGTGCACTATAGTCAGATATTATGCATGGTATGACTTCAATACCTTTGCATTTACTTAAGAATGTTTTATGGGATAATATATGGTCTGTTTTGGAGAATGTCCCATGTGCAGCTGAGAAGAATGTGTATTCTGATGTGGTTTGGTAAAACACTCTGTCAACATCTACTAAGTCCAACTGCTCACAGTTATGATTTAGTTCTGTTATTTCTTTGCTGATTTTTTGTCTAGTTGATCTATCTCTTTGTGACAATGGGCTGTTAAGATCCCCTGTTATAATTGTGTTCTTGTGTAGTTGGTTTTTCATGTCCATTAGTATCTGTCTTATATAGTTGGGTGCTCCTGTATTTGGTGCATATATATTTATAATTGTGAGTTCTTCCTCTTGAATGTTACCACTAACAAGTATGTAGTGACCTTCTCTATCTCTTTTAATCATTTTAGGTTTGAAGTTCATGTTGTCTGCAAATAGAATAGCTACCCCTGCTTTTTTTTGCATTCCTGTTGCATGGAATACTGTTTTCCTTCCTTTGACTTTTAATCTATGAGTTTCCTTTTGGGTCAGATGAGTTTCTTGTATACAGCATATTGTGGGGTCCTGTTTCTTGATCCATTCTGTCAATCTATTTCTTTTTACAGGTGAATTGAGGCCATTTTTATTTATGGATAGCACTGATATGTACTGGCTCAACTTTGCCATGTTATGTTCCAGTTGTTTCTTTTTGCTTTTCCTCTTATTTAATTGCTTATCCTACCTGGTGGTTTCTTTCTGTTGTTGTTTTGGGGATTGTGGTCATTTTTATCTCTGTCTAGTATGTCCTTCAGTACTCTTTCTAGGGTTGGTTTGGTGGACATGAATTTCTTCAGTTGTTCTTTGTCATGGAAGTATCTTGTTTCTCCATTAAATTTGAATGAAAGTTTTGCTGGGTACATCAGTCTGGGTTGAACATTGTTTTCTTGCAGGACTTGAAATACCTCACTCCAATGCCCATTATTGTTATATTGTTGCTCTTGGCATCATCATGAACTTCTGGATTGTCATTTCATGCTGCTTTATTATTTTTAAAAGTTCTATGCTTTCCTGATCACTGGTTGTGATCCTATTCTCAAGGTCTGAAATCCTATCCTAAGCTTCCTTTAGTTGGTTTTACATGCTTTCAATAGAATTTTTTGTTTCTTGTATGTCTCTTTGAGTTTGCTTCATGAATTGTGCTTGTTTTCTACATTGTTCTTTCAAGGTTTCAGTAAATTTCCCATGCTCCTATACTTTTTTTCTCTATTTCTCCTTTAGCTACATTCAACAACTCCTTTTCTAAGGTTGTTATTTCTATCTTTATGTGGGAGAGTGCTTTTAATTTGATTTCCTCCATAGCCTCGAGGTTTTTTTTTTTTATTTCACTCACTATCTTTTCAGAGATTTCTTGTGTGTTACTTTTGGTGTCCTGGACTTGCTCCTGGTGAACTAGATATTTGAGACTGTATTTTGCTTTTTCATTTTGCCATTTTTCTCTTTCAAGTTAGTGTTTGGTCCTTTAATCCTGCTAGTGTCAACTGATGCTAGTGTGTATCTTGGGGTCCTAATGAAAGATTGATGTTTGTAAAATTTCTAGGTCCCACAATGAATAGGTGGGCCAGTCACCTGGTTTCCCACTGCAGGGCCTGTTGGGTGAATCCTGTATTCTTTCTTGGCTGACAAGCCTAATAGTATTGATGTATGTCATCTTTTAGTTCCTGCTGTTACTTTATCTTCATGTTATTCTAGGTTGTCAGATTTCCCTGTTTATAGTGTTTGTGTTGGCTGAGGCTGTATTATGTTCCTGTTGTGTGCCTGTGTGTCTCATAAGCCCTTTTGATTTTCTTCAAATTGGAAGAATCCTCCTTGGCACACTCCTCACTCTGCCTGATGGTTTCTGTGGGTAGGAGGGGGTCACCCACATTCTTTTCAGACTTACCAAGGTCTTATAGTTAGTTGGAGGGGGCTTTACTCCTGGCCCTATTTACCCACTGTGTACCTCTATTTTAGGGGCATACTTACCATACTGACTGGAGCCTTCTGAGATCTTCTGTTTGGGTGAGTCAGTTACTGAATCTCCCTTCAAGCTAGCACAGTTAACCTGCTGTTGTCTGAGATTCACCTGAGAGGGAAGTTCTGAGTTTGTCCCACATGCTGGGGTGGTGCTGCAACACACGCTTATGGCCCGGGGTTAGATTCTGGACCCTGCTTGCCGCTTGGAGTCCACTGAGCATGGTCCAATTAGGGCTGCTGGTCCCTCTCTTGTATCTTAGGCTGGCTTGAGACACAGAGCATGGTCTTACCACCTAGGAACAGTTTCCAGTTTGGCCCATGGGCTGGGGTGGTGCTGCAGTGCATGGTCACAGCCCGGGTAAATTTATTTTTTAAAATGAGGTTATACTTTATTAAATGTCAATAAATGCTGACTATTGCCATACTTGAGCTTTGTGCTCTATGTAAAACTCATAGAGAAAGAAAGACACAACAGCAGAACATTGAAAATATTAATTTGGTGGTTCTCAACAGAGATAGGGGAAAAGAGGCCACCTTGTTTTGGTTTCGATCTGGATGTCCCTTCAAAGCCTCATGCCTTCATAGGTGGAACTTTCTCAGAGGTGACTGAGTCTAGAGTCCATGATGATTAGATTAACATTGTGTAATTACTAAGTCAGTCCGCTGACTGGTTTGGTTCTGCCCTAATTCCAGTAGCCTGGATGCAATGTAAAGGAAGGAAATAGGCTTATGTTGCCCTTGCTTACTTGCTTTCATTGTCTTCTGTTTGCTATACAGTGGTTCTGCTCTGTAATCCCCAACTGCCAAGCCAACCTGCCTTAGAACCAGCTGATTATGGACTGAAACACCTACAAATGAATCTTTTCCCCATTAGTTTTGGGGGGTCAGAAATTTTGTCTGAGCAATGTAATGAAAGTAACTAGACATTTCTGTATTTCATGGGGCATTTAGCAATGTCAAGACAATTTTATTTATTTTATTTTGTGAGAGGGTTAACTATTATCAACTGAGTAAAGGCTAGAAATGCTGCTCTTATTTTATAATACCCTTAACAAACCCTCAAAACAGACAAATTTGTGGCCCCAAATATAAGTACTTTGGTGGAGAAACCCTATATAAAATGATTAATGTGGGTTGGCAGAGAATATTGTATACTTTAAAGCTAAAATTACAGACAAAATTATCTGTGCTTTGTAAGAATGGAGTGTATACTCTATTGACTAAAATGGCTAAACATGGGAATCATCTTCTAGGGTAGAGTCGGACTACAGAACTGAAAAAAATTTTAAAAATAGAGTATGAAAGAATCATGAGTTTTGCTTTGGTTTTAGGGTCTTGGGAATTACATTTCTCAAAGGAAATACAGTCTCAGATTAATTTCTATGGAGTTTTCTATGTTAATTTGTTATGTATGCTGATACATAAAAAAGATGCACTTTTGTTAAAATGGAAGAGTAAATTCTAATTATTAAAGTAATCCCTACTCAGTTATTCTGTATCATGACATGCATTTTTCTTCCCAATCACTTTGATAACTTTCAAAGTGTGGCAGTTTGTATGTATGAGTATATGTGCATGTGTGTGTCTGTTCATACCACTGGCTTGTATTGTACATTAAGACAGGGACCAAGTTGTAATATTGCATATTTGATATTGATCATGGTACCTGCCAACAGTAATAAATGAGTATCAATATTTTTGAGTTAAATGTTACTATCATTAAAATTCTTACTGTAATATAATACATTCATTTTCATCAGCAGAGATTTGTTACTTTTATTTTACAAAACAAAAATTTCATGAGAAAATTGTACTTTGTTTCACTTTGCTAATTGTAGAAACTGCTTTGCTTGTGCCAGTTACTTGATTTTGCATAGGTGTCTTTCCTTGTTGAATAATTACTGTCAAACTTTCTACCTCAAGAGCTATTGTAGCAAGAATGTGAGTCTTTGTCTATAAATGATAAGGATCACAATATGAGAAACATGGTTTAAACAGACCACCAAAGAGCAAAAATATAGTAAACAACCATAAAGAACAAAAATTTAGAATTAAATGGTTGAGGACACAGTAGTAATGTAAGTAAGAAATGAGATCAGAGGAATACAGCACTGTGCATGGAGTCCTATTGCCATTTGGTAATCTAGAATTCCCACCATTGGGTGAGAGTGTCATGTTGCAAGTTCTGAATAGCAGAAACCTCTGGAACCCTCCCCTGTAAGGCTTCTTATCTGTGTCTGGTGGTCAGGGATATAAATGCAACATTCTATCTACAAAAAGGCACAAGTACCTCCTTGTGCTGCAGTTAGAAAATCAAGATTCATGTAGTTTTCCAAAAACCAGGCTTCTCATTTGAAAAGTTTCATCCTTGATCAAGTAAAAAACTGACAGATGACATTCAGGACCAGGGCCATATGGTGAGGGAGGCCTAAGTTTATGCTTCCTGGGCCTGGTAGCATCAGTGCTACTAGATAAAACCACAAGGCCACCCATTGAATGTAGTGCCACCTGTAGTACACTGCATCCCAACTGTGAGCTGTATCTGTAAAGGTTGGTCTGATAGTGCTCTTAACATACAAGAACACCTGGATGCAGCATTCTGTCCAGGGTACATGTAGGTATGGCTAGCTCATGGTGCCACAGACCCAGCAGGCTTCCATATTGGGTCAGTTGGTGGGCACCACACCAATGAACTTATGGATGCCCTATCACTTGTTTGTATTATTAATCAGCAGTGTATGGTTACACTTCCACCCGGAAATGCAGCTTCCCACCAATTTGTTCACCTGTTGAATATGAAGCGGGGATTTCAGTATTACTTGGTTTCCATCATCCATCCCAGCCATTGTGCATAACAGGCCCGAGTCCCTGTGGGGTAGTCGTGTTCTTCTGGATCAGCACCTCAACAGCCTCCTGTCATTGATCCCAGGCAGAACCAATCTGGTTTTGTTGCTGACAGTCAGTCTAACTGAGCAAGGTTACTGAAATGATTCTCCATGGGATGTGCTTGGCAGCATCAATGAGTTCAGTACACACCCAACAATTCCACTGGTGCAAACAGGCCAATGTGTATGTCCAGCAGATGATGTTTTTAGGGTGACACATTCTGTTTGAAAGGATGGGGCAGAAAGAGAAATCATTATAGGGAGATCCTGCCTTTCTGGGAGGATGCAAGCCACATGTTCATCTTGTGATAGGATTGTGGATTTTATACTCAGTTTAGAATAATAAACCTGGGTTTCTGTCAGTAGTGGGGACAAGGGAGTTGAGCTTATGTCTACCACTCCTAGAGGGATGGGCCAAGCAGTCAGGACATCACTGCCCTTCAGGATGGTGGCTCCAGCATCAAGTGCAGAGCACACCAAAGCCCTTAAAGGCCATGTTGAATTCCAGGGCTGTACCATCTATGCAAGGGAGGACTCACTTCATTCATTTCCTGCTAATCTACAGTCATTTACTATGTCCCATCTGGCTTCCACATGGCCATAACAGGGAGCAGAAAGGGTTACGTGGAGGGTGTATCATCCCTGCTTCTTTCAATTTCAAGATATTTTGTCCTATCTCCACCTGGCTTCCAGGCATTTGTCACTGTTTCACACACAAAACCCATATAGGCTGTGGAACAGTCAGCAGTGTATGGTGTGGATGCCCTCAGGTTGATTTTCACCATGTGGATTTTTAAGTGGGATTCACCCTGCATGGTGTCAAACAAAACAGCAATTAGTATGTCCAACCCCAGTATCTATTCAGCAAGTCCCAAAACTCAAGGTCACCTAGGCTCTCTGAACCTTGATATACTGACCTCTGTACCCTTCTATATGTTCAATGGGTCTTGTGAAACACTCTGGATAATCATAGATTAGTGTTAACTTGGCTGTGGTGTCTATTACCGATAGTATACTGCACATTCTTTGGAGACTAGTAAATAGGCAGTTCCACATATGCCTCTATGTCCCTGGGTTCTCATCAACCAAGTGCTTCAGCCTGCTTTCTAACCTGGACAAAAGGAATCCAGCATCACATCCTCCAGTCAGCAATATGTCTGAAGGCTACCTACCTGTCTTATCTGTGGATAACCTGGGAGCCAGCATGCCCATTCAGATTTAGCAAGGGTTGAACTTCAGCTTCCCCACCACCTGTTCATGGAGTGTTGTCCACACTTGCCTGGGGGCTGCCTGCTTTTTCACCTGAGGTTGTGGGTTTGTACTATTCTCACCTCATTTTGGTGCTTATTTGCACATCCCCTAGCTGTACTAAGGTGTCTACAGCATCATGTATCAGGTGCTCTATGAATAGCACTAGCCAGTGTCCCAAATGCCAACCAGCCCATTCACCAGGCTCAAGTCCTTCATGTGTGCTTAAGCAGCTCCTCAGCAGGGCTACAGTACTGCATGACAAACAATATTTTGCACAGGCCCATTTACCAGAGCACAAAGACTAAGTAGGTTGTCCATTTCATGACTTGCTCTGTCAAGTCACCTGGACTCACCCAAATGAGGCAGGATGCTGCCATTAACCAGTTAATAAAATCTGGTTGCCTGTTTGTGGAGCTGCGCTCCCCACATCCTGCAGAATCTGCTGCATACAGAGAGTGATGGCTATACTCACAGTTTGGTACATCACTTGTGGGCCTAAATCCATGCTATCAGCCCACAATCCCAGACCAATAGCAAACCTGCAAGCACCATTTCAACCACCATTTTCTTTGTTTCACCAGCTCACATAACTCCATGTAGATTGTATACATGTGTGATAGGTAGAGTTGGGTGGTCCTTGGGCTAGGAGCTCCTTTACCTCCAACTTCTGGAGAGTAGTGGGTCTTACAAACAAAATCAAGGGACTTTCCCAGAAATTCTCTCAGAAATGAGGACTTATGCTTAGGGAGACACTCTGGGAAGAAGTGGAACTTCCTGTGCCTTGCAACATGACTTACACAGTGGTGGTCAGTCACTGCTCCAAATCCTGTTAACTGGTTGTAGCTGGAAAACTTGCCAGATGAGGTCATCTACCTCTTGCCCTACACGGTGGAAGAGAGTAAAGAACATCTACAACACCTGCTCTGCTGACTTATGGTGGGAGGGAAGAATTTACATATCTGTTTCTTCTAAGGTATTTCAACCATCTCCAGGTGTCAGATGTACCACTTCCCAGTCCTTGGGGGCTTTTCATTTTTACAGAAAGATATCTACAGATAACCAGGGTGAGGCTGAGGGAGACAGGTCAGTACCTCCTCTCTGTGGCTCTACCTCACCATCAGCTGCTGTTTCCATAGACATCACAGGGACGCTCACTTTGCGATCCAGTTGACTGCACCACTTGAGACTGAGAGGTTGCAGGGGTATTTTCGTGGGTGAGATCCCCAGGAAAAAGAATGCACATACAGCCAACATCAGCAAAACAGCAAGCAAACATTTTTATTGTTTATCCTTTATATGTGTTGTTAGCACATATTTCATTCTTGTGTACTGAATTAACCATTTAGCCCATGGGTCATTGCCTGTGCTGTCATGGTTACATAAATAAATCTAGCTATGTACCTGCAAGAACAGCAGAGTCATGTGCTCAGGTGATCTCAGATACCCTGAGTCTGCTTGACAGAAACTTCCCACAGCCATGCTTGTGGGCCACAGGCCACATTTTGTGTAGCAAGGTGTTAGAGAAAAAATTGAAAATCCCATGTAAAAAGCCATATCATTTTTAGATCAATGGTTCTCAAACATGGTTACACATTGCTATCACCTGGCTGGTTGGAGTGGAGGAGGTGAGCAAGAATCCCTACTCTCACGTCTCGTCCATTTCCAATTCAATTAGAATATCAAATGTAAAACCTAATTATGACTATTTAAAAAGATCTTATTAGATGTTTTTAATATTATTATAAAGGAATGTTATTTTATTTTCACAAATGATTGGAATTGGTTTTAGTTCTTTAAAACTGGCAAATGTAATGATTTCAATGTGTTGTAATAAATTTATCTAATTTTGTCTCTAATTTGGCATTTTCTTTCTATTTTTTAATGAGTAAAATAGTCTTGTTTCTCGAATTATCTTTTAATCTGTTACTATTATGTCTTAGCTAGTAGTGACATTTCCTTTCTTTGAGCGGTAGTCATTTTTTATTGAAAGCTGTAAAGAAGACATTATACATAGATTTATGCATTCATTAGAGATCTCCCCACACTTTCTACCGTTATCAGCACAGACTTCATCCAACTATTGTTTGCCAGTTTAGTAGTTGTTGAATACTTGAGCTTAAAAGTACAGTGTTTGGAGATCAGTTTGGTGCTCTGACCTTGCCAGTGAACTCTTATTTGAAAGAGAGCCCCCTCTTTTATTTACAAGGAAATGTTATGGCATAACCATTAGCTGATTTGGACTTGCACTTGTTTTCTCACTGTAGGAATGAGTTGGCTGTACTCCACTTTCCCCTAGCTTCTTTTTTATTACTGATGGCTCAGATTGGTGGGATGTCAGGCCAGGATCTGAGGGACTGATTGCCTGTGGCAAAGTAAATTGGACCACTTAGGGATCAAACCTGTGAAGTTGCTTTCTGCAGCACGGCAATCTCAGCAGAGCCGGGAACCTGCCACTGTGTTGACTGATTGATTCCATTGAATTATATGATTTAGAAATTGTTCTACTTCGCAGCTAAGGAAACATTTTATTTGGGATGGGAGAATACACCTTTAAGATAACAAATATATCAAAATTTGAGATTTAATGAAAAATGGCTAAGAAAATATTCATATATTAAAAATTTCATGCAAGGATACTAAGCAAGTATATTTAAATTTAGATAAGATCATATTATGTGTTTTTGTCTCACCTTTAATGTGTCCATTCAAACCAAAATATGTTTAGTGTATATTCCTATATTTATAGTCAATTTGCATAATGTACAATAAAGATGTAAATATTAATGGTGACTGTAAAGCAATGCCATACTTCTGACAAGGAAACTTTGTCTCAAAATTTTGTTTTTGGAGGGAATTCTCTTATTTTGAAGACATAGTACTAAGATATTTTTAAGATAATTTAGCAAGAAATATATTTCAGATGAAGCTGTCTGAATTTAAATCTTTTATTTGGGTAACTTTTGCAATGATGTATATAGAAAAACAGGAATTAAACAGAAGTTATTTGAAGCCAAATATGTTGACTCACATGTAGATTTGAAAGATTTTACTTAGATGTGGGTTAAAAAAATTATATAAAAAAAATAACAATTTTTTCTCAAGTGGCTTGAAAACTCATGTTGAAAATTTCTTCTAAATGTTCTTTTAAATGTTTTAATATAGTGAAAATTTACAATGTGTCTTGTGAATACCTGAATAAGTACAATATGTCTCAGAAGGCAATATTTTAATATTAAATTTCTAGAAGGATTTGTATTTTGCTCTGCTTTTGACTCAGTACTCATAAGTACAATATTCTACCACATTTTAGAGATGGTATTGATATAATTTGGTCTAATTAAATAAGTCATATTTTAGTTTTAAGTGATTATTTTAACCATAGATATAACTCAGTGGCATAAGTGCCTGCTTGGCAAGCGTGAGGTGGTGTTACATCCCCAGTACAAAAAAAAAAAAAAAAAGGGAAAATTTTTCCAAAGTTTCAGAGAGAATGAAGAGAGTTACAGAAATAAGGCATTTTACTTCTTAAGCATTTAAATAATTAGGCTTCATTATATTTTCATATTATTCATTTAAATCTTCTATAAGGTCAAAATAACTGTTTAATTTTTCTACCTTTACAATGAAGCAAATACATTTGATCAATAAATTAGTACAACTCATTTGAAATTTTACTTTCATTATTTTGAGGGATTAAAATAACATGAAATATACTTATTTGACATGAAGAATAAATCAACATTCATTTTCCCACTACTAGTAACATTTGTATCTTTCAATGTATAACTGATGTTTATAAAGTTATCAACTAAATAGAAATATTTTATAGAGATCACTAGTCAAAACTGCATAGTGAGACAATCACAGATCTTGAAAATGAATTTTTATTTTCATATTCCTAGCATCTTTTTCCTTTATGTCTGTAATATTCTTTTTTACTTTGGGAAAAGATCTGTCAATCACTAATAACTTTCAATCAATAGGATGTGTGGACATACCTGGGTATATCAATTTGACAAATAAGAATATTCTACTCAAGCTACAATGATGGCTTCATGAAAATGATTAGATCTTTTCCACATTATCCAGATAGCAAACACATAACTACTTTTTATCAGCAACATTTCCTTGTTTTCTCATCCTTGGTACTGTGGTAAATGTGCACTCTTTGAAAGTAATGGATTACGAAGATTCTGCCAAGATCAGATTTCTCCTTCCTTGCTTCTATGTCTACGTTCTGAATATTTTTAGGTTACTATTAGTTGCTTTTTTTGTGTAGATTCCAGTTTGTCACACAGTTTTGAAATATATGGTTTTCTTGGTGCTTCTGAATAAAGCAATGCCCTGTTTCATGCTGCACTCCTACTTTAATAAAAGAAGAATAACTTCAAAAGCACTTTTCCCTGAGAATATCATTCATCATTTCTAAAGAAATTAAATAACTTTGGAGTCTGATTAGTTACTTTTACTGTTGTTTTGACTGTCATATCTTTTCTACTAAGACACTATTAAGCAGAGATTTGTCTTATTTTAAAAACTTACAAGAAAAGAGTAACTTTTTGGCTAATAAATACTCAGTAGTACTGACAGCATTATCCAAAGGTAAAAGCAGGGCTGCATATAGTAAAATACTATTTATCACTATAATATGTATGCTATTGCAGTAGTATATTTCAAAAATGTTCATTTAGGTTCTATTACTTTTTATTACCACATGACTATTTATTAGTGGAATAGACTAAGTTGCCCTTGTAACATCTTTATTTTTCCTTTTGTAAAGTTTAATCTAGATCACTTTTTTATAATCCAGTGTTTACCTGTAAATGATTGGGCTTTGATTTTACCTTGATTCTCTATCTCTGTCTGCCCCCTCTCTAGATTTAAGTAATAATTACAATGAAGAAAAGCAAGATAAAACAGAGAAAGTCTCATTGGGATATTTCTAAATCTATTACAGCTTTTTAAGGATTTCTTCCCACATCCAATTTTCTTGAAACATTTTCCATAACTGAATGCCTTCATACTACAGAAGCTTCAAACCATAATCTCTAATTTAGCACAATTTTCTTATCTATACATTATTGTTTATACTAAGTGTGATATCTTGGGCAATCAAGTATAATAGGTATTAACTTTCAATGGTGGCCTACATATAAAGGTAATCTGCCAGTTTGACTCACTAACCAACATGCATATTAAAACACTGAAGTTAACTGAAAATAAAATAACTACACTTGACAGATATGATAGTTTAAATGACTTCAAATTAACCATATCCCACAGACTGCAAGTGAAGAATGTGTACTTTCTCCTGCAATGAAACCTGCTCTGGGGCTCATTATAGAGAGCAGAGTAAGTCAATCCATAGGGGAATAAATGATGTGGGGGCAGAAAGAGACAGCAGCAACTACTTAAGGATTCTCAATTGCACAAATGAAGATGACACAAACAACTAACCTGTTTTTTATTCAATTATGACGCAAAATAAACTTAAAACTGAGTGGTATAATAAATTTTCAATATAAGATAGGTGTTAGACATTATAATAAGGTTAATCAACTACTTGAAGAAAGCAATGAATAACAAATGCCCTTTTACATTGAAAATCTATGTTAGTGTGAACTTATTTCTGTTTTTTAAAGAATTATGCAATAATGTTTTGTTTTTTTATATTTCATTAATTAGGTTTTGAATTTAGGAAAAATAAAAGAATATCTTATTTCAGTATATATTATTTTATACACTTCACTTTTTTTAGGGTACTCAGATACTGTCAAAGTATTAAGTAAAAAATTGAGACTATTGAAATATATAAAGTTACATCAAAATAAAACAGCTCCCTCAAGTATAAAAAGGCTTACATAATTTCATGCTGAAGAACAGGTGAGTAGTTGAGTACATGATGCTTTCATACATTTTTCTTCATCATTCTGAGTACAGCTGGTAGCACAATTTTTATTTGGAGAATGCAGTTAGCAGAGCTTACTTGGCCGATTCAAAGTAATTAAGATTGCACAAATTCTAAGATGCCTTTTCCTTGACTATGAAGAAACATTTCAAAAAAAAAATCATCCCTAATGAGCATGCAATAATGAGGGAAGGTAATATATCATTTTTATTTGGTTTAGTATCGTCTGACTGTTGATTTTTTTTAACCTAAGCATCTAGCTTCATGCTTAAATCTTGCTACTCTGTCAGGATCCTAGAAAATTTTAAGAGTCACTACAGTGGTCTGTCTTTTCACTCAGTAAATATAATTATTTATTAAATACTCAGAAGCTTCCGTACTAAACACTGGATATATGTCATACTAAAATACATCTTTTAGCTTGGTATATTTGTTTAAATTAACAGAGAAATTTTCCCACAGGTTTTGGAAGACTGGAGGATAGCATGCAAGTGAATTCTCAGAAATATTAAGTTATAGAAGAATTGAGGGGGTTTAGTTGAATAAAGAGAAAACAAGTATACAAAAAAAACAGAAAAGGTATGGAGATATGTAAAGATGCAGAATTAACAGAGAACATAGCCTGTTTGGAAAACCAGAAATGTATGTGAAGTTTGTCAGAATGGTGATCAAGCTAAAAAAGAAAGCGTAAAAAAAACCCAGTTTTATTTATTTATTTATTTAAAACACATTGCTAAGGAATTCTATGCATTCATTAATTTATTCTTTATTCTTTCAATATATACTTATATGCCATACACTGATATCTAACACCGGAGACACAATACGAAGTCAGAAATGTTGTATTCATACTGTTTACTGTTACAAGGAAGGTAATAGTACTTTGGAGTAACTGTGTATGATGAAATTCTCAAATCACTCAAAGCTTTCCATTATGTTTCTTTGCAAATTGATGTATAAGATTAGATCTAAAGCCCACAGAGAAACTTTTCAGAAGAAAGGTAATAAATAATGAAGAAAATGTTCTAGGAAAAAAGAAAACCCACCCAAGTAGAAAAGGGCTTGGAAGCAAGCAGGTGTAGGTCATTCTTCAGGAACTTACAATATTCTGTATGGTTGATGGTTAGATAATTAGTAGAAAAGACAAATGTGAGAAGGAAGCTTGCCATAACTTATAGGGACAGAGGCCTACGAACTTTTCAAATATGGCAAAGTTTTGTATTTTTCCATCCATAACACATGCTGGGTCTGTGGGAAGGTTTAAGGCTGGAGAATGGCAAGTTTGCATTTGTGAAAGACCTTTAGGAAGAATCATGTATTTATCAAATGAGACAGAAGAAGAACTGGTACTTATGCCAGTACTTACCTACTGAGGAAGTGAAAATCGGCTTTAATTAAGGCAATGGATATGGAGATGAAGAAAAAGAAGTAGATTTACAAGTTACAATGGATGGAGCATTAGCAGTGTTTAGTCATTAAGAAAAAGAAGGAGTTTTGTACTTCACCTAGATTATAATTTAGGTAACTGCAGAGATGATTGTAATGTTGACTGAGACGCTGTTGCAGGAATAAAGAGTGATGAATCATTATGGATTTGGAAAAGTTTAAGGAACTTGAGAACTTATAAGTGTAAATGTCCAGGAAAGATTTCAATTCTGAAAATAGAGAATTATAGATAGTGGTAAAGATTTGAGAATACTGTGGAGATGGCAATTGAAAGGTCATGAAAATGACTTAACATCAGACATCAAGGAGCATTAATATGTAACAGAGGAAGTTAAGGTAATTATGAAGAAAACACAATTAATGGGCAGACACTGATATAATTGAGGTATAGACTCTTAGTCATGAGAAAGAGAATATTTCACAGCATCAAAAGACTCACAAATGATTAAGAAAGGAACATAGGATTTACCTATAGTAATCTTGATAAAGATGACTTATATTGTATAATGAATTCAACAACCAGAGAGCAATGAATTGAGGGTATGTAGAGTGACTGAAGACTACAAAGAAAACTTTCAAAAAGCAGTGCTATAAAGCAGAAAAAAGAGACAGTTAGTGACTGGAATTCCATATGGATCAATGACATTTTAGTGAGTTGCTTTCTTTCTTCTTTTTAGTTGAGAAGGACTTACGCACATTTAGATAGTGATGGAAAGGAGCCAGTAGCAATAAAGTGTTGAAGATGAAAGGTTCATGTACAGGGGTGTGGCTATTACTAAAGAAGGTAGAATTTAAGTTTGCTAAAGAAAAAAAAATGCCTGTTATTTGGATAGAAATCAAAAGCTTAGATTTAAAATTAAAGTGGGTGTGGTTGTTCTCATCTGGAAAATTTAAGTGCAGTTTAGTTTCTCAATATTTTTGGTTTAAATTTTGGCCAAAAGGTGAATATGCTTCAATGTCATGTTGTGAATAGCAGTGTGAAATTCATGTACAAGGTAGAATATTGTTTATCCTATAAGTATTGGGTAGACTGGACAGAATAATCTTTGGGTAAAATATTCTCATTTTGATTGTATGAAATTATAATAATCATCAGGTTTTTAAATAAATAACCTGGCCATAGGAGTAGTGAAAGAACAGATACAGACTTTCCCATCTCTAAAAGAAAAGTGTTCATGTTCTCCCTCTTCAAGGATTGAAGGATTAAAAGTAGGTGAATATCTTGTCTGTAAGTACCTGAAAGTTGAGGTGCAAAAGTTTGTGACTTTTCAAGGAGAATGGAGACTTGTACTCTAAATTCCTATGAGGACCTATGTTTTCTGATAAATGTGAGAGTTTTAAGTAGGGATCATAGAATTGATACCAAGTGAATCTTGTTACAGAAGAATTAAAATCTGAGCAACATCCACATAAGATTCTGTACTTATTTTTTAAACTACCAGGAAAAAATGTAATGTAAAAGTAAATTAATTAAGAAATGCAATTTCAAACATAAGTGCAACCTCTGTATTGTTTAGGAATAAGTCCTCACTATTCCAGCACTAGTTTTCTAGAACATAGTTGAGATGTAGTCAGTGGAATGGTTGGAATCTTCCCATCTTGACCATGGTTATCTGGAGTATAACTTTTTACCTCATTGTGAAAGACCAGGAGAAAATAAATACTGACCAATAGATTACTGGCTAAGTTGAACATCTTTAAGCTGATATATTTAATTTTTGTTTCAATGAGAAAATCTCACTGAGCCACATATATGATAAATTCATGGTAAAAACTATTTGCCTGATTTTGTGATTTTTTATTTTGTCCATATGAGCTTTGGTTAGTTATATTAAATCACAGTATTTGCAATCTTCTATAATACATTAATTCATTTAAGTTTCAGTAGACATTTTTGATTTGCAAACTGTCATGATACTCATCTTAAAAATGAGAAACCAATGCATAAGAAGCTAGTTACTTTGCTCAAGTGTTAAACTGAAACCTAGTTACATAGAATTTCAGTTTAGAAACACTTTTTCCAGTCGATGTGTTAAACTAAAACAGAAATTATTTTTAGCCATTCAAGTTTCCTGATGAGGTTAGATTGAGGATAGAATTCAGAAGAGTATGAGAGAATTTTCACCATGATGATCATAACAAAGTGATTGATATTAGACTAACAGTTATATTTAAAACAAATAAAATAGACAATATGTATGAAGTTATTATTTTTAAGCACTTAATAAGCACTGTAGTACTGTGATCCTTGGGAAAAGTGTTATACATGAAGTGAACTTCCTGTTTTCCATATCATGTCATATAAAGTTCGAGTCAAAATCTAGTTTCAGCTGTGTTCTGTATCAGGTAAAGTCTAGATTTAAGGTTGCATGAATTTGTAAGTATACATGTTAGACTGGGTCAGTTGTGCACACAGAAACAGCTCCATAGTCTTTATGATAGTTCTCTTGAGTGCACATTTAGCTAAAAAGTAAGCTACATTATGATTTCATGAGGTCCACTCATAGATTTTTAGCTATATTTCATGGGCCACACTGTGCTGGAATAAGTTAAGCTTCTAATGAGCCAGAGTGAAGAGGCCTTGATAAATAATCTGAATGTAAAATGTAGCTGGGAATGTAAATTTTACTAACTATTCTAGAAAATAGTATGAAAGTTTTTCAAAAATTTAAAAATGGAAATACCACATGTTTCAGCAATTCTGTTATTGGAGATATATGTGAAAGAAGTGAAGTCAGTAAGTTAAAATGACATATGCTCTCCAATGATCGTTTCAGTAGTGTTCAAAATAGTCAAGAAATGGAAATAATCTAATATACATCAATTGACAAATGGACAAGGAAAAAATAGCACTATATGTATTCATGATGAAATATTATTCAATCATAAAAAGAAAGATATCATTATGACATCATGGATAGAGCTTGAGATTATCCCTCTAAGTGAAGAGAAAAAAGTTCTGGAGTGCTACTGCACAGGAAGGAGACTCCAGTTAATGATACTGTACTGTGTATTTTAAAAAGCTAGAAGAAAAGATTTTATAAGTTTTCACTAAAAAGAAGCCATAAAAATTACAGGAAATGGATATGTTTAAATTGAATAAACATATAATGTGAACATCTATCCAAGGAAATTTTTAGAGCAACGAAAATATTAGTTTTTTTATAAGGTTTTTGGTTATGTGGGTGTTATGCTTTTGTCAGAACTGAACAAACTTACATGTTAAAGGAGTCAATTAAACTTTATGTAAATTATTTCTCAAAAGTTATACTTTTGTGTACATATATACAGAGTCATTACTAAAATTTATGCAGTGCTAATATCAAAAGAGACTGTAACATTCAATATTTTTTCAAGATTATTAACTGTTTTGAGAGTTAATGGAAATGAACTCAAAAAGGTACACAAGGTGATGTTAGTAATGTAGTAATTTCATAGTGATATCACTAATATTATTGTTATAGTTTAAAAACAACATAGAGTCACCTTAGAATTCTTAGTGTTGTGGACATTCTTTTCTTTTGGATATTTTCCAGATAGAAGAGTTAGTATCCAGTGTATTATGGTCTTAAATTTAGCTTACTCTTTGGACTTGAAAGAATAGGTTATTAATATAAAACACTTTGGTTTATAGGCAGCAAGTTCAGATAATAGCAACTTTTTCAAGGGAAGCATTACTGTTGGAACAAAGTTGTGCATTAGTTATTTTGATTGTACTTGGAGTTAATCGTCTTTCAATAAAAATGGTCACAATCATTGTGGTAGATTAATTAATGGTCAAATTGGAACACCCAGCTTAACTAAGTCAATATCGTTTTTGGTGTGGACGACCCACCTGAGCTTGTCCTACTGGTTTTCCTGATATGAACTCAGTTGTTCTCATCATCAGAGGGCTTTGGGTCCTTGCTATCACTGAGGATGGCTGCAGATCTCTTCATGGGAGCTCTGGTCTTTACCTTGAGCATCACTTCCTGGCCCCAGTACAGATTCCCCAGACTGGTGAATGCAGACTTTCTAGCTTCCACCATTGATCTTTGGGCATTCCCTGAGCCGATCCTTGATACAGACTTGCATGAGACATTGTTGTGCACTCTTGGGCCTCCAGTTGGACTTGTGGAGGACATTGCCATGGGTTCTCTGCCATCAGATGGACTCATGCAGTACATTACTGTGTGACTGAGGCCCTCAGCTGGCATTGGAATGTGGATAGATTTCTTATACCTCTCTGATTTGACTTTTTGTGTGAATATTATAAAATACTCTTATAAATTTTGTGTCCTGTATTAAATCTGTTCCCTTGCAAACTCTGACTACACCAGATATATACTGAAAGAAAGAATAAACAGCAATAAGCTTAGATTCTAGTTTTTGATACATTGTCAGAGTAGCATTGCTTAATCATAAGCCAAGGAATGTAACTAAAAGTTATTTATATGAACAGTATGGCTAATATCAATTGCTGAATTTCATAAGGATAACATATGGTGAATTACAAGTTAGAGAAATATCCTTATATCTTAACTGTTATTTAACTCAGAAGAATGAGATTATGTCTTTCAATAGGTTGTTATGCTTAAGAATTCTACATAAAATTTCAGTTGAAGAGCAAACACAGCTGAATAAAATCAGGTTCCTATAGTTAAAAGAACTATTACATTAAGACCCATGATTGAGTTCACACTATCTCTCTAATGCATGCACACATTTCAATTTCACTGTCTGTCACCTTACAATAACAGAAAACGTGTATAATGGCCTATACACATTATATGCTGCATTACAAATAGAAATGTGCTAAGAGGTAGATTGGAGATTTATTTATGGCCCATGAAACAAAAGACTCTATGAGCTTTTCAAGAACATTTAACAGTTTAAAAGAAACCAAATAAATATTTAAGTGCAACAATCCCAATTTATATAATAGCACTAGAAAGATTTCTTTCCAAAAAGACAGAAAGTTGAAATATTAGTGTTAAAAGAAACCCATTACAAATTGATGGAAAGTTTTTATTATTGGAGAGTTGAAGGATGACAGAAAATTATGAAAAATACATTATGCTTTTTAGGTTATTGCGATTTCTATAATTGAGTAAAATTTCTCTTAATTGCACATAAAATCAAGACTCTCTGCAGCATGCAGTGAGACAAAATATTTGAAATCTTTGAATTTTTTCAGCAATACAAAAGATCTCATGACATTTTACCATAAAAACTGGCAAGTTTGGAAGGTAGCAATTCATGAACTGCTTCTAATAAATCATCAAAGTTAACACAAAAATCCCCATGTGTGAAAGCAAATAATTACAGTTCATGAACAACATGTACTTCATTTCCAGATTACATGTAATTGTATACACATTTAAATTTGTTTATTTTGCATGCATAATACCATATTCATGAAGATAATTTAATCATTCCTATCTGGTGTGTGAAGAAAATTGCAGCATCTAATCATGCACCCAGATTTCTCAAAAATTTACCCTGCTGTGGGAAGAAATCTGTCATATTAAACCAAAAGCTTTTATTGAAGTTTCAGAAATATTAAAAATCAAAAGCACAGCAATTACCACTGACTTTTTAGATGATAAAGTACTCATATACTTTGTAGGAAAATCACATATATTTTTATTATATTTGAAAACTTTACAAAGAACTTCTATCCTTATAGCCATGAAAATCTCTTCACTTTTAAGAGTCTCAAGCTAGATTTGTAAAATTGTACTCTTATTTTTCATTCCATTAAAAACTTTGGTTAAATGGTGTATTATTTTATGATATTAAACATGTTTTTATTAAGGTATATTTTAAAATAAATAATGATAAATAGAAATTGTGTTGAAATTAATGTCCTTTATTATGGCATTATGTATTCATAATTGTTCTTTAATTCATAATTCCAGATGAGATTTATGGGTTCCTTTTTTAGGTATGATTGTGGCGTACTTTTCAAGTGGGTTTAGGTTTCCTTCAAACTACCTTACAAGACACAGGAGTTCTGGTAGTTCTTCAGTTAAGCATGCATAGTTTGTAATGATTTTTTATCATGATCACTACAAATGGCCTTTGAAAAACTCAAAGCTGTCAATTAACAGTGGACAGGGGTCAATGCCATATTATTATGTCCTGGCAAGTAAGATGTATTAGTCCCCTTACTGTATCTGGGACAAAATATCTACTAGTGAATGTAGAAGTGGTTTATTTTGGCACCTGTTTGATTTAGTCCATCAAATTGGGTCCAATACAGAAACATCATGGTCTACCAGCATGATAGCATAAAGCAGCATTGTAGCAAATCCCCAGCATTTAGTGGAGGAGGAAGAGGAGGGAGGGTAAATCCAGGAATAAGAAAACACCCTGTTACCAGGTGTGGTCATGCATGTCTGTAATTCAAGCAATGAAGAGGCTGAGGCAAGAGGATCACTGCAAGTTTGAGGCCGTCCTGGGCTACATAGTGAGATCAGAGACAGCCTAAACTACATAGTGAGGCCCTGTCTTCCAAAAAACAAAGCAAAACAAAAATATCACGTTTCATGCCACAACCCAGTGATTCACTCTTCCAACAAGACTGTATCTCTAAACAACACAGAAACTAACGATCTCATCATTAGATGGAACTACTGATGGTAGCATGTACATGAGCCCTTCACCTACAAAGCAAATAAGACTTTGGAAGGATACTTTAGGTTTAAAGTACAACATTCTACCCCTGGTCACCAAAAGGCTCATAGTCATCCCATTAGCCAACATGCAGTCAGTCTATCTCTAAGAGTTGCCAAACTCTTACTAGTTTCAGCATTCCTGTAAAGTCCTAATCTGAAGTTTCCTCTGAGATTCAAGGCAAACCATTAACTATGAGCCCTTGTAAGGATCAAAAGGAAGCTAAATACTTTCAATATACAATGACACAGAGTTAGTATTCCATTCCAAAGCAAAAGACCCAGACCAAAGCAAGACTAAAACTGAATAGGGAAAATATCAAATCCTATAATTCCATATTCAGCACCTGGGACAGGCAATGGTGAGCTGAACAATCAAAGCCATGAACAGTCTTGCTCCTATGGCATTGCCAATAACAACCCAGATGGCCTCTCTATTGGGCTGACCCTGGTCACTGCTCGTGATTTTCTTCAGTAAATATTCCACATTCTATGACTGTCATTGTACATTTGGTACATTATTCTTACAACTTTAGAAGCCCTTCAGAGGTCCCATACCTTTGCCTGGCTTCTCAGTCACTTCTAAAATCGGAGTGGAAGCCTCTAGGGCTCATTTCCACTTACATTCTATACGCCCAACAGCCAGCACTATATGCATGATCCCAAAGTCTTCTTCTGGCTTCTGCTGCAGCTTGGTCACCTTGGACCATGGCTATAGTGGACTCTGAGTGCCAGGATGAATTTTCAGTAGGACTCACTGCCCTAAGCAGCTTTAAATTAGCAAGATACCCTCAAGCTCTCTTCTCAAACAGTTTTTCAAGGAAGTTTATCATTTTATGCCCTTAACTTGTGATAGATGAATTCTGGTCAGTGCCAGTAGAGTACCTAACAAAGTACCTATTTGACACAAAAGACGGTCAGAAGCTAACATAGAAACAGAATTAATTAAACAAATAAATATAAAAAGTAAGTTTAATAATTAATGCTCAGTATTAAGAACCTATTGCATATGAATGCCCAAATAATTTATTTCTCTTCTATAATTTCATATTAATCACGTGACCCCTAATCTTCAAATGCCAGTAGCTGCCACCCATTGTAGACTTTGCTGAAGAGATAATTTGAGGAAGGATAATAAATTTACATATTATTTATAAGTATTTTCCTTTTACCTTATTATTTTTCCTTTTTAAAAAAGTGAGTACAAGTTTTGCAGCACATACCGATTTTTTTCCTCATAAGGAGTCGGTACTGGTACATAACACATCTTGATTCTCCTTTTATATGCTTCTTATCTCCACCCAACTTCCTCTGTCCACCTCTTGATCACTTTCCCTTGTTAAAAGATCTATCTCTTTATTTCCTTTTGTCCACCTCCTATTTTCTCTTCATTTATATTTTAAATTTCTCCTATAAGAAAAAATGTGATATTTAAATTTGTGTGTCTGATTTATTTCACTTAACATTATGTCTTAAAGTACAATCATTTTCCTACAAATGGCACAAGTTTATTCTATATGGCAGAATAGTACTTCAATTTCTATGAATGTTATTCTTTTTTATTCATCCATCTGTTAATAAACATACAGACCTCTTATATGGTTTAACTGTTATGAGTATTGTCACTATAATCACAGGTGTAATGTATTACTGTGATATGATCGAATTAAAAATTTCAGGAAGATACCTAGAGGAATATCTTCATCAAAGGGAATTTCTAGTTTTAATTTTGAGGAATTTTCATAGTGTTTGTACTAGTTTATATTCTCACCAACAATGTAGAAGGGCTCCTTTCCCACTACAGTTTCTCCAGGATTTTTATGCTTTGATTTCTTGAAGATAGACATTTTTTCTCGAGTAGGATAAAATCTCTGAGTCAGTTTAATTTGCTTTTCTCTAATGACCAGAGATATTGAATAACTTTTATGTATTACTAGTCATGTGTCACTAGTCAATTCCCGAGAAGTGCCCATGCCTTTCAGTTGTCTATTTTTGATTGGATCTTTTATTTATTTCATCTAATATTTTAAGTTCTTTACATATCCTAGGTATTAACCTTCTGTATGAGAAATAGTTGGCATTTCTTTCCATCTTACAGGTGTCTTGTCACTCTGTTGATTTTTTCCTTTGCTTTGCAGAAGTATTTTAATTTGATATTATCCCACTTGTCTATTCTAGGTCCAACAATTTATTTTAAATCATCTCACATATTTTATAATACATGAAATATTAGATTAACTTAAAAAGAATGTAAAATGTAGTATACTTTTATATGGATTATTATAAAATGGTAATGGTACATATTAGAAGAATAATTAAAATGTTTACAGTCATTTTGGACATAAATTCAATAATTTAAGCAAAAACACATACTACATAATATTCTATCTTTGAAATTAGTAAAAGATATTACATTAAAAGAAAATTATGTTTAAGAGAACAAGTTTTATGTCAATAGCCATTATGTAAGCCCTTTATAAATAGAACACAGCTTTACCTTGGCTCTAATAATACCAAGGAGTTAGATATACTTAAACAGTTATTTTAGCTTTTAAACACTCAGAAAAATGGCAGCTCAGAAACTCAAAATTTATACCTATGTTCGTGAGCTCTAAGCTCACCTCCCCAGGCCAAGGCTACTGTCTGCTTCAGGGTAACTCCAAGCCAGCTCGCCCCAAGCACCTGGGCACCAGGCCAGTTCCTGAGGAGGACAACAGTAGGTTTCCTCCTCAAAGTTTCTCCCAGAAGGATAGTTTGATCCAACTCTCTGGATGAGCTGGCTGGCAACGTGCTCTTTCTCAAAATCAGTCTATGAAATATATAACTGCTTCTCTAAATGTGCAGGCACCAATGCAGAGCTACAGAGGTCACAAAGTAACATGGAAACGTGCCACCACCAAGGGAAGAAATAAAACACTACTAACCAAATCTCAAGAAATGGAAATCTGTGAAATGCTGAACAACAAATTCAAGGCAATCACTTTGGAGAAGCACAGTAAGTTCTAAAAGAAGACAGACAGACAGACAGACAATTTTAAAATATCAGGAAATAACATGTGAGTATAATAAAGCAGTTAGCAGAAAGAAGACCTTCTAAAACACTGGAGTGAATGAACTTAAAGACCAAACCAAAAACTTAATAAAAAGTTTAACTTGGTTAATCATAGTCATTATATTTTCTCCATAACATGAACAAAAGAAAAAATGATAAAAAGAGTGAAGAAAACACATAGAAGTTATGAGACACATGTATGCCTTACAGAATATCCAGTGAGGAAAGATAAAAAGGACAGAAAACATTTTTTAAAGAATAATGGCTGAAAACTTACTAAACGTGTTGGGGGGAATGGTGAAACAAATTTACAGTCTAACATGTAAACACATTAATGTAACATATTAAGTCAAATTGGTAAAAACAAGGAAAGAATTTAAAAGCAGCAAGAGAAAAAGACCTTAGAGTCTGAAAGGGAGCATCCATTGACAGATTATTTCCTGGCAGAAATCTTGAAGATTGGGAAACAGAAAGGTTATGTGTTGAAAACGTTGAAAGAGAAAGACTATCCAAGAAAACTATACCCAGCTAAAATAGTCACATTCAAAAAAGCAAGAGTGGAATAGTAGTTCTTATGAGAATAAGGAAAGGGAAACTAGACAGATTAGTTAAAAGATACAACTTTTCCACTGCACAAGTTAAAAGAGTTCTAGCTATATACAGCTTAGCGCCTATAAAAATAATACTACACTAAATATTGAAACATTTGCCAAGGTAAAGGACCCTTTTACTTTTTGTGTTGTGTTTTATCATCAAAAATAATAAATGAGAGGGTAGGAGGAATGTGTTGAAGTGGATAGGTTTATGTTATTGATTGCTGTGATTGTTTCCTGAATGTGTACTTATTTGCAAATGCATCGAAGTGTATACATGGTGCATACATGGTGTATACATATGGTCCATCAAAAGTTTTGAAAAGAAAATAACAAAAGAAACTGTTATTGCCTAAAAAAATTCTAAAAAATTTCATTTAACTATAGTGATTCAACTTCCAGGTCATCCTTTAATTGGATGATCTCAGACAAGTCATTATCTCTGCTTCATTGTCTGCATTGGAAAGTGACTAATTTGTTTTATTAGAGAATCTCTAAGGATCCATTTTATTCTTAAATTTCATAGATTGAAGTATATGTTCCAAAAAGAGTATAATTCAAATGTTGTGTGTATTTTGTTTTTTACATTATACTTTTTTTCCACAAACTTATGTGTCATGGCTCATGGGCTCACTTCCAACCAGCTCTCAACTTTGAACACATGAGGGCCCGGGGAGACATCCTTACCTATACCATAACTGTGGTATATGGAAGCCAATATCTAAAAACTAAACCTGCTCACTGTTTTTGAAATATTATTTGTAGGTCACTTCAGTAGGAAAAGCAACAAAATACAGTTACAGATATCTATTTCTCAATCTTCCTATTAATAAACAAATTTTATCTTTACACATCTATATTAAAACTCATGCATTCATATTACTATCTTCATTTCAATGAATTACAAAGAAGTTCAATGTTTTCCCTGTTCAAATTCTTCACTCCTTTCTCAAACTATCATGTTATATTCACATACCCAATTCTGAAAATCACAAATAGTCACTATAGAATTGTCAATCTAAACTACTGTGAACTGAGCTTCTTCAGAATGCCACTCCCAACATGATCTTTAATTTGAGTTGCATCATTAATATCCAACAAGTAGTACAATTTTCTTCCTTTTAGATTAAATGTGAACAAAATATACATAAATTTGCACTTTTTATCTTGCCAAAATATTGACTCTAGAAGATACCATTTGATTTAAAAGAAAGGTAAATGTGTTTGCTATATTTTTTCAAATCTATGGGCTTACTTTGTTTGACAATGGCAGTTGTCACTTGGCTATCATTTAAAATATTAGTGACATTTTTTATATTATATGTTGGAAATAAAATAGTATTCAAAGCTTGCAACTAATCATGTACAAGCATAGGTCATACACCTGGCACTGCCTATTTTGAATGTCAGTTTAGCTTTTGTATCTTTCTATATTGTCACATAAAATTTATTGAAAATCTATTTCAGATTAGAGCTTTGCTATATTGGAAGGCAGAGCAGAAGACAGTATTATTTAAAGCTGATGGCAATGGATTTTACTATGTCTTAATTTCTAGGCAGGTGCTATTCCCTTACATACAAATAAAAGCTAATAATTCACTAATGTACGAAACATGACAGTGATCATGGCCTAGGAATACATGTATTAAGATGTGATTTGGCCGTGGCATACCTTATACACAAAATTCAGCAGAGCCTATGACTCTTTACTGGTAAAGCACTTTTCCACTCATGTCACATCTCTTGAGTTCCTTTCTATGACTGGGCTAAACAATTTATGGTAATAAGGATGTATTTCTTTCAAAGTATAATTTTGTCCTTGAAACCAGATTCTAAATTGCTTTGATCTGATTCAGTTATTTGTGGAATTTTAGTTGCTAGGCTATTGAAATCAAAACAGCCTACCTAAGATGCCAAACCCTATTTCATGTGAAGACCATACAACAACTTTAGAGCAGCGTTTTAACTTATTTTTTTAGATGAGTGCAATTTAAATAGTTTTTATCAAGTATTTTTAGTGAATTCATTCTAATGATTGAAAGGTCATACCTCATTTATAGTTTTGGATGCATATAGAGAGTGAGTATGAAAAGAAGATGCCCAGGTGAGAGGATTCTTTGTGGTTTTGGATACAGAGAACATCCACTTGGACTTCCCTATTTTTATTTCCCCTAAGCAGCTTAAACTCAGTATGTCTCAAACTCAGTCTCTTCCCTGTCTTGACTGGTGTTTTCTCCTCCCAGTGTTTCTATTGATGCATCCAGTAACTATCTCGTGGTCACACGAGAAAAGTTATCTGAATCAAAATGATTTCATTCCTCTTACTTTCCCACTGCTTATATTCTAAGGGCCAGGCAGCAATGCCAATCATACAAGGGGACGGAATCTTTATATTACTAATTCACATTCTATAATGTGTCTGTGTTTTCTTCACTAGTCTCACATCTCACCAGTATCCTTTATGATCTGCCTATGCAAAGTCATCTATAATTCCCACTTGTTTCATGTATTTTGTAAATTCTGTTTTTCGGAGTTGACTTTTTCACCTTATGTGTTATTTCCTCTGAACAGCATATCTTTCCTCCTGACTTGAACACTTCATCTAAGAGCCATCATAGTTTTCAGCACATTCAGCAGCACTTGTCTGATTATTTCTGTTGTCTAGAGCCCAGGATTTGTGTTAGGGAAGTTATGAGTGGGAGAAGCATGTGAAAGGATTGTGAAGAGACATAAGACGTCATGTTGTGATCATAAGCTGTCACTGAAGAGTGTTATGGAGGAAAATGAACTTCATAAAGTCAGTGTTTGATGCAGATGCATTGCAACAAAAGGAATGGCTGGAAGAGAGAAACTGGTGTTGGAACCTGGGCAGACATCCAGGTCCATAACTCAAGTGTTGAGATAATAAAAGCCTGAAATGCAATTTGGAAGAAATAGAAAGGCTGAATTTATTGATTAAATAAGTTAAAAGGATTCATTCAAAAGAAAGGAAAATAATCAACTGGAAAATATTTCTTTTTATATATGTTAGCTAAAAACATTTTATAAAGCTTGAAAGGAGTCATGTAAATTAACTAGAAAAATGCTGTGTAAGACAAAAACTCTGAAAAAAACCTCATTAAAGAATTATAAAAACAGAAAAAACTCAATCTCATTAATAGTGTAAATTAGAATTATGATAAAATAAAATTTTTACCTTTAATATTTTAAATAGTTAAAATGATTTTGTATTATGTTAGGGATATAATATCAAAATGGAAATTTTATACTTTGAAATTCAAATGATGAAAAAAATGGATAGTTTCCTAGTCACAATACTGAACTATGACCAATTAACAAAAGTCAGCTTTAAATCTGCCTTCATTGCTCAGTGACATTTGGCATCAGTGTCCAGGGCTCAGAAAGTCAGGCAACGGGTTGCAGTGCTATGGATGGGAAAGCTGACTAACCAAGGGTAGGCTCACTGCAGAAAGCTTGCATCCCCGAATGAAAAACATCCGTCCAATCTGTTAGTCCTCCTATTTCTGAAATTCTATCAGGTTCCTAACTCTGCACTTCTTAAAGTCCTATGTAAGATTAGGTTTTGCTTTTCTCAGAAACTATAACTTCTAACTACATTTCTTCCACAAAGTGGTCTTTTCTTCAATATGTGAGGAAGTCTCATGCACTCTGTGGGGCAAGTAAATTGTCACTGGTTTTTTTGCAAAGAGATATAATGCAGTTAATTAAGGACTTCTTAAAATTTGAATTACTTGACTCAATGGTTTGATTCTAGGAAAAGATCCTAATAAAGCAATGTGAAATGAACTTGAAATTATAGAGATTGGGTATTCATTTCTGAATTACTTATATTAGCAAAATTTAAAATTATCTTAATAAGTAATTATAGAAAATGGTTCAAAAATTATAAAATATCCCTTTTATGAGGTATTAAATAGGTATCAAGCAGTGCTTTCAAAAACATTTCCTTATCAAAATTATGGAATGCATAGTATCAGATCACAGTACAGTGAAACTAGACCTCAGTAGAGAAAGCAGTTGCAGAATTTGGGGAAATGCATGGAAATTAAACAGTATACTTTTGAATAATCAATGTGTTACAGAAGAAATGAAGGAAATGTAAGATAGTTCTTGGAATTCAATAATGATGCTATCACAACAGAATTTATAAACCATGATAAAAGCAGTACTGAAACAAAGGCTTATAATTGTAAATATGCACATTAGAAAGACAAATGAGCCCAAATAAATAAATCTAGGGCACCTAAACACCCTAGTAAAACAAGACTCTAAATCCAAAGTGAGTACAGGAAGAAAATTATTTATATGCAAAAGACTGAATGTACACATGTACATCTCAACATATACACAGCAAATATCAAATAATAACAAATTCTGGCAAAACTGTGGGATGAAAAAGACATTTTGCATGTTGGGTAGGAATGTAAACTAATACAATTACTATGGAAATTAATGTGAAGAATCCTCTAAAAACTTAAACTAGAAATTACATTTGACCCAGTTGTTCCCTTTCAAAGTATCTTCCTGAAAATGTTAAAGACATCGCATTACAATGATACATACTCATGTTCATAGCAGTATAGTTCATAAAAGCTAAATATTGGAAGCAACCCACATACCATCAACAGAAAAAAGGATAAAGAATATGTGGTATTTGTACACAAATGAGTACTACTCTGTGATAATTAGGATAAATTTGATTCATTTGTAGAAAAATGGATGTATTTTGAGGCCATAATATTAACTGAAATAAGTCCATAAGCTTAAATATAGCATGGTTTCTCTTATATGAGATATACAAAATATAGATAAATAGCAAAACAAAAGATAAATAATTGGAAATAGAGAGAAAAATCTTTTTCAAGAGATGAAGGGAGTGAGATGTAGAGAGGGGACACTGGACAAAACAAATTGAGATGTTTCATGTGCATATACTCACACACCATGAAGAATGTAATTATTATGTAAGGCAAACACATACTAAAATATAAAAATGTGAAAAAGACACTTCCTTAGCCAGGCTTAAGAAACAGACAGTAAATAAATAATAGAAGACTATTTAAAGATTCTGAAAAAATATTACTTAAATATATGCATATACATGTCTCTACAATAATATTAGACAGACTCATATCTCAAGATTTGTCAGGTTATCTAAGCTGGGTGACTGTGAATGTATTTTTATCTCAATAATTATACATACATTTAAATCTTTTTACAATAAGTATTAATATCACCACAATACCTATTAAAAATAACAGGCTGAATTGATGATTGTGAAGTGTTATACAAAAAGATACTTCCAAAATTGTTAAATTTTGATGTTTTAAATGAGTATCACAGCACGAAAAAATACTTGGTTTTGGGTGAGTAAATTTCCTGTGTTCTCTGTCCTTTGGTTTTAAATGTCTTGGTATCCATGGCTGAGCTCTTATTTACTGGTTCATAGTTTCCTACTAGGACTTCTTTATAACTACATGCACCACATCTTTCAGAAAAAATAGCTGATGGGAAAAAGAAGTATGACCAAGTAATGGTTTTCCAAACATCAATCTTATTATTTTCTCTTACACTGAGTATGCATTGACCTTCAGTCAAAGGAATAAGACATTTTTTACTTGAAATAGCAAAGGAAATTTTCAGTCAATATACCACATGCACATTTATTTTTCTAATATATGTCCTTGCTTCTGTGGCTAAGCTTTCAGAATGCAGATTCCTATCAGGTTCATGTTCCATTTCTAGTCTTCTTTATCCTGTTCTTTATTTAAAACTTTCCCATTAGAAACAACACATGTGCATGCAGGACAATGAGATGCCCCATCCAGTCTTTTTCTTGCATTCTTTGTTCTCTTAAGATTTCAGGTGGAACTTTATGCCTACACTGGATTTTGAAGGCCCTGAACAAGGGAGAGGTTGGCAATCTTCCTTGGCAGGAGAGACAGACTGTAGCAGCTTTTTTTCTTCCATGCATTGGTATTAGTACCAAGTTTTTTTTCTAAAGTACTAAAATACACACACACACACACACACACACACACACACCCTCCTTTCCAGGGAATCAATGCTCTTTTCTTCTAAAAACTCTATAATGTATTGAAAAACAACAGAAATCTACCAATTACCATTACTTTGTACCTACTCCTAATATATTAAAAATAATCCAGATATTTTACACCAAAGCATGCTAATCTATTAATTTGTGCTGTAACTTCTCCAAACTAATCAGTTGGCTTCTATCCTTGATTGAAAAGAACTATATTTACGTTTTGTTATGGATTAAAAACTGGTGGTCAATTTAACGCCAGCTGAATTACATCAGCATGGCCCTGAGCGTAGATGTTTCACCTGAGGAAAGTTGCCAGCATAAATAGAGATGTGAGAAGGAGAAGCTATCACGTTAGTGCATTAAGGTGTTAATGGATTGAGGCGTTGTGGGTTCTCCTACACGTTGCTGTTTGAACCATTGGTTCTGGAGAAGCTCTGTTCCTCACATCGAGCATTGCTTCCTGGCTCTGGAGAGGAAGACGTGTGCTGCTTGGTCTCCAGGATGAACTTGTCACACTGGCTTCCTGGCATGTACTTAACTGTGCTTGTCATCAGAGAAGCTCAGGGCCTCCATGTCGCTGAGGATGGCTGTGGTGCTTTCCAGGACAGCCCTGGTCTCTGTTGTGAGTGTGACTTCAGCATAGAACACTCAACCTACCAGCACAGCTTCTTTACCCCGCTGGCATAGACTTCCTGGCTTCCACCGCTGACCTTTGGGCCTTCCCAGCACGGATCTGTAAAAGGGACTGGCGTGAGTCCTTTTTGTGGGCTCTAGACCTCCAGTTGGACTCATGGGAGGCACTGTCATGAGCTCTGGGTCTTCATCTGGACACATGTGGGACAATGCTGTGGGATTCAGGCCGTTGGATAAGTAGTCTATGTCTTTAGTGATGTGGATAGATTTCCTGCATTTTCTTGTGTTAATCCTGTGTGACCATCCTAAAATAATATTATAAACTCCATGTCCTGATTCTAATTGTTCTCCATATAACCCCTGACTACGACACATTTCCAAGTGAGAAGAACTGTACGAGATTTCCTCCCTGGGAGCCAAGTGTTTCCTGGTCATAAGGAAATTTTGTCTTAAATTAATTGCCTTTGATTCCAACAACACTGTTAGGTCAGGTCATCCCTTGAAGTTATGTCTATCTACTGTGTCTTCAGAGAGACAATGACTTCTGAAGTAGTATGTCTGAGTTTCAAATCTTGACACTGTAACTAAATGTACAACTCTAGGAAATCTACTTAATCATCCCTGTGCATATGTTTTATTATTGATTAAGAACAATAGTTTGGATTTGCTTTAAGTAAAGTATTTTAAACAGAGCTGCACATAAAATAAACATATATAAATGTTGTCTCATTATTATAAATCTTCTATAGTTCCTCTGTGGCTTCTTCACATACAAATTTAAACATGCATGTTTTCTGTACTTAAAAAAATCTCTATCATATTTCTGTTTTAAGCAAACAATCTGCTTCTTTTAAAACTTTCATAACTATGACAGTTAAAAAATGGAATATCAACTTGGTTGGCTTTGGAATTCACCTGGGGCTGGTAGAGCATATATCTAGATTCATCTAGTGAAACAATACAGGTCTGGCTTGGGGTTTATGCCTGGTCCCTTGTTCCTCTACTGTGTTTCCAATCTCCATGAACTAAGCACATTTTCTGTATTATGTCTGTACTATGTCTGGAACAGGCCAAACACAGATGGAATTCCATGGAACTATGAGCCAAGTTAAAGCTTTCCTCCTTTAAGTTGTGAGTGTTGGGTACTGTACTCTTGCAATGAATGACTGTCTACTGTAAGAGCCCAATACCTAGCCTCTGCATTTAAAATTTCTGATAACTCCTGTTGTCCCATTAATACCACTGCAAATGTGTACTTCAAAACACTGCAAATCCAGAGATAATCAAGCTACCAGATAATATTTAGTTATGATTAGGAACAACTCCTTGGTTAGCAGAACTTTTGCTGCTGTGTTCTCTGTACATCTTTTAATCCTATAGAAATATATTTATTCTCAGGGTTTCTATCCCGATTTTTTACTGTGTCATTGACTACTGCTTATCTGCTTTGAGGGACCTATTTTTTACAGGTTTGTCTTAGACAATGATATTTGCTGGTTTTTTTTCCCTCTTAGGGCTCCCTTTCTTATAATAGTTCAAATCACACTCACAACTTCAAAAATCCATACAGACATGACTTAAAAATTTATGTCTCAATTTTATTGTGTACATTCTAGAGTTTATAGCTCTTACAACCACATGTCTACTGAACTTCTTTTTTATTTTATTTATTTATTTTTTTTGGTATCGGGGATCAAACTCATGACCTTATGCTTGCCAGGCAGGTGTTTGTGCCCCTGAGCTAAATTCCCAGCCATTAATAGAACTGATTTTTTTTTTTTTGTACCGTGGATCGAACTCATGACCTCACCCTTACCAAGAAGGCACTGATATGCTGAGCTAAATTCCCCTGGCTATCTTTTTACTTTATTATTTATTTATTTATTTTTGGTGCCGGGGATCGAACTGACGACTGTGCTTGCAAGGCAGGTGCTTATGCCGCTGAGCTAAATCCCCAGCACTTATGGCCTGTAAGCTCAAAAGTTCAGAACCAAATTCAAAATTTCCACTTGTCAGTAATTTCACTTATGTCTCCACATCTCAATGAATATCACATTTGTTCCCTCTTGTGGAGTCACAGTCCTGGATGTGATCTTTGACTCATCTTTTTGTTTTCTACTCCTTGAGGTAAAACATGATTAAAACCATCCATTTCTTCCTGATAATCATCCTCTCAGTTTCCTCTTCTTTCTTTTTCTTGATTTCTATCATTGCAGTTAAAACCACCAAATGTGTTAACTAGGTCAGATCAGCAGCTGTTTTCTTCTTGTCACCTGCATTGTGCCCCTAATTCTGTTTCAATTCTTCCGTCAGAACACCTTTTGTTATTGGAAATCTTGTTTTTGCCACTTCTGTTTCTTTTAGCTGATATCTTTCAACAGCTCATTTATGTAAGGAAAACTCCACAAACTCCCAATCATCTTTACAGACCTGGGCCCTGTTCCCTGCTCGCAGCTCCACTCTCATTTCTCACCATTTGTATATTCTACTTACCTTTCAAGTGTACAGAGTACTTGTTTAGTTCCCTAGTTATCAAATGTCTTCAAATCTACTTGTAGATTGTTGTCTTCTGCTGGAATACTCTTTACACTGCACCTGTTTTTTAAAAAATCTGTTTTTATTAAATCACGACTACCTAAATATCACAGATTCAGTTGCTAAAGAATAAAAATGGGCTTTTTAACAGGTTAGGTGGCTGAAAATTCCAGATAAAGGTATTAGACAGTTTGGAGTCTTCTGTGGTTTGTCTCTCACTAGTAGATGAGTTACATAGCATGATCATTTCTCTGCATACACTCACCTCTGGTGTCTTTCCGCATATTAAAATTTCCTCTTATAAAGACACCAGTTAGACTGGATGAAGACCGACTTAAACGAACTAATTTTAACTTAATCACCTATGCAAACATCCCATCTCTAAACAGAGTTACATTTTTAGGTACTGGGTTTTAGAGTTTCAATAAGAATTCTAGGACATATATTTCAGCCTATAAACTGGTGAATACATACACATACTTCCAATTTCTCTTTCTACTAGAAATTTTTGGGAAAGTGTCTATTAATCTTGTAAATTTAATTTATATGTAAACTTTGGAGAATTTATGTAACACCTCAAATTTCCCTTTTCAAAGCACCCATATGCTGGCTGACCGTCTCTATATTTTAAACGAAATGAATGTACTATCCTATACTTTTGGTTACTAGGATAGGCCCAGAATCTAGGAGAGTCTGTGCCACAGAACTATCATTGAACTAATAAATAAATATGGATTATCTACTTATTCCTTAATTTCTTTTCTTGCCCCTTCCCAGTGTTCAGAGGTCCTTGGTCCACTGAAAAGGAAATCTGTCTTGCACTCCCCAAATTGATTTCACTATCTATTAATTTAGTGCCTTAACTTATTCTTTTTTTTTTTTGTACCAGGGATCGAACTCATGACCTTGCACTTGCCAGGCAGGCGCTTAAGCCACTGAGCTAAATCCCCAGCCCCCTTAACTTATTCTTTGACTGAAATTTCTTCCTGACTGTCTTTTAAACTATAGTAACACTTGCTAATCCTTCAAGTTTGAACTTTTCTAGGAAACTAAATTATCAACTATATGTGCTGATTCAAGGGTCAATTCCTTTTGCTTATATCTATTATAGTATCTGCCACCTCTTATAGACTGTGTATTCCTCAAGGAACTTAGTTTCCATTTTTTCCTTCTATTCTCTTTTCCCCCTCTCCCTTGTTCCTCTTCTTAGTTGAATATTTTCTTACCATTTCCCAATATCTATGACATATTTTAGTCCTGCTTTGCACTTTCAATTTATCACACCAGTAAAACTGTGTGATATTTAAGTATTTGTGTCCAATTGTTTTCACCTAAGAGTATGGTCTCAAGATACATCCATGTACCTAGAAATGTCTTAAGTTTATCCTCTATGGCAGAGTAGTACTCAGTTGTATAAAAAATAAACACATCTTCTATATCCACTCATCCATCAATGGGCATTTGGGCTGTTTCCAAGATTTATCTCTTGTAAACTGTGCTATAAACATGGTTGTGCGTATATCAGTGTGGTCTGAAGCTTTTAAGTCTTTTGGGAAGATACTAAAAAGGGGGATACCTGGGTAAAATGGAGCCTCCAGTTTTATTTTTTGAGGAATCTCCACACTGATTCCCATAGTGGTTGCACAATCTACAATCTCACAAAAAGTGGAGAGTAGTTGTGTGTAGTGTATATTTTGCTCACAGTCCCCCAGCATTTATTATTGGTTGATTTCTTGATACTAACCATTCATTCTTCAGTGAGATACAATATTAGTGTTGTTTTAATTTGCTTCTTTAAAATAACCACTGATGGTCAACTTTTTTTTCACGTATTTATGTATTGTTTGTACTTGTACTTGTTTGTCTGAGATGTGTGCATTCATTTCAGATGCCCATTTTTGAAATGGGTCTTTAAATTTGGAATGGGTATGACTTTCTTGAGTTCTTTATATATTTTAGGTATTAGTCTTTTGTGTGAGGAACAACCAGAAAAACTTTTCTCAGTCTGTGGGTTGTATCTTCACTCTGTTGGTAGCTTCTTTTGCTCTGCAAAGCTCTTTAATAAGATGATTTTCTGTTTGTTGATTCTTTGTATCATTGACTCTGTGAATAGGGTTTGTTCATAATGTCTCTGCCAACACATATGTCTTCAAGAGTTGTATCTATTCTATCTATCCTCCAGAAGGTTTAGTGGTTATATTTTAATAATTAGATCTTTGCTCCATTTTGATTTTAGCTTAGTGTATCATAGTCTTTGATCCATTTTTATTTTAGTTTAATGGATAATTTTAATTTAGTACATAGTGAGAGATATGGCTGTAGGTTTAATCTCCACATTAGTCTTTAATGTGGAGAGGCAGTTTATCAGCACCATTTAATAGAAAGGTTATCTTTCTTTCCATTCAATATGTTTGGGCCCTTTGCCAAAATAAGGTGACTGGGTGTGTTTGGGGTTGTTTCTACATCTTCTGTTCTATGGGTCCTTGGGTCTGGTTTTATTTTGTTTTGCTGCTTTTTGCCAGTACCATGCTGTTTTTATCATGGTAGCTTTATAGTACATTTTCAAGTCAGGGACTGTGTTGTCCTCAGTCTTGCCTTTGTCATCTAGAATTTCTTTTGCAATTGTAAGTCACTTATGGTTCCAAATGAATTTTAATACTGCTTTCTCTAGTTCTGTCAGGTATACTGTTGGTGTTTTGATTAGTATTGCATTTACTATGAACTAAATTAAAATCAAGTTGGGAATATGGCCATTTTCACTATATTTTTTCTTACTACCCAAGAACAAAGGATACTTTTCCATTTTCTCTTTGACCTCCTTTTTCAGAGTACTGTAGTTTTCAGTTCAAAGGTCTTTTATTTGCTTTGTCAGATTGATTTCTAAGTATTACTTTTTCTTTGGATGCTATTGTGAAAGGTGAGGTTTCATTAATTCCTCTCTCAATGAGTTTTTTATCTGCATACAGAAATGCTATTGATTTATGAGTATCCAACTATACTGCTGAATTTAGTTATTAAATTTAGAAGTCTTACATTGGAGTTTTTGGGGTCTTCTAGGCAGAGTATCATGTCATCTGCAAATTACTTGCAAATAATCATAATTTAACTTCTTTCTTTCCTATCCTTATTCTTCTCATTACTTTCCCTTGTCTAATTTTTTTTTTTTGGTATTTTTGAAACCAGGTCTCTCTATGCAGTTCAGGCTAGCCTTGAACTCACTTTGTAGCCCAGGCTGGTCTCATGATTCTACTGTCTCAGCCTCCCAAGTTCTGGGATTACAGGCATAAACCACCATGCCAGGCTCTCTTGTCTAATTTCTTTGGCTAATGTTTTTAGAACTATATGGAGTAGGCATGGTGATAATGGACATCCCTCTCTTATTCCTGGTCTCAGAGGGAATGTTTTCAGTTTTGGACCATTTGTTATCATGTTGACTATTGATATGTCATAGATGGATTTTACTAGATTGAGATAAAGACATCTATTCCAATTTTCTATAGGGTTTTTATGATTAATGTATCCTGGATTTTGTCAAACGATTTTTCTACATCTATTGAGATGATATGTGGTTTTTGTTCTTGGTTCTGTAGGTATGATTTATTATATTTATGGGTTTGTGTATGTTGAACCATTCCTGAATCCCTGGTATGAATCCTTTTCGGTCTCATACTAGCTCATAGAACATGCTTAAGTAAATGCAAAGGAATTGAATGTATTCCATTCTTATTATCAGATAATAGTGCAATGAAATTGGAAATTAATGGCAAAAGAAAGCACAAAGAATACATAAACACATGAAAATTAACACCCTCCTGAACAATTGAGGGGTCATAGGTGAAATTAAATAACATAAAAAATGATAACTTCAACACAACATACAAGAACTTACAACACAATGAAAGCAATCATACTAGGGAAATGAAGAGTGCTGATTTCCCACACCAGAAAACAGGAGAAAGCCGAAATAAACAACCTAATATTGAACTTCAAGTGTCTAGAAAAGAGTAGCAAGCCAACCCCAAATATGAGCCAAGCTCATCTGAGGGAAGAAACTATAAAGATCAGAGCATAAGTTAAGACTAAGATTGCATTCGAGACTAAGAAAACAATACAAAGAATTGCTTCTCCAAAGTTGGTTCTTCAAAATATATATAAAATTGACAAACTCTTAGCCAACCTCACCATGGAAAGGAACTCACATGTACACAATTAGGAACAAAAAGAGTGAAATCACAACTGATCTTGTAGAAATCCATATCATTTATATGTACTTCAAGAACTTGTATTCAAACAAGATAGAAAATGCAGGAAAATGGAAAGATTCCCAGATGCATATGAATTACCAGGGCTGAATTAAGATGATATGAAATTCTAAATAACAATATCAATCAGACAATAAAATTGATGATATAATTGAAAACCTAATGACAAAGAAAACCCCAGGTCCTGATGGATTCACTGCTGGAATCCACAAAGAACTTAGAGAAGATCTAATGTCACTACATCTCAAATGTTTTAATGAAATTGAAGGGATAGCAATACTCCCAAACTTGCGCCTGGAAGCAAGCATTACCATAATACCAAAATCAGAGAAGGAGCCAACCAAAAAAGAGCCCTAGAGGCCAATATTTCTAATGTACAAAGATGTAAATTCTCAACAGGATATTGGTAAAAAGAATGCAACAAATTTTCAAGAAAAAATTAGTTTTCATGTTGAGTGGTACTGTCCGATGTTAAGAATAATTGTTTTGCTAAAATAGACAGACTGTTTTAAAATCTTAAAACCCTACAGAAAAATGTATATTTCCTTGCTTTTGAGATAAGAACCTTTCTCTTTCCCTTCACAATCTTTATGATTAAATAAATTGCCATATTGCATTGGCAGATATTTCCAAAATTATATTGCATAACTATTCATTACAATGAGTGTCTTTTTTCATATAATGTATTTAACATGGACAGGTGCATCCATTTTCAAATGCTCTTTAGTATAAGATTTTAACTGTTTCCAAAAGTTAGTAGCATAAAAAATGACAGAAACATTTAGTTTAACTCTTCACTGTTATTAGAATTAAAAAGTAAAATTATAGGTTTATGTGTTTTGCTTTAGAGCATTTATTCATTTAAAGTTTAGTATATATCAATTTTGAGTTATTTTAAAGTCCCAAGTGGGTATAATCTAATAAAAAAATGTTAATTCTGATATTCTATTCAGTTTATTCAAACCTCCGATTTAACTCACCAAGAATTTCTATTACTCTTATTTTCTTATGATCCACAATTTAATTTATTGCTCTAGGATTCCACTATAACTTATTCATACATAACTTAAAAAGAAAATAATTTACATTGAAAAAGAATAGCATAATAATCATATTAACTTTGTCATTTCTAAAAGCACAGCAAAATAATTTGCACAGAATATTAAAAATACATGTTCAGGTTGGTATACATTTATGAACAACCACGTGGCAATGTCTGAGTTTCATAGTGGACATAGATAAATGAATCCTATGTTTCTTATCCTCAATAGCCCCTTAATAGAATGGAGAGAAATTTTGAATAATTGTAATGTAAGGAATAAGGTTATATTAATCTGTCAGATCTGTGGGTGCATTTGGAATAGTTGCATGGAAACTTATTCAACCCAAGGTTGACTTTGGAAGTTCTCTCCTGGTGAGAATATTGTGGGCACTGGAAAGCTCATACGCTGGTCTGTTGCTGTTGCAATAACTATATTGTCAGACTGTCTTACAAAAAAAAGCATTTTATAAGCACCCAGCTTTAGATCATGGGATTGGCCTCTGCTTGGCATCTCGTGAGAAGCTTCCTACCAGGTCATGGCATGACGGAGGCATCACATGGCAAGACAGAGCATTTTGGTCCAGGATTCTCTTTCTCTAATAAAGACACTGATGTAATCATCTAATCCATGCTGAGGTGTGTATTCTACTGAAGACCCTTCATTTAAATTTATGGGCAATTAGAAATTTTCAGGATGAATTTTTACTATACCATATTTTTACTACATATATTGACCTCAGGACCTATTTCCAAATAAATGACATATACTGTTCCTAAGCTTTTAGCCCTTCCTTCAGATCCAGTCTTGGTCCATTTGTTGCTCTGCTGAGTTACAGGTGGACAGGTCTCTGCTGATTATATTTTCTAGGATGCTAGATAAGATTCTTTGACTATTACGATTTGCCATCAAAGATTAATAAGTGTAAAGGAGAGATCAAAGCACTTTTCCCCTTTGACTCTCCCTTACTGGTAAAAGATGAGCTGTTATGTCTCTTTTGGCTATAAAAGTTTGTGATTCCATTTCCTCTAATGCACCTGGGTATTTGCATTCTCCTAATACATTGTGATATCTGTATATTCAACTTAGATCAGGTAACATTTCTTGCTCCTGTTAATCTGTGGATTTCCCCACTACTCCATGATTTGGTTTTCAACATCCTCTTTTACCTGTGTGCAACTGTATTACTGTGCTGACTTCTTTTTGATGTTCTATTTATTTTTCTGTTTGACAGTTCCAATAATTTTTTTGTTAATAGGAGTCATCCCAAGTGTCAGGCTTTCCAAAATTGGTTTGATATTACTTTTATATTTGACTGTGAATGCAATCATAACCCTCTAGCAAGGAGAAAGCAGAATACTCCTAATCATAAAGTATAAAGTAGCTTAAATTACTTGCATGAATCCATTATTTCTTGGAGTCTCAATCTAAGTCAAGGCCTTTAGAGAACAAGTCAAGATGGCCGATCATGGATGTGAGGGTGATCTGGCCATGACATCTGTCACCCCATTGATCACCAGGGTTGATTCGGCTGATCTGGCTAGCTAGGCGGGTGTCCCCTTCCTCCCTCAACAATCCATGTGCATCCCTCCTGAAGCTGCACACTTGGTTGAAGAGGACAACCACCCTCAATAGAGGAGGACTGTTCTTTGGTTGAGGGTATACAAGTAGCTGCACTCCCCTGCCAGAACCTCCAAACAAGCTCTCAAGATGGCTGATCAGTGAGCAACAAAATACAAAGCATCCTGGGAGAAACAACTCATATGACAAAATAAAACATCCTGGAGAGACCCAGACAGAGGGAGACGGATCCTCTTGACACAGGAAGAAATTAAAATGTAAAAAAGCTCATCAAACACGTCAAAACTACAACTGCAACAGCTAAAAATTACAGGACACAGCATTTTTGCTGCGATCCACCAAGTTTGCGCTGGCCTAAATTTGTGCCAGCTTGAATCTGCGCTGGCCAGCAGAGCCTCCCAAACTCATTCCCACTGCCACTCACAGGAACCACAACAGTTCTGAAGTTGGGGGTTGGTAAGCCCAATGAATAGTGGAGCCTGCAAAGGGACCTTCATTAACCCACCATCATTTCTGGGAATGAGACCTCCCCCATGGGAAGGGCGCGACCAAATGGATGACATGCTGGAATCGGACAAGAGGATCCTGAACTGGGAGCAACAGTGACTTCAGTTAGTTGCTCCCTCCCCTGAGCAGATTCGTGGGATTTGCTTGGACTGGGCTGTGCCCTTGGATGGGACCCAATGAGCCATCTCAATTTGATTCTCTGCACCTAGCATGCACTATCCAGGTGAAGACCCCTGAAGTTTGGCTGGCCCAGTGGGGTGGGGCAGACAGGAGAGGGCGGAGGTCCCTCACCAGCATGCTTTGGAGAAACTGTGGCCAACAGGGAAGGGGGCTGGGACCTACACTGTACACCTATGTGGAGGAAGCTGGGGCCATGACAGGAAAGAGAGGCAAGAGGAGGCCCCCAGCCCAGAACCCTGAGAGCACTGATCCAGGAGAAGGAAAAACAAGGGAGACAGAGGGTGGCAAACACGCAACATCAGATGTGGCTTCAATGGACATTAGGAGATATCTTTGGGACCTTGTAGATGAGCTCAAAACTGAAATATTAAATCAGGTAAAGCATGATATGAGTAGAGTAATAAAAGAAATGCTCTCAGAAAGCATCTCTCAGGAAAATACAGATGCAAGAAGGGGGGAACACAAAAAAATGAGAGAAATATTCGATAAAGAATATAAAGAAAATATAGAATACATGAAGCAGATTCAAAGAGACTACTGGGAAATTAAAAACTCCATTGAAAGCTGGCAAAAGTCCTTAAAAGAAACTAAGGATAGACTATCAAAACTTGAAGGTAAGTTTGCAATGTGTGATCATGAAAGGAAAGATCTCTTAAAAATAACAAGGCAGTAACAATGCAAAGGCTAGATTATGACAAGAGAATCTACAATTTAAGGATAAGAAATGTGAATGAAGAAGCAGGAATACAAACAGGTAAACTACAAAGGCTATTCACAGAAATAATTAAGGAAAACTTCCCAAGCATTGGAAAAGAAAATGACATTCAGTTATGTGAAGCATACAGAACTCCAGCCACCTACAACCAAAACAGAGCTATACCCAGACATACAATAATCAAGATACCAGAAATTCAATATAAAGCAGAATATTAAAAGCATCATAGAAAAGAAACAGATTACCTATAAATATAAGCCCATCAGGATCATGGCTGACTTCTTGACACAGACCATCAGATCAAGAAGAGCTTGGAGTGAAGTCTTCCAAGCCCTGAAAGAAAATAACCTCCAGCCCAGATTGATGTACCCTGCAAAACTGTCACTAGAAATTAATGGAGAAACAAGATGCTTCCATGACAAAGAGGAACTGGGCGAATTTGTGACCTCCAATCCAACCCTACAGAGAATACTGAAGGACATTCTAGAGAGAGAGAAAAAAATACTGGGATTTTAGGAACAGTGGCAGAAAGGCCTCAATGAGTGGGGCAGGCAGCAGAATGAAGGAGAAAAGTAGACAAACAAAAGCAGAAAAATACCATGAGGCAGAGAAGGATGGCTAGAATATCTAACATAGATGGCTTTGATACACTACATTGTTAATAGTGTACTAGGATTTAAAACCCACATTACTCACACTACTCTGCTTAGATGTATTATATTCTGTTCCAGTCATTCTACTTGTACTAGATTTGAGGGCACAGACAATAATCCTGAAAATAGCAGAATATAGAATGGTAATCATCCTTAATTTTCTATTAATTTAATCTAAAGCTCTGTAAAACCTACACTGTTTTACCATGACTGATCATAATGGAATCTGGTTTGTTAGATCACTGTTTTGTATTGATAGATTTTATTCAAAGCTGTTATGATTGATAGTATCAAGTTTGAGAGTATAGGCAACTGCACTGAAGTTGACAAGATTCACTAGAATATCCACTCTGGTTTGATTATTACATGCCTTTGAAGTTTTATATTGTCTACAATGTTTTATTTTTACTAATATTTTTATGTACTGATATATTCAATTATACTACTATATTCAATTATGCCTGATGATATAGACAATTCTATTAAGATAATAAGAAACAACACAGTAATCATTGTAAATCACCTTGTACTGTGGTTTTATATGACTTTTTGGTTTCATGTTTTTATAGAAATTTGTTTTGTTTTGTCTTGCTATGTTTTGTTTTCCCTCTAATACAGAAAGGATAGAAATACATAGAAATAGACTCATGCATGCATAGCTGTTTACACTCTCACTGTTTGAGTATCTACTTTGTATGCTTTAATTTTGTAACTTGAACAACTATTTCTAAGAGGACAATATGTAATTTATCAACTAGTGATTTCTTATTGTTTATCTTTTTTAAAAAATTTTGTATTATCTCTGCCCTTTACATGCTTTTGTTTCTCTTTAAATAAAAAAAAGAATGAATTTGGAAAAAAAAACAGTCAAGGCCTTTTGAAAACAAGTTATAAGCTGCATCCTACCCTCAAGGCAATAGGGACCACTTCAAGAATGATTTCCATTTCCCCTACATTTTCACCAACATTTGTTGTTTTCAAGTTTGTGATGATAGTTTTTCTTAATGGAATCATCTGTAGTCTTAGAGTTGTTTTGATTTTCATTTTACTAATGGCTAAAACTAATGAACATTTTTATGTAGTTATCAAACATTTGCTCTTATTTTGATGTGTCTATTAATTTTATCTGTCTATATTTTTATAGTAATTCTCATTTTAAGATTAAATCTATATATTCTTTTTGGTATTATAATCATTTGGATCATATTATTTTTTCCCAACCTGGAATGGGGTTTTTTCACTTACAGTATATGGTATGTGTTACAAGTTACCCTCAGTTACATGGTGGTAGTTCTCTTATAGCCAGCATTCAGTATTCAAGGGTCCAACAGTGGGGGGGCGGAGATGAACATCTAATTTACTATTAGATGTAACAGCCTAATCACAGAGAGATTTTCCTTTAATGATCTCTAACATTGTGTAAGTGTCTACCATGAGACACAATGTTGCATGCATTAAACTACAAGTTGGAGCTGCCATGTAACATTTTCAGAAACTTGATTCTTTATGCCTTTTAAGTAAGAACAAAGTAGGTGTTCTAGTATTCATAGGGATGAAAATTTAAATTATAAAGGGAAAATTAAGTTGCTACAATAAAACAAGAGCAAAAATATTACATTTGGAAACTGTGGAATTCCCTGGGTACAATACATTATTTCCCTGGTTAATATTGAAGTCCGATCCAATAAATGCAAAACATTAAGTATTCAAACCCTTCTTAAATTAAGTTTTGCAACACTCTTTAACATAAAGAATCCTGAGAAGCTGGTCTGAGAGCAAAAGGAATAGGAAATGAGTATAAAAGTGATATACACTGATACCTTCATGTACATTTCAACATATTTTACATATATGTGTCATGCACACTAATTATTTTGTAAGAACAATATTAATGATACTTAACTGTACATTTTCATTTTATGTGTCACTAGACTTGCTGAAGTGCTGCAACTAAATATGATGGACAACATTTGAAATTTGTTATAGATCTTGAATTTGAGAGGGATACAAATTTGGAGGCAGAGTGAGAACATCTCAGAGTGTATGACAAATTTTTGTGTCTTGTTAGAAACAAGTATGACACTGTTATGCATGATTTATAGGTGCATATAAAAATGAGACTGGTCACCGAGTAAGCAAAAGAAAGAACACTAGCTTGTCTCTGAATGTTTCATTTTCCAAGCAACTATGTGAGCCTGTTTCCTGCTAGTTCAGGAAGTAGACTGGGCTGTTTCTCCAATCCAGACACCATCTCTAGCAGCACTAACCTCTCTAACTCAGATACCAACTCCAGCTCCCACTTAACAGTTTTACCTTCTGCTTCATGACTCTTGCCACTGAACTATGGTGACATATTGTGCTTTTTTCCCCTCCAGCCTGGGGTCGGCATTGTTTCCAGCTGTTCCTAATCTCTGGAATAACTTGCTGTCACTTGTTTGGTTTCTCGGCTCCTTGCATCAAGTACATAACCAATTCTCAACATTAATTTCTGCCTTTTAAAGATATGCTAAGTGATTTATTACTTTTCCAGTTGGAATTTGACTGATAAAGGCTTCTCCTGTATAATAATGAAATAGTGAAATTTTCCTTGTAATCTTCCTGAAGGCTATTTATTCTTACAACGAAGACAATGCTTTTGGTGGTGAGAAGGCTGTGCGCCGCCAGCTTCATTATCTTCAATATTTTTGGTTCATATTATTTGAAAATTTTATTTCTAAGCAGCAATACTTGTTTTTCAAATTAATAGTACAAGAATATGGTACACCAATAAAATACAACAAATTGATGTATAATGAGTACAAATATTTTTCCCTCTAGTTTCTTAATGGTCAATTTTTCTCAGAAGTGTTACATACATGTCCCTCAGTTTCTTGTATATATTTCCAGGAAATATATGCACATGCAAATATGCATAAAGTAATTTATTATGTGTAATCTACATATTTTATACCATGACAATATATTTAAAAATTTTATAACATTATTTAAAAAGCATCATTCTTTCAAATTACATGCAATATTCTATTATTTATTTTATTCTATATTTATTGTATGATACATATTTAATTGTTCCAATGTTTTGTGAATATTTACATTGTTTCTAATGTTTTGCCCTCACTAACAGACCATAAATAATATACTCACATATATATCATTTTGTACAAGGGATACATATATCTGAAAGATATTTACCTAGTTTTTTTTTGGAGACAGGGTCTTTCTATGTATTCTAGATTGGATTTGAAGTCACTATTGGAGGCTGGCCTCGACCTGGCCTCAGCCTCCCAAGTGCTGGAATTACAGGCATGTGCCACCACTCCCAGCTACCTAAAATTAGGTATAATGGGTCAGAAGTTGTATGCAGTTTTAATTTTGAAAGATATTGTTTTCCATAAAGGATATACCAGATTGTAAGTAAAATGATTATCTCCTCCTTACTGTTTTCAGATTTCATGTTTCAAGAGTGTCTTGCTATATTCCATGCTGGCCTTAAACTCATAGTATACCCCAGGCTGACCACAAAATCTTGATTTTCTGCCCTAACCTCACTAATGGTGGGACCAACTATATCACCACTCCCAGATTTCTGATTCTTATAAACGATTTGCTATAATTTTTGATTTAATAAATAAAACATTAGATATATTACTTTAACTTGCTTTTATCTTTTATGAAAATATATATATATTGTTTTCATAGATGATTTTAAGCCCTTTATGTTGGAAAAAGTTTTTCTCCATTTAGAGAACTATGGAAGATAAAATTCTCATTATACACAAAATCATGACACTTAACTATGTAAAATTCCCATACTAAGTAGAACATTCTCAGGAAAAATGTTAATATTAACTTTTTGCCTGTTAACTATGAACTATTACTTAAAGATTAGGAGAAGCAGATGGTAAGGATTAAAGCAAATATAAATATATGCAACTTAAGCACATGCCATGATGTTTGGCTGTTACATTCAAAAAGGTTAGAAAGGTAAAAAATAATGGAGAATTTCAAATGTTACTAATAAATGAAGAGAACCTGAATGTGAACCTGAAATATTCCTGGAAGCTGGTAAATAGACATATAAAGGAATAAGTTCATTTTAAAGGCAGGAAAGGCTGAAACCATGCTTTCAAGTGTCTGAATATTTTTCAATTTGAAAGAGACAGTGCTTCTGAATTTTCACTTTGCAAAGAGCTCCACAAATACATTTCCCTTCTTTTAAAAAAATTTAGATTTATAATTCCTCTTGCATTGTGACACAAATAAGAGGTAAATTTTCAAAATCTATTGTTATTTGGGGTCGTTTATAGGCACCAGACATGATTTTCTGTAATAATGCAGGGAGAACGATGAGTGTAATTCATATTTTGGAGTTATTGGAGAGTAAGAAAAAAATTAAACCAGTAATAATAATGGTGTTATATAAAATATAAAAAATAAAACAGAATACTAGGAAGGGGAGTGAAAATGAGATCACAGATACAGGAATCTAAATTATAATTTCTCAATACTAGGAAGGAAAAGTAGTACTACTTTCTTCTTTCAAGTAAAAGTTGAGAACAAAAAGATGAAGTTGAAAGAATTTATGTATACTTACTTTGGCCTTCTGGGATAATGAGGAAGACTATGACCAAAAGTCTAGTTATCTTCCTGTTATGACTAAGAAAAATTTTGAAAATTAACAAGGATAACAAAAACTTATTAGAAGAATAACTGTGCCATAAAGATTACATAACTTAAAATTTGCTAATTAATTAATATGATTTCCTAATATTTTCTTACAAAGAAAGTGTATTAAATATGCAAACAACATAGACCTTGACATGGAAGAAATTACAGAGTAAGAGATTCTAGTTTGGCAGAAGCATAATATTTGAAATTGATAACCAAATTTCATGTATTCAGGCTCAACAGAGATAAAAGGGAACTGAAAATTAGAATAATATAATAAATTATTCTGAAAAGTTTAAGGAGCTGGAGGTCATGAGATGAGAATAAAGCAAATAAAGTGTGATAATGATACACATTTATAAACACTATTTTATAGTTAGGGAGTTTGTTATGGTTAGAGCCAAAATCTCCCCCTTCAAGTCTCATACATTCAGAAGCAGAGCTTCTGGAAGATTGATTGGATCGTTGGAATGGATTAGTACTCATCAGAGCACTGATTCGCTGATGAGTTAATAGCTGAATGTTCTGTAAGGAGTTGCAGCCTGGTCAAAAGAAGCAGGGTACTGGGGGCTTGACCCGGAAGTATGGATTCTTGTCTGTGGGTCCTTCCTTCTCTCTTACTGTTCCTGGATGCCATGGGGGGAACAGCTTTCCTCTTCCATACACTTCAACCATGCTGCTCCTTCCTTGAAGCCAATCAACCATGACTGAATCCTCTGAGAACATTAGCCAAAATAAATCCTCTCTTCTACTTTATAGGTATTAGTCACAGTGAGCAGAAAATGGCTAACACAGAGATATTTCAGAACTGTACATTTTATGTGCTAATCATAGTGAATCCAAAATTGTGACTAAAATGGAATGGCATATATTTATGAAATATATCTACATCTATCTATGTCAGTTAAGGATTTTGAGTGACTCAATATTCAGTATTCCCTATTAATTGGTTATTAAGATTCTCTGATACAATTTAGGTTGCCCATGAAGGAGTCTTCAAACAAACTGATAAAAGCCAGATGAAAAATAGGGAAGATAAAAGATTATCTCAGTTTTAAATAAATAAAAATGAAGGAGTAATGCAGAATAAAAATCTTGGTAGTATTATTAAGTAGCAGAGACTGTTAATCATGACTCGACCTATGGAATTTTGCAGTGTGAAAGAACAAGAAGGTAACATTGAGAGTAATGCAGTCTTAAACCAAAGTATATCAGGAAGTTCGGTCCTCAGTGAAAAATCAGGTTTAAAAGTGTGGAGAAATAGAAAGCAAAAGGAACTCAAGGAAAAGATTAAACTGGAAAGGGCATGTGTAATGATCAAGAAAGTAACCTTTAAATATGGCAGACCAATGGAACATTAGTTCCACTAATATCTGTGCGACCATAGGCAAGTTATTTTATCTCTAAGAGGCCTATCTTAAAACAATAATAGTAACTATCTCCTAAATATTTTTTTTGGAATGAAATATAGCTTATGAATCAACAGCACTGATCTTGGTGGAAATAATGTCATTGTGGGAGATAGACTGAGGAAAAGAAAAGTGTAAAAGAAAATGTGGCAGATTGATACTGAGTAAAGCAGTGGCCTCCAATGAGAAAAACGTAAGAAGTAAGTCAGAAAGGAATTATAATATGGAGTGTTGACAAGTTTTTTATAGAGTACTATGGAATCAATATATATGACCAATATGCATGAAAGAAATGCTATATATATAGTCATTATTTATTTGGAAAATCCTTTTGGAAATGTGGAAAATGTGGACTTGTCTTATGTTGGAAGACTTGGTGCTTTCTGCCCAATTCTGGAGTGAGATCGGTAGTAGGGCAAGTGAGTTTAATAACTGATAAGTTTACATGGTGATTTGCATTTGTGTTGCATAAGACTTCATCTTCATTGTTGATCACTATGTATCAAAAGACCAAACATCCAACCAGCCAATAAAAAAATGAGGGACCTGGTAACTAGTAGATGTGAAAAAAATGAAAATATGACTCTTCCCAGTACCTCATACATTCTGCATGCATGAAATTGGCAGATAAAGGCATTTTCTTTACTATTTAGAAATATACTAACACTGCATTCTGTGTTAAATTATAAAACTGAGTATCTTTCAAATTCCTGTAACATTAAAATTTCACTTACATTAATAAAATTAATTAGGTGCTTCTTCTATCCTTTTGCAACTTAACATTACTTTTAGAAGAATCATAAAGGCCATCCCAGAAATCTAAATCAAACTTTTCCCTCTTCTTCCTTCCCAGTATGTCTCTCACTTTCTCATTATTTAATTGATATAGAAGTCATTTTCTCCATTCTGTCCTTTTTCAAGGTATGGAAACATAAATGCTGAATTATTCCAACTTAGGTAACCCTCAGGATAATTTTTTAAGCAGCAGGAAACAGGGCTATCTGGCTGAGCAGATAATGATATCAGCTGCTTCTTTCCAAAACAACAGGTGCTTTGGCATAAAAATGTATATCATCATACTGAGATGATGACATCAGTTCATACTTCAGCTTAATTATAAACTACCTCCATTAATCCTCAAATAATTAAACATTTTGTGTGTGCTGCAAGGTGAAATGGAGAGGTAAAGGTGCCTTGTTATTTATTATAGGATTTAAAAAATATCTTTTCTTTATAGAATATTTCTTTGTACACCAACAAAATGAAAATTAAAGTTTGAAGTGTATTTCAAAAATGTTATATTGCTCCCATGAGCAAAGTATTAGCAGAGAATGGTAATTAATGACATGTAATATTTTTATACCTTGTAAGAGCTTAACATCACCACAATCAAATGGGAATAGTTATAAACACTACATCTGATTAAGAATTCAATCCAAAACCATTTAAATTTGAAAAATATTAAGTATTTGAAGCACTCTCATTGTAACACTTTCGGTTTTGCATTTTCATACTGGGTCAAATCCTTATATTTACTTTTGAATTAAAATAAATATTTAATACATAAGAGTTTGATGAGTATTATAAATATTAGGTAAAGCAGATGTTTTTGTCAAAATGATATAACTCTTTTCATGAAATAACATTTAATTTTCTATCTATATTTTTACACCTAGAAATTCAATGGTGATATTTTTGTAACACGGTTAATATCATCAAACCCAAGCTAGTATTACACAACAGAAAACCTTTCTTGATTCACTTTAGAAATGCATCAAATGAAAGATGAACGTATCTTTCCTTTAAGAAATATAGAACTTTCTTTAAAAATTGTTACCGTCATGAACCAGGTGTGCTTCTAAGCAAATTGGTTACAGAGACTATATACAAGGACACAGATATTTAAGAATGAATAAACTATGCATTTTTGTTTATTACTGGTTAAGGTCGAGGCTGACACTTTTCATCTGAAAACAAGTGTCCTGGCATATTGTAATTACATTAACAATTTAACAGAGATGATTTTCTAGGGGAATGAGAGAATGCTGGTTAATAAAGTCATTTTTATCCTAAGAAGTAGGTATGTTCACATATGTTAGTTATTCTTCATAGATTTATTGAAAACTCGACCTTCCCTAGGGTTATATTCCAATAGAAGCGGAGTAAACACAGTGGAGTTCCCAGGAAGGCATCATAATCTGTTTATCATGAAGAGGGCATAACAGCTGTGCAAACTTGTTGTTAGGCAGATTATTTTTTCCATTTTTTAAAATGTAACCAGTTAACAAGACTTTCTGTCTTTGTAGGCCTAATGATGAATTCATTCAAGAAGAGTTTTATTCTTTACAAGTAAAACTCAGACTAGAAATTTTCAGTGGATTTAGCTGGAACATTTGGGTGACCATATGGAGCTCTCCCTGGCGCCACGGGACCATGCAGCTCTGAAATCTGATCACTATCTCCCCAGTGACAGCTGGGCCTTTACACCACCAGAAAATTTTCAGACTTCTAATTTGTCATAACTACCTCCTGTGGAAAGGAAATATGTTATGTAGCCAAATACAAAAACTCCTAGTGCCCAGCCCCATAAACAGTTAATTCCTTAACTGCATTTTGTGATTCACTGAAGCAACTCCTACACCAAAAACATATGGGGGCCTGTTAAATTAGGGTTAGCCAGTTGCTCCACCCATTCAAAAAGCCATTTTCACGGCAATGTATCTAGAAGATTCCGTCACAGAGCTCAGCATTTTAAATACATTTAACTTGTTGTTGCTCTAGAAAAGTCATCGATACCACTGAGAGATTTCGTCTGAGTTCCATGGCCCTTATTGATTGTTTAAATCTAATGACTTTTTATTTGAATGGTTGAATATTATACTAGGGCTACTAGATCCTACTTTCTTCTATATAGTGAGGCTGAAACTGTTTTCCTGCTGTGACTATTTCAATTCATCAGCAGTTCACAGGCTTATTAAGTATCCTTCCAGCTACCAAAAGAGATGGAGCTATTTCCTACTGCCCTTTTCTGACCACTTACCCAGAGCGTCTGCTCATAAATCTTATCATAACCTTCCCATCATCAAGAGCTCCTAGGATGTCATTTGTACTTTTCTCAATCCAACTCTCTTTGAAGACACAACTTTAAGCAGTAACTTTAGCTTCCACTTTACTAGATGAATCCTATTTTGGGGAGGAGGGTAACTTTTAAATCTCTTTCCATAAGGACAGTTTTAAAAAAACCTCGTATTTGTACATTTTAAAAGGATGATTGCTACAATCTTTAATTTGACAGAATGAAGAGAGACCTTGTAGCTGTCTTTCCTTCATTCTCATTTGAATCTGTCTACATATTAGTTATGCAGATATTAAGATTCTGCTTATTTTAGCCACCAGGTATTTTATATCTTTTATAACAGGAAGGTAAAAAAAACTATTGTTTATAGTTTCATAGAACTGTTCATACAATAATAATGATTGTTATTATTGGTACTTGCTACTGTGCTGACACTACTTTAAACTTTAAGGGACAAAATCATTTATAATTTGAAAGATCAAATTTCTTGGAGATAGAAAGTTTTTGCAATTTCTATTTTTGAGACTAGGAAACTTATGTACCATTAGTCATTTACTATATACCTAACACGTTTGGAATTTGAAGCCAATTTTGTTTGAGTGGCAGTGCTATTAATCATTACACCAAATTAATAATGTAGAGGTTAGTTTGGCACTGTACTAAACAAAATACAAACATAAATTCTGTTAGCTCTGCTACCTTGAACTAGTTCATGACCCCTGCTCTATGATGAGAGTAGTTCTATCTTTGGGAAATAAAAAAATGAAATAGTTTTCTCTGGCTTATTAATGTACACCTATACACACAGGTACTGATTATTTTATGCACTCTATGTTAAGAATACCTCTTTAATTTCATCATTGTTGATACTATTATTGATATACAATTTTAAACCCACCCTGTACACCATTACTTATGTTTTGTACATATTCTTAAAGGCCAATATCAAAATAAATTTCCACAGAAAATTTTGCTTTTAATTCCATGGAGCCATTTTTCTCATACCCCAAGCAACTCTTCCTGTTGCCAAACCCTTTTTCTCACCTCAACCACTTTGCTTTTTCTACTAATCAATGCAAACAACATCATTTAGTAGCCAGCCTCCATTTTCATGACATAAAGATGCATTGCATTATATTTTTTAATCATTAAAACAGGGTGGAATGAAGTCACTCATAGTATCTCATCTCACTTTCCCTTATATTTCAATCCAGCTGTCCCATATAATTTCTCCAGTTACATAAAATACCTATCTTTGTAGTTTTACTCAATTACTCCAGAATGCCCACTTGGACCTGATAGTGGACTTTAATCATAACTGTGAAATACTTCTACAATAAGACTTACATTAATATTTGACAGAATAATTAAGGAATGTTGATAAACCAAGGAATATAAAAATACCATCTCAGTCCATAATTTATCAACTTAGCATCTGTGTTCTGGGAACACATCTTTCTTATAATTTATATAATCTTCAGATAAAGACAACAACAAATTCATATCTGTGCCTAATGTGACAAAATTATCCTGGGCACAATCCAAATGTGACAAAATTATCTTGGGTACAATCCAAAACAGACTAACCTTACCTTAGAAGAGATTCATAAATCCTTAAGTAATATTCTATTTCTTTAATATCCTGGGCCATACATATTGTGAGAAAAATTAACTTCCGCTAATACATTTCATTTTATGTGATAAAGAAATAAGAGAGAGGAGAAAACAAATATATTTGAGTGCTCTATAAATATGCATAATAAAATTAAGAAAATACACACATAATATTTACTTTTGCATTTAGTTACATAGTCAGAGATAGTACTTATAATTACCTTATTCCTTACCTATTCTGCAGACCCTTTATCCTGACAACAACTGCTATGGTGGTGGGAGTACAATTCCAACTTGATTTGCTTTGGAATCTGCCTTGGGAATTGGTGGAACACACTTGTAGCTGTGTCTGGGTGAGTCGTGGAGATGTAGCCTTGAGGTCTATTTTTATCCTCTTGCCTTCTCTCTCTAGTATTCATCTCCTGGTCTCGATCCCGTGGGCTGAGAACACTTTGCTCCTCTATGCTCTTCTGTCATCCTGCTTCTGCCCTGCAGCCAAATGTCCACGAGCTAAAACCATGAGTCAAACCTGAATTTCTTCAAGTTGCAGATGTTAAGTATTTTGTCCCAGCAGTGGGAAATTGACTAATGCAGATAGTTGCTGGGATGACTATACCTTCATTATGTAATAAGTTAGGACATTAGCAGTTTGTCTAAGTCAGTTTGTGCAAAGCATCATTGGACTAAGGGCGTTCCTAAGACATCATTTTTATTCCTGATGTACTCTCACATTAACTCTGTCATGAAGTAGCAACTTGTTTTCCCTTCCATGGCAATCAGTACATTAACCTACATTTTTCTCTTTTCAGAATTTAATGGGGGCAAAAGTCTGATAGTCTCAATTTCTAGATCAAGATGGCCAATTCTATGTTTCTTGGTGGAAGTGTTTACTTCCTATGAACTAAGACCATTAGACTAGCAGACCATAACTCACAGGGGTAGGAAACAAATGTTTGCCATTAAATCACTACAGGCAATAGTGAGTGATGCTATCCCTCATTCTCACATCTTGATTTATCTTGGCCATGAGACAAAGATTGTCACATACTGTATGATAACTAAGAGCTAGATGAAGCTTTTTTTACTCCCAAAATATTGCTTATACTTGCACAGTAACTGAGACTTCAAAAGACATTTCACTATTGAGTGAACAGCTATTTCAGAAAGATGGAAACATGGTAATAATTTTATGAACCTGGTCCATTACAGTACTGGGTTTGCTATGAAGTGAGTTGTTTGATGAAAAGCAATGATATATGAAATAATGAGACTGTGAATAAAATATAAATCCATGGATGATACTTTGACCAAAAAAAAAAACCCACAAAGACTATGTGAAGAATAAACATTCTATTAAGAACAAAGTTCTGCCTCTTCCATGATGCAATTGGTTCAATATAAACATGTATCATGCAATAGCTGGCTAATCACTTCAGGGAATGATGCCATATCAGGGACTCAGAGATTTTTTTTAGACTGGTTGATTGAGCACTTAGATATGATTGTAAGCAAAGCAAATCAGCATTGGTAAGTAGAAATCTATGTTGCTGAGCTCAGGCACAATGTCCATCTCTGCAAGCATGACCATGTGGCTTCTGAGCCTATTATGCTGGAAAGGAAGGGTTGGATAAAAACTCACTGCTATCTGCAGAATATGTTTCCTATTCATCGAATATTAATATATTTATTCTTTGATGGGTATTCACATAAGAAACAAGTATATTCACATTATTTGAACATTTAGCTGTATATACGTACATAGCTCTCTCTAAGGCCTCATTGTCATCAAATTTCAGTTTCTTCCAATTACCTGGCTGTTTAAACCACTGGCTATGGATCTTGAACCACTATAAAATTTTATTATACTTAAGCAACAGAACTTAATTATCATATAATTTTGTATATATAAGTCTAAACAAAATAAAGATTTTAAAGAAGGACTATTTATTTTTTAATAATCTCCGAGAAGGGTTTAAGTAAGGCTACAACATTAATACCTTGCTTGTGTATCTCTTCACCAAAATATTGGATATCATTGTTTCCAGTCTAATTTCCTCATGAATTTGGGAACTTTTAAATTTTTGCCAATAAATAATTAGGGTCCATTTTCTTCTAATTTTTAGTAACATGTCCTTCTTTTACTCCAGAATATTCTCTAGGAAGAATTTTAATATCTATATATCTATTTAGAGTTCATTCATAAAAACATAAATATTCTCTAAAATCTGTTAGAGATTATATTCCTCATTACTATGACTCATCTAACAGTCTTATTGATACCCATATTTCTATTAATGATGTATTTAATGTGATTTAGGAGTTTTTCTTACTAATTATTATCTTCAAACTCTTCCAGTTTCATTACCCAGTTCCAAAGCCACCTTCAAATTTTTTGTATATGTTGCAACAATATGCTACATCCAATAACAAAATATGCATCAGTCAGGGTTCAACTACAGAAATAGAAGTAGAACCAGTGAAGGTATAATATATATGTGTATGTGTTATATACAATATCACATATATATTATATATATAATGTTTTCTTTGTTTTCATCTTTGTTTGGGCATTTACAAAACAATATATCAAATAAGTTAATAAAAAAATCCTAGGTACAGTTTCCAAATCTTTAAAAAGAAAAAAATAGTGTGCATCCAACACAATGTAAGAATGAACACTGTAAAGAGTTGGTTATTGTACAAGGCACATAATATATGTTACAAAATGGTTAATTAATTAAATTTCTCCCAAAAGTAAAAAAAGATAAACTTATTGTAACCTCACAGATCTAGAAAAAATGTTCCTAACTTTCTTTTGGAAACAGACAAGCCCAAACAAAGTCAATCCTGAGCAGCAAAGGCAAGGCAGGAGACATCACAATCCCTGACTTAAAATTATACTACAATGCTACTGTGATAAAATTAGCATGGTACTGGCAAAAAAAAGTCCTGAAGATCAGTGACATAGATTATAAGATGTAGACAACTACAAACGTACTCAGTCATCTTGTCTTTGGCAAAGGGACCAAACATGTCCGCTGGAAGAAAGACAGCCTCTTCAATAAATGGTGCTGGAAAAACTGACTTTTCACATGGTGAGGATTAAAACTAGGCCTGTGTCTATCACTGTGCAACAAACTAAAGTTAAAATAGATCAAAGATCTAAACAGTAAAACAGAAACACTAAGTCTACTGGAAGAGGAATTATGTAGAAATCTTGAAGATACAGGAATAGGCAGAGAATTCATGAAAAAAAAAAAAAAGACAAACTGCATGGAAGTAATTCAAAGAATCAACAACCCAGATGTCATCTTATTAAAAGGTTTTTGCACATCAAAAGATATCACCAACAGACTGAAAAGAAAACCCATAGAGTGGAAAAATTTTTAGCTAATTGTCCCTCAGACAAAGGACTTCTATCTAGAACATAATTAAAATATTTTTAAAAATCAGGCCTCCCAAATTCAAAGAGCCAATACAAAAATGAACATCTGGGATGAATATACACTTCTCATATGAATAAATACAAAAGGCAAACAAATATATGAAAAAATATGTATCATTGATCATTCAAGAAATTAAAATTATAACACTGTGACTCTACCTCACCCCAGAAGGAATGGCTATTATCAAGAAATCAACCACTAACAAATTTTGTGAGGATATGGGGGAAAAGGAATACTTTGGTGGGAGTATAGACTGATACAATCATTGTGGAAATCAGGATGAAGTTTACTCAATAAACTTGAATTGGAGATTCCATTTTACCTATCTATTCCACTTCTGGGTATTTCCCCATGAGAATTAAAAACATCATACCACAGTGATATGGGTGCACTCATGTTTACAGCAGAACAACTGGAATAGTTAAATCTTGGAAACAACCCAAATGCCCATAGCTGAGGAACGGATAAAAAGAGGTGATATTTTTAAATAAAAGAGTAGTACTCCTTTATTTAAAAATGTAAAGAAGGATAAACCTAAGACTGTAATATGTAATTGGATACAACATAAGAACATACTCATAAGTAAGATAAATCAAACTCACATGTGTAAACATAATGTTGTCTCTCTAGTGTAGAGACTGAAAAAGTAAATCAGATCCAAAATTTACAATAGATATTGTGAAAGTGAAAGAAACTGTTCAAAGGGAAAGAACAACTGGGATAAGTGTAAGGAGAAGAGAAGGAAGAAAAAACAAAAAAATATAAAAGATAATTAAGATGGTTATATTACTAATCTGTTGGTCCCTCAAAAGATATGGTTTGTGCTTTCATTGTTTGATCATTTTTTCATGACTATATCATGTAATCTGAGCACCTACTTTGAAGATAACAATATATAATATATTATACATGGTTAATTTCCTGTAATCTTGTTTTGAAATTCTGTATCATTGTTTTTTATTGTTGTTTTCTCCTTAAAATAAAAAATTACTGTATTCAATCCCACTACAAACTGAAAATTATTCATACATATTTAATTAGGAATTTTCTGATCAAATTATAATTAATTGCTCTAACCTTTCTGATGCTTCCTGATATGCAAAATCATAAGATTTATAGGCCATTTGTCATCTCTTCCTTCCTTTTTTCTATTATACCCCACATCCTGGTAATTAGAGATTGTGTGTCTTTTCATTATTTTGCACCATTGTTAAACCATCATATTCACAGTAATGGTAGTGCAGGATTTTTCATGATGACAGTGATAATGGTGAGTATTTGCTGTAAGTTGAGAAACATTATTGAATAAAACATATCTGCCAGATTTAGGGATGCAAATCAACAGTGCACCCATAACCTCAAGTAGAAGAGAGTATACGAATGAGACAACTATTCAATAAGTAAATTAATATGTAAGGAGTAAAAACAATAACAAATGTTCTTCTGTATGCATTGTACCTACACTACGATTTTAAGCAATAAATTAACCCAATTAAAGAAAGAATAAGAGGTCTAATTTTTAAAGAAAGATGAATGGGGACACAGAACAACTGGATTACATGAAAAGTTAATGCGTCAAGGTCCTCTACTACTTTCTTTTAAAACAATGACTTTTTATCTCTGTTTAAAAATTATTTAAAGGTGGATGGTGGCTCACACAGAAAGCTATTTTCTTTTACAGTTTTTAATAACTGAACAAAGTTGAACTTGTTCAGTTTTATCAATTAACCCTAACTGGGAAATACGACAGAAAAAAAAAAAGAACAAAAAGACAACCATGGAAAACAACATTGCTCATGTAACCAAAGATTTACTTTTGCTCTTTTGTTGAGGCTGGCAACTGAGTTCAGTGTCTGGCTGGCACATTGGAGCCTGTTATGATATGGAATAAATCAAGCAAACCCTATGTACAGTGATTAAATTGATATCCATTTACCGATATATGTTTCCTGGCTTCTGCCACTGCCAGGATATTTGCCACTGCCAAGACTGTATGTTCAATGAACGCAGTCAGTCCAAAAAGTCTTGTGATGCTGCTGTGTGGTGCCAAGCAAAAGGGAGAGGTGCTGGGGAGCCTGGGAGGAGGGAAAGCTCATACAAATGAGCTTGCTGACAGGAAATAATCCCTTCGGAGGGACCCCCACCTTCAGAAAGCACACTGCATTTTGCTAAGAACAAGTGCTGACTGTGTTCTTCCGAGAAATCCCAGTGAGCTTTACCATCACTTACAGTATCATTTTAATGGCGGTTAAAATTCTACTGATGAGCGCCTGCTACTCCTAAATGAATTTGCAAGTTGACCACTTATTTAAAAAACATCTTTTGAAATTATTTCTCTTTCAAGTGAAAACTTTCCAAATCGTATAATGTTTTGTATACAGCTAAATATATTTTTCCCTTCCTCAAAGTCCAAATGGATAATGTAAGGGGTGTAACAAATGAATGTGTCATTAAAACTATTCAACACAAAACTATGGAGAAATAAAGTAAAGAATTAGCTAATAAATGACCATACTTTAAAGTGCCTTTTTGTAGTTCTCTGAGAAATGATAGAGCCTAGAGGAGAGAAGGACAGGTGAGATCTCTTCTGAGGATAATGCTAGACAGAAAGCTCTCTTGATGCATGGGGTAGGGTGGAGAGGGTTTTCCCCTAAGACTTCTCACTGCCTGGAGAAAAGCTTGCTTTATGTTCATCTGTCTGAGGTGTGACAGCTAATTCTTTTTCTCTTAAAAAAAAAACTATTACAATTGTCACATAGGCCTTAGTGCTCTGCTTCAAATCTTCCATTTTCAGTCTTGTTGAAACATGACTTTTCAGTGCACTCTGAAAAGATTTGGCAAGTGTTCTTAAACTTAGTTTACATAATGTGTTGATTGTCAAAAATAAATCTTAGGACAAAGCAATTATATCTGAGCCATTGGTTCATTCTTCCAAGATTCTGGTAATATTGTATTATATAATAAATGACTTGTTCTCCATGGAATTCTGAAGAGTAGAGATACACTGATCTCCTTGTGGAAAGCTGAAATAAGAGTTGGTGGTTACCATTTCCCTTTGTAGCAGGTTGCTATATATATTCTTTAGCGGTATTGAGATCATTAAATGCATCTTTTAAAATAGGTTATGTGGGAGAAATAATTTACCTGCAACTTTCATACATTTAATTTAATAAAAGTAGCCTTGGTAGCATATTTGATAATCAGATTAATTTATATTTGAATTTGGAATGACAGTTACAGTATATTTATCCTTATAACATGAAAAGAATGTCACACATGTTCTTTATATTTTAGCCTATTTCATATTTTAGTCTATAAAATTAGTGTATATTACAGAATTCATTCTCAATCAAACCCGTTCTTGACACTATCATTGATAGATACCAATATCTTTTTTGATATCTAACATGAATTTACCCCTCATTTACTTGCAAATTTTACTTAACATACAAAACAACTTTATACTGAGTAGTGTGCCTAAACTCACATGCCATCTTGTGTCCATAAATGGAAAATTATTATTGTCAGCTCCAAGCTGGAGGTAGTTTGAGATAAATAATATACCATTACACCTAGATACCAACTGGAAGCTTCGGAGAACAAGAGTTAGATATGAAGCATGCTTGTGATGAGCACCATTTCGATACAAAACAGGCATGTTCTGCATTTAGTGACATTTTAAAGTCCTTATTTAAATATTTTTCCAGTACCTTTCAAACAAAACAGCAGACAGCACTCTTTCCACAGTACACACTGTCGTAAAGACCATTCATAAAGCTCAGATTTTCTGAAGAAGCAAACATATAACTTACCACTTACTAAACTTTGAAATTCCCAATTTTTCTGACATTTGGGACATGGCACGTTTCAATAATTATTTCTTTACACATTATGACTAGATATCTTTTAAAACTATTGAAAAAGCAATACAATAAATGAATTATAAATATTATTTAACAAGTTGAAAAGTGAAAATGCATCTTATTGCCCTTGTTTCAACTGCATAAAACAAAAACTTGATTTAAAATAAAAATCATCCTTAAAATAAAAATTCCCTATTTTAGTAATACTTGTGGTTTAGATTTATAATGGTTCTCCAAACTTTTCATGTATGTAAAGGTGATTACATGATGAAGCACTGTACTAATTAAGAAATTCATCCACTGTTGACATCAGCAGTGGAATGTGCTGTTAGGAGATGGGTCCTGGCTGGAGGCAGGTCACTGGGGCACGACTGGGAAGGTGGTATTCTCATCCCTGTCTTTTCCTTTCTCTCTCTTTTCTGGCCATCATAATGGGAGCAGCTTTCTTTCACTGACCCTTTGGCCATGATGTTTTTGCTTTGGAGCTAGCCAACTCTGGATCAAAACCATGAGCCAAAATAAATCTTTTTTTTCCTTTAAATTGTGGGTGCCAGATATTTTATCTCAGTGACAAGAAAACGACTAAGACAGATATTAATAATGAGCAAGAGGCTGTTGCTGGTAGTGCAACTGCACATATGATTTGTTATGGCTTATATCTAGATATTACCCCCAAATCTCATGTCCTTTTTAGTGAGATGTTTTGGAGGTGGCTCGATCATGAGTGTGTGATACTGGATTAGTGTGTATGATATTAGGACTAAGGGTATATGCTAACTATGATGATTTAGCATGATTCTGGGTATAAATAGTGGAAATCCCAGCCTGGGTTTGGATTGAACCAATTGATAGCCCAGATAAAATATAAGGAGGAAAGAAGGAAGGAAATCTTTCTCTTTGCTGCTTGCTGGTGCTGCTGCTTCCTGCCTTTCTGCCGTGCCCTTCTGCCACGCCACCCTGCCTTGCAGCCAGATGACTATGAACTGAAACTCCCACAAACTGTGAGATGAAATGAATCTTTGCTCCTTTAAATTGCAGGTGTCAGACATTTTGTTGCAGCAATGAGAAAAGTAACAAAGATAGATTTTGATACCAGAGAAGTGGGGTCATTGCAGTGACATTACCCAGTTATGTGGTTCAAAAGCCTTTGAAACTGGCTTGCAGCAAGAATTTAGGAAGATTTTGAGAGGCTGGTTGTGGAAATAGCCCTGAAATACTGTGAGATGAGCTTGAAGGGAGATTCTGGTCAGGAGTCAAAAGACCAGAATGCTGATAGAAATGTACCCAGCCAAAAACAGATTCATGCAGTTTTACTTAGGAACAAGGACTGCATTTGTTGTTGGACTCTAAACAATATGTGCTATAATTTGGCAGGAAATTTGTCTGAATTTTGCTTGTATCCACAGGATTTTCAGGAGACTGAGATTAAGGGCAATGGACTAATTAATAGGGCAGAAAAAATTTCAAGGCAGTATAATGTTGAGGTGGCATGGCTACTGTTATCTGATCCTGTTAGTCAGATCTATATACAGGGAAAGGGCCCAGCAGAGTGATTTTAAGTTTTCAGTTGGCCCAGAAAGAAAGCTCCAGAAAAGTTATGGCCTTCAAAAATGAAACAGATAAAAACTTTATTGCTGAAAACATTAACAATAAAAGGGAGTATTTTGAAGAGACCAATAGAGAAGATGGTCTGAGGGCATCACAAGAAGCTGTAAGACTCCATCCTCTGCAACCTCAAAATTACAAAGTGAAAGTCTACTTTGGGAAGACAGTTACAGAGCACTATGTTCTAGAGTGGTGGTGACCTGGAGAATGCATTTCTTGAGACTGGGCACTCATAGTAATCTAGACACTTGAGCCTGATGACCAAGAGAGAAGGAATCTTGGCTCCAGCTCCAGCTGGCAGCACATGCTGACACCATTCATGTGGTGCTGGCTTTAGGTGTATGAAAAATGCAAGAGTTGTAGGGTCATGAAGGTGTCCACACAGATTTCAGAAGGCCGGTGAGGCCATGTAGTCTGCTTCTGTGTGGACAGTGTGGGAAGATGAGAGTATGAAGCTGAAAGTTTAGTGGAGATCCCAGAAAGTTGGGGAAGCCAGGAGCATGGGTCACCTGAGGAAAGCTGTAAGGAGAGAGCAGAGCCAGCACAAGACAGAAGTACGAGAGCTACATCGATGGAGCAGTCACTAGGCCCTTTGGAATTCACATCTTGCCACAGATTGAGCTGGGTGTTAGACATGGAACTGTGGGACTTCATGTTTCCTCTGTTGAATTTTGGACTCTCTTTGTTCTCATTCCCATCTATCTTCCTATTTCTATTTTTTGGAATGGAAATATTTATTTAGTGTCATTGTATTTTGGAAGTGTTTAACTTTGTTTTCATCTTTATAGGGGCTTGAAGCTAAGAATTGTCCTTAAAGCTCAGAGGACAATTTACACTTGACTCTTTAGCAATGCTGAAACTGTTAGGATTTTGTCAATTTTTATAGATGGAATCAATGTCTTCCACTATGATCTGATAGTATCAGTTTTTCCACAAGTTTTGTGTATTTATTTAACTATGTGGTATATTTTGGAAAACAAATATTCTATATGTTTTGAGAAAAATGTATTGGATGAAACACACTGTAGACACCTGTTAAATCTATCTGTTCAATAGTATCATTTCTTTTATTTTTAAAGAGGGTAAAATTAAACATAACAAAACAGATCATAAGATCACAAGACACAGATTTCAAAGCAAGACAACTGAAGATCTTAACTGTCTATCATATTGTCTCTTGTTTTCTTCCAAATAGTTGTCCATATCTTCACATACAATGAATTCATACAAAACAAAATAGTATAGAACTGATCAGAACAAGATGATGAAGGCGTTTTTAGAGGGTCTTCAAGACCAGACAATAAGGAAGTCAACAATGGCTGCCATAATGTCTCTCATTCTCTTCAAAATAGCTCTCCAGACCTTTGTGCATGTTGATCAATAGTATCATTTAAGTGATATTTTTATCAATTTTTTTCTTGTTGGTTTGCCTAGTCGTGAGAGTGGGATGATTAAGTACCCACTATGATAACTTTCCCTAGGACCATATTTTTTGTTTTATGGGGGTGAGTACACTAATATTTGATATATAGATGTTTGCAATTGCTATCTCAGGATGTGGTGGCTATCTTTGTCTCTGCTGATCAGGTTTAACTTGAACTCTTTTGTGTCCAAAAATAGGATACTACTCTGTGAATCTTCTAGGCCCTCTTCATCCTGATACACTTACTTAACGCACTTATTGCGGCATTGATTATACTGTTTATAATTGATATGTTTTATTTTCATAAAGTGTTATAATATTTTAGTTTCATAAGCTCTTACTGATTTTAGGTTGTTTTTCATAACTATATCCAGACATCTGGGCATTTCTTAACATGTACTAGGTAGCAAGTAAAACTTTATTGAAACAGAGCATATTGTAACAATGTATGTTAGGACATGTTTTTTATAGTACATATTGATTGTTTTCATTTTCAGGACTTGGTGCATGTGTGTAACACTTCTCAAGTTTTGTATCCTTCCTTCCATCTCCCTTTTCTTTCTTCATTTATTTAACTTGTAAGTCCTTAGGAGTTTAATTATCATATATACACAAGTGTATTCTTTTATATGAAAAACTTGATACATAATGAAGTGTGAAATAAAAGACAGGTTATAGAAAAAAAGATAGATAAAAATTTATTGTGAGCCAGCATGGGCAATACCGTGGTACTTCAGCTCACAAATACTTTTGCTTATGAACAATTTGGTTCACAAACAGAAACATTTGGCAAAATTTTGTTTTTGTTTGTAAATTCTGAATCACATGACAAACATGACTGTGACCATTTTTCCTACAGGATCACAAATGTGACCATTTTTTTCCAGAATCATGGGACAAATTAAATGTGCGAATTGAGGTATTACTATATATCCAAAAGTGTACTGTGATTTAGTTTAATTGTCTTATGTATTTTTTGGCTAATTAGTCCGGTTGTTAATCTGAAACAAGGATTTTAATGCACCCAATTTCACTTTTATTCTGAATATAAAATAATAGACCTGTTGCACAATATCTGAAAAAAAACACTTTAAAAACATGCTAATTTTAACTCCATAATCCTGAAATAGCCTCTAACAGTGGTATCTTAATATTTCTGAAATGAACTTGACTAGCTATTTAAGAAAAATAAAGAAAATAGCTACAACTCTAAACAGACCCCCTCCATTGCCTCAGATTGCATTTTTCACTTCTTACTTAAAAGATTTTATATTATTTGAAGGTTGTTGGTCTGCTAGCTCTTTTACACTTATCTAGGGTATATTTTACCTGCATTCATTCACTGACATGCAATAAATATTCACTGACTTCCTACTATGTTTAAGATAATACCCCAAACTCAGAACTTGATATTAAGTAAACACATGAACTGCCTTCATTCAACTTATACTTAGCATTTTTCAGCAGAATATTTTAAAAAAGAATTAGTTAAAAGTCAATTTTTGAAAAGTGGGAGTCCATTACTAGGTGGATGGGAAAAAGAAAATTTATATTTGAAACACTCACTATTTGTAATTATGTGGACATGTGTGTGTGTGAGCTTGTCTTCTTTTGATCATGTTATGGAAGTACCCACACTTTATATCCATCCTTAATCCTTGTAGTTACAAATTTAAGAACTTTCCTTCAAAAGACTAGATAGTTGTTTGGATTAGTTGATGTTTTAAAAATTTATTTAATAATCAAATAGAAAAACACATTCTTTTAGAAGAACTCACAGATATGACTATACCATAATTTTAACTCATAATTTTAAAAATGTAATTAATTCTAGAAAGATTCAATTTCATATGCAATAATGAAAATCAAAATTTTCTTATAATCAATTTTATTCCTAATGAATAGCAAAAATAAAAGCACAAAAATTGACAGACATTAGTAAAAGAAAAAGTTTAATTGTCTACAAAGAAAGAATTCTAAATAGAAAAGTATTCTAAATATTGATAGAAAAGTAAATGTAAACAATAAATTTACTGTTTATGTATTTTAAAGGATTTCTTTCAGAAACTGGACACTAGGGTAATCTTATATATTAAGGAATATGTAGGAAAATGTATATATGTACATCAAGGCAAATAGGCAGTCATAAGGTGCCCATTTTCATGTTACAACTTCTGACTTTAAAATAAGCTTCATACTTAATTTTGCATGTAATTTGACAACTATTTGCTACTACCATTATAGAGAACAGTATGAGAGAAAATGTTGAAAATGTCATAAGTAACTGTCAAAAATTATGAATTGACTCCATTTTTCACTTTTGATTAATTTCATTTTTACTTTTCCAAAGTTCAATTGAAATGTAATATATAGGTAAGTTCACACCTATTTTAATCAGGCTTTATGAATGAACATATTCATCAAACTATTATCCACACAAAGATGGAATTAGAAATCTTCATCATATCTTCATGTAAAATTTATTCTCTCCACAAGGCAACCTTTTTTATCATATATCATGTATACATTAATTTTGCCAGCTTTTGAACCTTATACAAATGGAATCAAACAGTAAATGTAAGTGCTACTTTAGTTTGTTTGGGGTGTGTTTCTGGAGAGCAGATTGACAATATTTTATGTAAAAGTGATACATATTTAATATTTTGGAAACATGTGAATTCTGTTGCATATACTGAAGTTTACCATTCTATAATATCATAGCATGAAATAACCATAAATAACATGTAAGTTATTGAATGTCTATGTTCTAATAAAACTATGTACAAAAGCATGTGGTGGGTCAGCTTTGGTTCATAAACCTATGTTAGAGAGCATTCTATTGTGAGAATATATTGTAACTTATATATCAAATCTACTATTATATTCTCCTCAGCTTTGTTAATAATGCTAAACACATTCTATTGCATGTCTTTTGATAAATATATTGTTAGGTATATTGTATTGTGTAACTAATAGATACCAGAAGTGTTACAGTTCAGCTTGGATAGATACCAACCAGAGTGTTTTCTGATTTTCTACCCATCCAAGATGGATGTGAATTCAGGTTGCTCTGCTTCTCCTCCAACACTCAATATTGTCCATTTTTAGTGGGGTGTAGTGATTGTTTATGCTTTAAACAGATTCTACTTGATTTTCAATCCATAACAAATAATATATTCCCGTGAAAGTTATCATTACAATGGCAAATTTCAGTGTAAATGTTTTAGTTGATCTGTACTTCCCATCTTCATTCTGGCATCTACACACCCCCAAAACTGAAGCAACAAAAACTACTGTTGCTACTCCTCAAAAAACCCTATGGTTTTCCTTGGTGTCTTAGGAAATATGCATTTGTACGCTTAGATAAAGGAAAAAAGTGGTAGCATCCTATTATATGCACAGGACTCATTTCAAATTCTCAGAAACTGTCTCTAGCCAGTGCTTTCAAAGTCAGTTCAAAGTGCAGTGGGATGTGCAGAAAACGTTCATTAATCAGGCACACTGTGAGTTAAGTCTTCACTTCTAGGAATCATTTCTAATCATTTGTAATTAGAATAATGCTTTTGGAAATGTTTGCCGTGCTAACCACGAGCAGTTGAAATTCTCTCTTCTGGGAAAGTGAGCAGATGGTGTCATTTCATTTACTTTTTCCTGTACGGTAGGGAGGACTGGGGGATTTAACTGTCCTTTCCATCTCTCCTGCCTGGCTTTGGACAGTTGTCTAGTCTGTGTTCATAGCTCTTGGATCAGCTATTTCTTGTCCAGTTTCCTTTGTTTGATATCACTTTGATCCCCACTCAATATAAGCAATGCCTTGCTTGGATGACTCTCTCACTCCAGATCTTACTCTTTTCCTTGGCAGAAGTATTCTTTTCTTTTGGTTGTAAGAATCTGGCCAGTAATGAGGTGGTAAACTCCTGTCGAAGCAGCAGGAGTTGTCAGTGCTCCTTTCTTTCATTAACTTTCTTGGGCTCCAGCCACAACAGCAAGACTTCAGGGACTAAGAATTTAACCTTCTCCAGCACTGATCATTTTTCCACATGGATTCACATGGCCCCATAGCCCCTTGGCCTCTTTCACCAGGCCCCTCCCTTCACCTCCCTTTTTATAGATTATCCTGAACTTTCTGTCCAACACTCAACAGGCAACCTGGAAAGAATACGCTTGAAGCCTTTCTCTTCTTTCTTTCTTTCTTTCTTTCTTTCTTTCTTTCTTTCTTTCTTTCTTTCTTTCTTTCTTCTTTCTTTTTCTTCTTTCTTCTTTCCTTCCTCCCTTCCTTCCTTTCTTTTTTTCTCCTTAGCTAACTTTTTGTTATAAAATGAAAAGAACTTTTATTTAGCTTTAACAAAAGGTACTGATGCTTCAGATAACAGCTGTATAAAATTATGACTTTTTCTTATGAAATGAGTAAGTGTTAACTATCATTTTACCATAGTCTTAGTTATTTTTATAGCATAAAATCCTTATATCATTCAAGAAAATAGTAGACTGTATGTATACACACATATATAAAATATATACATATTTGTATGTATATAAAAATATGACCAGAAAATATATCTCTTGAAGAAGGATTTATCTGTTAAATACTCAAATCATCATTCACCAACTTATTTTGAAAGAAACAATGTATTAATTCACAGTTTGGGGACTCTGAAGTGAGAAATTTGATGATAATAATAATAACAAATATATAAGATCATGAAGATGGTCATTAGAGTAACATGTTTTAAATGTTTACTATGTGCCAGATACAATGCTTAATTACATGTCCTATGTGTGTCTAATTTCTGATTCTCACATGAAACTTTTATGATAGTTATGGTTATACTAACTTTAAAGATAAATAGATATCATGACTAAAGTTAGACTTACACTCGATGATCTCTCTTTCTGCAACTACCACATGCTGAACTTCAATTTCTTGTTTTCTCAGATTTAGCTACTACCTATATTGTCATTATTCAACTGCTATTCCTTGCATATTGACTATTCAATTGTAACAGGATTGTGTAATATATACACAGACATAATCTGTTATTGGACCTATAATCAATGCTGAATAGCTACATTTGTTTGACATTTCCAGCATATTTTAAATCAATTTCTATAAATTAATGATACATGTCTCTTCACTGATTTTGTGCTTCTTATTGGTGGGTTGATTTATTTTGCATCACTTATGGATCATAATTTTGATTTTATGGATTATAAGACATAGAGCTAAATACAACTATACTAATGACTCATTTTATTTGATTTAATTTGTAGTGTGCCATTAAAGACTAAGGTGGATTTCTTTTTTTCTATCTATATTATCAACAGATTAATATCAATGCAAGAAAACACTGATGCTAATACTTTCTAATATATTATTGCTCATCTTATTTAATTTTTCATTTCTTAGTTTGTTAGGTACTCTGTTTCTTCATTTTTATTTTATTGGGCATATTCAAATCTCTTATACTGACATGAAAATGGATGCTGAACTTGTCATTGCCTTTGGAACTATAAAGCATCTTTCTCAAAGTAGAGCCTTTTCTCACAATATGTTGCAGCAAGAACAAAGCACCAAGTTTGTTCAGTCTCATGAAGTTCTCTAGTAACAGCAGTAGATTAACCCTCAGGCAATGTGACAATTCCACTCCAGGTCATTAGATCAATTCCAAAAAGAAATATATAGGCAATGTTGTAAAGTAAGACATAAACATAGTGATAGAGACATTGCTGTACTGAAAACATTCTCTATTGCTGGTTGAAATGTTTGTAAGAAGATGTAAAATGCTACATTTTATTTATTTCAGTTCAATCACAAATGTAGAAAGTACAATTTGTGGTATTAATATACTCTTGAAATCTCTATATTTTAAGAATTGTATATTATTAAATATTATTAAATATTTCTAAATGTACAAATGGAATGGTATTGCAAGAATTGTAAATTTTAAAATATAGACTTTCATTTTTATAACAACTTTAAAAGTAAAATAGAGCCGAAGAAACAAAGACTTCCCCCTATACCTCTGTCCTTCTGTATGCACACCTGCTCCATTAGCAAAGGCCTCCACAGGTGTCACATTTTTGTAACTGGTGAGTGGCACATCGTTATCCACCAGAGGTTTCAGTAAAGTAAAGTACATTCTATGGGTTTGGAAAATGTATCATAATGCATATTCAAAATTATGGTATCATAGAAAATAGCTTAACTACTCTAAATACTATCTGCTCCATCTAGTCATTCTTCTTGCCATCCCAACCCTTGACAGTCACTGATCTTTTAAATTATACCTATAGTTTTGCCTTTACTTAAAATCATACAGTTGGAATCACACCATACACAGCCTTTTCAGAGTAGCATCTCTCACTTAGTATATGTACTTAAGTTCCCCCCATATCTTTTCATGGCTTGATAGCTCATTTCTTTTAACTGCAAACTATAACTTTTCAGTGGTTAATCCTTTTAATTCTTTTCCCCAGAGTAATCTGATCTGTTTCATGCACTGGGGCTAAAAGAATTTAAACAGCCAAGCACAGTGGAAAAAACCTTGGAATGAGAGAGAAAAAACTTGGCTGTGGTCCCTGCTCTCCCACTCTGCTGTTAGCATCCCCAAGTGACCTTAACTAAGCACTTCACCTCATGGCCTTTTCTTTTCTGTGAAACAAAGGTTTTTGAGAAAATGCCCTATTATGCCTTTGCAATCTCTAGACATTTATGATTGTTGTCTTGTTAAGACTGGAATTTACTAAAACTATTTGAGCAAATCACAGCATGTATCATTCATAATGTCATTAGAGTGTGAATCTAAGGAAAATTATTGAAATTATTCAACATAGTGGCTGTTCCTTCATCACAGATAGAGCTACTTAAAGATAACTAACTTTGTGATCATGACACTTCATAATTTAATCCCTTCAGTGGCTCCTATTGCCCTGAAGATAGAGGTCGAACTGGTTTGCAAGGCCTGTACCCATTTAGCTCTATGTTAGCTGAGGTAGGTCAAATTTATAATTGCTTAAACATAATGCATATATATTTCTTGTTTAAACAGAGGGCTCCTGCTGGCAGACCTTCCCTGACAGTGTCTGAGGAAGTCAGGTTTCTTATGTTTTTCAGCTCTATAGTTCTTCAGGGACTGATACTTTTTGTGTATTTAGCTGACAGAGGGGAAAGGGAGGCTGATTTTTGCCTCAGAAATGAAACTCATTCTGTACTCATGTTCTATGGGTGGGAAATAATCACAAGTCATGTTCCATGCAGGGTAGTTTTGTGTACTGAGCTGGGGTAGAGGGTGGGAAATGGTGTTGCAGAATGTCCAGAAAAAAGACAAAATGAAGCAGGTTCTGCCATAATTTAATCTGTAAGACTCAGTTAATTTCTTTGGTTACCTCAAATGCCTATATTCCCTGCACCCAGGAGCTGCTCTGTCTTTGACTTGCCTCTCGCTCTCTCTAGGGCCCACCTATTGAATTACAGTGGTGAAATTTTTTCTGTGTTTCCATGACAGGCTGTTTTCATGTAACTTCTCACTTTTCACAACACTCAAAGAATTACACTTATTTTTTACCCCTCTGGATTCTAAACTCCTTGAAAGTAGAGTTTGAACTTATCTTTCTCTCTCTTTGCTTCAGAAAAGACCAAAGATGTCAGTAAAAATGAGAGAAATAAAAGGAAAGAGAAAAGACTAATTGTGAGAGTTGGAAAAAAGCAGATAGGTTGTGGGATTAATTCTGTTATGCTTTTCTCTTTGTTGGACAGAACAGTTATTTTGATTTGGTATAATTAAGGCAGAAAGGGACATAAATATTGTTTGGCTACAAAAATGAATGTTGCATTATGATGTATTGTTATATTAATATGCAATATAAATTAACTTCTCTGGTTTGGAAAAGAAGTATTAACCCTAAAGTTAAGGTGCTGTATCTTACTGTATTTTCCATGTCCCATTCTTGTTTTGCAGCCTGTTCAGTAATTTTTCAGATACCATCATAGATTTGGTTCACTCACTGTTAAAGAATTCAAGGGGGTCCCTCTAGTTACCTTCATTCAGCAGTAACTTTTTTATTCTCACTGCAAGCTTACTCAGGCTGTGAGGTAAGATGCTATGGATGAAGAACAGAATGAAGATCAGGTTAATTATAGTTTTGCTTTTGAGAAAATTATGTGGGATAAAACTGAGATATATAAGCCCATCTCTAAATTGCTAAGAATCTGTCTTAAAATGTCTCACAGCCAGAGAACTATTATTTTTCAGAAATTCATCTTTATGAATATGTGTATAACATTATTTTTCTACTTTCAGAGGGGGATATGAAATGTTAAAAATTGCTTTGTGCTAAAGCCAGTGTCTGTTCTTTATATAAATAATTTAGCAATGTGGAAAGCAATATTTTTAAAGTCCAAATTATAACACACATTAGAGGTAAGAAAGTAAATTAAATACTACATTGATAGCTTTAATACCGTGTCATGGAATGCAAGTAAAATACCTTAGAACTATGCAATGTATAATTTAGATGACTTAGTAGACTTTTTATAGAAAAATCACAAAATCATTTAAAATAATTTGGGAAGTATTTTGTTTGTGATAATAATTAGTAATTTTACATAATGTGTCTGTTTTAACAGAAATAGCTAGGAACAAGTTTTAGTAAAAATACTTATATGAAATTTTTTAAAGATTAAAAGCTCACACTTCATGAGAAATCAAAGTTATGCACATCAGTATATAATATTGAAAATGAATAAATGTTGGCAATACTGTATTGGCACTGTCCACAGAGTTTCTGCCTGGAATGTATTGGATTAAAAATTAATTAAACAAGGGACTGGGGATTTAGCTCAGTGGCATAAGCACCTGCCTTGCAAGCAGATGGTCATGAGTTCGATCCTTGGTACTGATAAAAAAAATTAATTAAACAATCAGTTTATAAATGTCAGATTATAAATGATAAATTATAAAGAAATATAAATAATTACTTCATTTAGTTAGCTAGCCAGTATTTCTCAATATTTGTAGACTGCAGTGTTTTCATTCATTGAAAATATCTGAAGCTTTATCTCCATTTGTTATCAGTCCAAATGAACTCAGGTGTCTCTATACTATTTTAATTTTATATTACTTGGTTATCTTATATCTAGGGATGACAAAACTGAGAATTAATATCAAGAAAATTACCTAAAACCCTTAGAATTATGACAGTTTTTAAGCAATTTTGTTCTACCAAATTGTCTCTATTATGGTTTATGTTTATATGTCCCCCCAAATCTTCATGTAGTCATGGGGGCAGGCTTTTCGGAAGTGGCTGAATCTAGACTTCGTGACTGATTCATCGTCCAATGTTGGGATTTAGAGTGTGAGTACTATATCTGCCCTTGGGTGAGTAGCTGGCATACAGTATAAGGTACAGAAAAAGGCTCATCCTTTCTCTTTCTTGTTGTTTTTGGTGTCTTCCATTGCCAAACGGGCTTGACTTAGTGCCATTTGCCATCCTGCCTTGCAGTCAGCAGATTACGAAATGAAACTTTTACAAACTATAAGCTAATTAAACTTTTTCTCTTTTAACTTTGGGTGTCTCATTTTTACTTGAGAGGTGAGAAAACAGAGGTCTGATAAATTTAAAATGCCTATCTGAAATATAATGGTTAATTACTCTAGGAACCAAGAGTTTTTTAATTTAAAAAAATATTTTTCTTCATCAATTGGATTGAGTTTAAAACAAAATGTTAATCCTTTGTAAAGAAAAGAAAAATATCTTTACATTTAATTTTTGCCCACTTATCTAGCACATTCTTCAGATACTTACATATTGTGATAATGCATTATTTACATCTCTTTTGAATGATGAAAACAAAACATGTTATACATTGATAAGCCCTTTCAAAAATTCTAAAAGGGAAAATAAAAGGACGTTCTTTTAAACTTGACACAAGGAAACTAAATCTTCTTTGCTCTTTGCACCTGCTTACAGGAATTTATTAGAAGAAATGGAATTGGAGATGTTTTCCCTTTTTAATAAAATCAACTTAGTAGTTCTTACTACCACCTGTTACTACACTGTATAATCCATCTTTGGGTACTAGATTTTCTCCAGATGTTCAGCTTTCTGTTGTGAAGGTCAAGGATTTTTTTTCCATGTGATGGGTAATATGTCACGTTGTTTGCCCATGGCAAATATATGGAATGAGACAGTTTAAAATATTTTACATTCAGAAAAAGATTATTGAAATTAAAGATTGTTCTTTTAAAAATAATAGTGAACAAATATGCAACTTGGGGACAGTTAATAGCAAAGTAGAAAAAGTTACTCATACAAACAAATTCTGTCAAAATAAACTTAGGGGTTGCAGTGAATTTTTAATACTGTACTCTTACTTTTTTTCTTCTATATTTGTCCACTGTGGGTGGTTTTATATATAATTAGGCAATTATACTAAAGCATAAGGAAAACACTTTCTTGATTTGGTCTTTTATTGGGCAATGAAATCACAATTCAGAATCTAGACTATTTTTACAAGGTTGTCTACTATAAGATCTGACAATATATTTTTCAGTGAATCTTGTAGAAGATAAGATATAACTGTAGCTACTTTAAAACTGTACCTTTCCTTCTATGGACGGCATTAAAGATGTCAGGAAAAATCCTCTGGGGGAAATAGAGATCAGTCTGCTTGTCATTTGTCTTTCTCATGTTCCATGAGTCATTTTATTACGTGAAAACCTCATTTTTTGAAGAATTGTGCAACCAAGAATGTGAACCTATGACTGAAACTTGGGAAAGTCACTTCACTTACCCTTCATGAAATTTTGTGAAATTTGTCTTACTGAATTTCTGGACATAAGATGCATGGGTAGTTGGCATTTGGGCTTTTAGATGGGTAACAGATCGCTACTATTTGGAGCAAAACTATTTTTTTCCTGCCTTAATGAGTTTCAAATTCAATTCAAGTTTCTTTGACATACAGTGAAAATAGGGTTGATGAATTAAGTCAACATGGGGTTGTTCTATGTTATCTGGGAAGAAGATGAGATTCTTTTCAAAACAACTTTCCATTTAAAATTCTATCGATTCAACCAACATCCAAGACCTTATAGAAGCTCCTTAAAATTAAATGCCAATGATTCTTCTGCATTACCAGGATTCTCCTGGATCATGTCCTAGATGTCCAAGGACCCTCAAGGTAGCCCATTGTCCAGTACAGAATTAAGCTAGGGTGTATGACTATGATCAAGGGTCTAACCTACCTGAAAATTCATGGTTACCCTTCAATATCCAGTTATTATTATATATTTTTTATTTCCTTGTTGAATTAGAAAGTAATCTGAGAATTTTAGGCATATGAGTTAATGTGGTATTTGCGTTATCTACCCTTATAGAAAAATTTAAGAAACTTGACTGGATTAATCTTTTCCTGTTGCATAAGACTATGTATGCCTAATTAAACAACCAGTGTTCAACTTTGCTTTTCTTGTCATACAAATTTCAAAAGTAATATAGTAATTTTAACCAAATTATAACATAACAAGTTATTAACTTAATGTATTTAACAAATAGCAACAATATTTCAACCTAATAATAATACTTAATAATTTATTTCTAGGAACACTTCTTCCTTGGATATATATTGTTGAAAAAATAGGTTTAGAAAGTGCCAGTTATATAAATGAAAATAACAGACAAAACCATTTATGACTACTTCTAATAAAATATCTTTGCTAACTTTCTACCAAAATTTTTTAGTTTTGATTATTAAATACATATTTTCCTTTTTAAAATTCTTAACTAAATATTTTCTTTGAAATGTAATTGTAGAAGAGTGCACCAGTCCTAAGTGTACAGCTTGATGAATATTCATAAAATAGATGCACTTATGTAACCAGCACCTGGATCATGAAACAGAACATTATCAGCACCACAGTTGTCTTGTATTGTTTTCCAGAGTCAAAGAAGCTAGGTTAAAAAATCATGTACAAGTCCATTTAGTGGAAATACAGTACTGGGTAGGCAGAGTTCATGTATGCCAACAGAAATCACCCTTTTTTGTTCACCTCCTCCCTTCCCAAAGGCAAGTGCTATTATGACTTAATTTGTCATCAGTTAGTTTTACCAATTTTTGAACTTTATGTAAATGTATATTACATATTACTCCTTTATACTAAATTTTGGTTTTCAACTGAAGAATTGGGACTTGAATATATTTAAATAAAATTTATTATTACCTAGTAGAATGCAGAGACTTATCTGTACTCTTCCACTTAATGCCCTTTTAATAAAGATAAGCAGAAAAGAATTATGGATTGAGACATGATTTATATAAAGTGACTCTAAATTTTTAAGTCAAAAATATTCATTAAATACATAATATAGCTGTGTGCTAGAGCCTGGTCCATGAACTGGAACTAGAAACTTTCATTTCAGCAATAAATTTTTTTGAGAACTTGTGCAAACCAAGCGCTGCTCTAGGTATCAGAGACAATAGTGGGTAGAAGATATAAAAGTCCTGCACTTCAGTAAACTTAAATTCTAGTAGAAATAATCTGACAAAAACACAATGTAAAACCACACTGTAAAGTTTATTAGATGATAATTACTATTGAGAAAAACACACCAGAGCTAAAGGATTATGAGATGAGGGGGTTGTGAGTCTACATAGAGTGATTTCAAGCAATGTCCCAGGCAGAAGGTTGCAGCAGTGCTAGGGTCCTATGGGGACAGCTGGTCAGGTTCAAGATCTGAAAGACACTCCAAGAGTTTCACCAAACTGAATGAGAAGGGCAGTAGTGGAAACTGAATGGTAAATTGGGAGATAATGCCAGCTCCTGACAGCAAAACAAGCTGTTTAAGACCATTTCCTTTTGCTCTCAATGAAAAGATGCCATAAGAAAGTTTTGAGTAGAGATGTGACACAGTCTGATGTAAGTTTTAGGAGGACCACTCTGGTGGCTGTAATGATTTATAAAGTGTCACTGGAGAAAGTGAGTTGAACTGGGTAAGTGGAGATAGAGTATTTAACACCTGGTGTGTAGGTCAGGAGGAGGCTATTGACAAATTGTAAAAATGAGTATTAAAGGGAAAGTAGAAAGAAGGTGTCGCTCAAGAGTCAATTGAGAAAAGGAACACATTATTTCCCAGTGACATGCATTCATTTCAAACTCTGCTTATCTAGGGTTGATTTCTTTTATAGAATCCTTGTGAGCTACAGAGGCAGAAAAGCACAATTGACAACTTTTTATTGAAAATAATTTTTATGACTACATGTAAATTGAAAACATTTGACCAGAAACAACACTTTTATAATACTATACAAATTGTTTTTAAAATCCAGATTTCTTATATGAAAACAGTATGAATTATACAACATCTCATTGTGTATTCACTGTGGGTAGATGAATAAATCTGAATGAATACAGGAAAAAGTGAATAAATGAATGAAACAAATATGTTGTGGATGTACAAGGTAATATTTTCAAGGTAAAACTAAGAAATATTAATACATATAAACCCATTTTATACATGAAAACATGACTCAAACAGTTCTTGTGAAGTGTGGTTTGCATTTATAAGATATATTTCCAATTTTTGTTTTAAAAGTATGCTGGAATAAATTTTCTATGGCAAATTATCAAGACTTTAACATATTGGTTGCCTCCCCGATTGCTTCTTTTTTCTTTTCTCTCTTTATTTGTCCACCTTTTCCTTATTTTTTTCTTTCTGGTTCATTTTATCAATACAAACTAATTAACTTCCAAAAGTAACATCTAATGGCCAGTCAGTCATGAAAAATATAAAAAAAAATCAAGAAATTATCAAATGATTACCAATTTATCAGTTGATTAGCTAGCGCTGTTTTGATTTCTCAGTCTCCAGAAAAAGACTAGGCTAAGAAAGAAGACAATAAATCGTTCATTAGTATGACATATGGCAAAAATAATGAAAATGGAACCCAACAAATTCATTCAGGTTAAAATCTTGAAGTTATAATTGTAAGGTGTAATTGTGGGGTCTCACTGTCAAGCAGTTACAGCGTGAGGCTTCAGGATGTCATGGTAGATGTCAGTCAGTACTTGAGAGGTTTAATTTTCCTCAAATTTTATTCACTAACTCGTTCAATGAAAAGGGCTTTCTTCTAAAGTTGCTATTCATACACAAGTTACTGAACAGCTGTGTGCTTAAAAGTGCTGGTCAAACAAGCTGAGAGAAAATTGTGCAGGCACACACACAAGAGTGAAAGATACACTATTTCAAAACATTTATTCCAAATGTAGTAAATGTTCCTAAATTCTGGATTTCACTTATATCTAGATTCCAGTGATGGGGCAAATGATGAGACTCAAGTGTGCCACATAAATTATTACATTATTATTTTGTTTTCAGTTTACTCCCATTGAGGAAGCTATTTTGATGTTCCCAAGAATAATTTGTAGTACTGATCAGATGTTAAGATCTTTGTGGATTTTCTTTTATGAGTTGTTCTATGATCATAAATAACACATTGTGATGTAAAATACTTAGAAACAATAATATCTCAGAAATATTGAAATCCTAAGCACTTTAAAATCTCTAATTAATCTGTTTTAGTAGAAAAGTGATAAATGTTATATCAAGTTAGGCATTATTTATGAGTTTGTTAATGACCTTTATAGTGTCCAGAGGAAAAAAATCTCCATCTGAATAAGCAACTAACTGTGCTCTGTTTAAGTAATGTAACAATTTCATTAATATCTGAGTGAACTGTTAAACTTTGACTGAATAAAATTATTATCAAAGTTGCCTAAAACTGATAATTAGATAGAGAATGCTTAAAAGGAGTTTAAAAAATCAAAATATAGTTAAGCATTAGGTTCTGAATCTGATTCGCAGTACCAAAAAAGTAAATAAGGAATCCAACAAGTTTCTTGAGGGGGTGTTTTATCAGTTACTTTGTCTGTTTTTGAGACAAGGTCTTGCTACATAGTTCAGACTAGATTTGAATTCACTGTGTAGCCTCGGATGGCCACAGTGATCCTCCTGTCTCAGCCTCCCCAGTGCTGGGATAACAAGTGTGTGCCACCATGCTTGACCCAAAAAGGTTTCTTGCAACATTTTCAATAACCTGTGTACAAAGTAGATGTGATATTTTGTCAAACAGGTTAATTGTACAGATAACTGTAAAGGCCCAAAATTTTAGATCAAAAAAGTACAGATCTTACTGGTTATTTTCCAAAACGATGCATATCCTCCCTCACACTGAAACCAGAACTGCTTATTCTTGGCTGCTTAAAGAACTATCTACACAAATCTCAACTGATCTACACAGATGACACATTCAGTGAGAATTGAAGTAAATAGAAATATCTACTTAATGTATCCAAGACATTGCAAATCTTAACCTATGCTTCAGTCTATTTTAAGAAACTAGACTAGTGCAGGACACTTTATTTAGGCTTATTTTTTGCATTTTCTATTTTTATTTCTGTTTGAAGTAAGTGAAATGCGATTCATCATCTATTTTGTCATTTGTCATTCATCATCTATCTTCTTTTCTGAATAAACTCTTAGAATAATTATCCTCCCTCACACTGAAACCAGAACTGCTTATTCTTGGCTGCTTAAAGAACTATCTACACAAATCTCAACTGATCTACACAGATGACACATTCAGTGAGAATTAAAGTAAATAGAAATATCTACTTAATGTATCTACCAGTTCTCCTTCTCTCTATTCTGTTATTTGTTATTATCCTTTTGAAATAAAATTCATCACACCCTCCTCCACTCAAAAACCATAGTGACAATCCTTCCTTGACTCACTTATGTTAAAACTGAGTCTCCATAATTCCATCATGGGTTCCTGCTGTTCTGTTTTTTGAGATTTTTTTTTTTAACCAGGGATCAAACTCAGAACCTCACAGGCATTTAAGCCAGTGAGCTAAATCCCTGGCTCTGTTGTTTTGTTCTTTATGGCCCTCTGACTTCATTACCCACCACTCACCCCAAGTTTCTTCTCAGCAATCAGTTTTTCCCTCTAGGTATCAGAGCCTTTGTAGTTCCCTCAGTCTGAAATAGTCTTCTCCCAGATACAGAAATGCCCTGGTTTTCCTCAAGACTGTGCTCTAGGACCACATTCAGAAGCGGGTTATGAACACCACCTGTCCTGTGACTGCATTTCTGAAAATGCTAGTTCTGTTCCCCTTTTGCTGACCCCAATCCCCACATGGCAGTTTTCCAGCCACAGCGAAGCATCTGCCTGGCATCAGCAACCCTTGTCTGATCACCATTACTATTTCTTGGAATGTCTATCAAATCCTGAGAATGAGCGTGCTTCACTCAAGAGTCTCAACAATTTTGAGGGCTTCCCTAGGTAACTTATTTAACATTATGTCATGATTTTCACCTGGATTTGCCTCTTCTTCTTTTTTTTTTTTACAGTACACATTGTCTTCTAACCCTGTGTGACATCTGCCTGTTGTGTATGTCTTCCTTGTATAGAATGTAAGCTCTATGAGGCTGAGATGTTCTCTTACGCTAACAGCTGTAGCACATTACTCCAAGTAGCACTTGGCACACAGTATGTGTTCAATGTTTGTTGGAGGAATAAACAAATGCAGAGAATAGATCTATCTTATTTTCTGAACAGCTGTGAGAATGACAGAAACTCACTTGGAGACATTATTCTTTTTTCCCCTTCATTTTAATGCTGTTATAATGGTTCAATTCCCCTGTCTTCTGAGATCCATGAACTACTGTCAAAGATTTTTAATAGATCTACAAAGAATCAGCTTAATCCAAATTTAAATGATTCAGAAAATTAATTATACATGACTTTCTCTTAGTTTTTTTATGTCATTGAGAGGTTATGCTAGGCAGAATCTTGAGTTCAGGGCACCTGCTTGTAAGTTTGTAATTTCTAAACTACTATTTCTGAGATAGTCTGAAGTCATTTTATGAAACATAATAGAAGTTAGTTTCTCAAATAGGTGCCAAGTTTTTATGGTGGAAATTACTTATTCTGTGTTTTATAAATAATTTTCAGTTTGCCAAATATTTATTCTTGATATCTAAGAATAATATTGATTTAAGGATGAAACACTCCCCAAGTTAAAAATTACATTTTCTGAAAAGTTATTAAATGCCTGCTTCTTACCTATGCTGTTTAATATGAGCAAGCTGCTTTGCTAAGCAGAGAAATAAAATGAAATCATGGTACCATAGAAGACTAAGGACAGCTCTATATAGAGACCACTCCAAGTATTAAGCCAGTCACTTAAGAACTAACACAGAGAAATGTTTTCCTTAAAAATCGTTAATATAATCCTTTCATCAACAGAAGCATTTTCATTTTGTCATTATAAGTGCTTAGGGCAGAACTTTAAAACATTAGGAAACTTAAGAGATTTTTTTCCATCCTGTGTCTTTATTGTGCTAGTGACATTTCTGATCCCCAAGCAATTTGAGACAAAAATAAATACTGTACCTATTATGAAGAAGCACTAAAAGTTAAAAGCTATGATATTCAGAAATGGAAAGGTTCTTATTTGCGAAGTTGGAGAACACTGGGGTGGAGAGATGGAATCGTTATGTTTGGTACTGACACAAGCAAAGGGAAGGAAGTGGGAATCATGTGGTGATGCTGCTAAGAACAATCACTCCAGTTTCATTGGAGTAGGTGAGAGAAACAGGGAATGGAGGAAAAACAGCATGTCTTCATTTGTAGCGTTAGGGATTTGGGTTTTATTCCAAAGCAGTGAAGAGCAGTTGACATTCTACAGGAAAGTGACTGCAGTTGTGGTGCACAAGAGTGTAAATTCTCAGTAGTTTGGGAAGTTGATGAAGTAGGAAGACAGGATGCTGCCGGATCAACATCTACTCCAGAATGATTACTGATGACGTGTTGTTCCGTGAGATTGTGGACATCCAGAGATCAAAGGGAAACAAAATTCACATGAACTCAAGGCATGGTGGTTGCATTGATAAGACAGAACAGAAAAGAAAAATGCTTTGCGGATATTTGTGGGAAAATGAGGATTAAGTGAACCTTTCAGTAAATTCTCTCCAACTTCTGGCATCATATGTGAATTAGAATCACCGAGATCATCCTTAGAAATATATTGACGAATGCTGTTGGTATTTTGATAGTGATTACTTGGCAGCATGGCCATTTTGATAATATTGATTTTGCCTATCCAGGAGCAGGGAACACCTTTCTATTCCTTTTATATCTTCTTTAATCTCCTTTTTCATACACTGTAGTTTTCATTGTAGAGGTCTTTCACTTTTCTTGATGCTAACTTGTATTGTTTTCATAATTTGTCATTGAATCCATTATTGGTATTCAAAAATGATATTGATATTTGTATTGTTGATTTTGTATACTGCTACAGTGCTGAAGTTGGTTATAAATTCACAGAATGTTTTGGTGGAATTGTTTGGGTCTTCTACTCTGTTATCTGCAAATAATTATTATTCCCTGTCTTATGTGTGTCCCTTAGTTATGCATGTCTCTTTTAGGTCTTTCCCTTTTATATGTGCCCCTTTTATGTTCTTATCTTGAACAATTGCTCTGACTAATGTTTTGAGTGCTACGTTAAATGGCAATGGAGATAGTGGGTATCCTTGTCTTATTTTAAAGTAAATACTTTCAGTTCTTCCTCATTTAACATGATATTGACTACTGGTTAGTCACAAATAGCATTTATCAAATTTAGGTATGATTCTTCTATATTTATGTTCCTCGGGGTTCTAAAACCTTTGTCTACATCTATTTTATATAATCATGTGACTTTTTTGTTCTTGCTTTTCTTTATATGGTGCGTTATATTTACTGATTTGCATATGTTGAACCAGACTTGCAATTCTGAAACTTCCTTGGCTATGATGTATGATCTTTTTGCTGCTGTGTTCATTCTATTTGATAGTGTCTTAAGGATTTTTGCATATATGTTCTTTAAGGAGACTGGTTCTGTAGTTTTCATTACTAGTTGGGCTTTTGTCTGCTTTTGGGATCAGAGTTACCTTGGTTTCCAGAAAAAAGTATGGGAGCATGCCAGCATTTTCAACTCTGTGAAAATCTTGAGAAGTGTTGGTGATACAAGGAATTTAGAAATATGGGGTAAATTGATGATAAAGATAGATTTAGCAGTGAATCTATGAGGTTCTGAACTTTTAAAGTTTTTTGGTTTTGTTTTGCTCAATTTATTGTAATTCAGTTTTTCATAGTAGTTACTGCAGTCTGGATATTTCATGTTTTTCATTTCTAATTTTATTGATATGCATCTTTTCTCTCTTTCATCTTTGAAAATATGCCTATTGGTTTATCTACTTTGTTATTTCAACAAACCACTTATTCAAATTGTTTATTTTTTGTATTGTTTTCATCATTGATTTCTGTTCTAATCTCCATAATTTCCATCCTTAATTTTGGTTTGTCCTTGGATTGTTATTTTTCAAGTATCTTTTTCTTGTTTGTTATTGTAATGCTGGGGGTCAAACCAAGGCTTTGTGCACAGAAGGCAATAACTCTTAACACTGGGCCACATCACCAGCCCGATTTTCCAAGTATCTTAAGATTCACTCTTATGTTGTACATTTGTTCTTGCTCAGTTTTCCTAATGTGCACAATAATTGCAATGAATTTCTCTCTTAGGACTGTTTTCATTGTGTCCCATAGATTTTTTTAAAAATTTATTTTAAAAAGAGAAAAGTCAGAAAAAAAGAACAAAAAGCAAGAGGCATAAACAACAATAAACTCAAAACAATAACAATATAGGTTTTCAAAACAGAATGAAAGAAATTTAACAATGATTGTTATATTGCATATTGTTCCTTTTTTCAGAGAAAAAAAGAAAATTGAAGAAAATAGAAAAACAGAAAAGAAGGGTAGAACAATACTGAATTCCAAAAAAATCAAAGAATAAATAGTGGTTAGACACTCAAACATTGGCAGTGCAAATCCAGTTCAATATTGCAACAGAAGTTCAGTAATATGGTCATCTATCTTGCACACTATACACACTGTTATACTCTTTAGAGCACTTTCCTTCCCTCTGGCTTTTGCAATTATCTATTATACTTGGTGTGTTATAGCAGCCTTATCACTAACTTTCAAAAAATCTTAAAATTCATATGGAAAGAAGAGACCCAGAATAACAAAAATAATCTGTGTTAAAAAGAGCAAAACAGGATGCACCATGACACTTGACTTCGATGTACAGTGCAAAGCAACAGTGATAAAAACAACATTGTACCAGCACAAAATAGCATTGTACTGGCACAGATGCATAGACCAATGGAACTGATTAAAGGATACAGAAACAATGCCAGACATATTCAGCTACTGATCTTAATCATAAAAGGGCAAAAACATATGCTGGGGAAAAGTCTATTCAACAAATGCTTCTGGGAAAACTGGCTAGCTCTTTGCAGAAGACTGAAGCTGGACCCATATCTCACCATACTAAAATCAAAGAGTTTTAGACATCTAAACATTAAAATAGATATGCAGAAACTACTGGAAGATGAAAGATACAAAACATTTGAAGTCAGAAGTTTAGGCATGAACAGAACTTCAGCTGCACAAGAAATAACAGCAAGAATCAACAAATTAGATTGCATTGAATTAAAAATCTTCTGCACAACAAAATAATCAATTAGTAGAGTGAAGATACAACCTATAGAATGAGATAATTTTTGCCAGCTATTCCACAGAGGACTGATATCTAGAATATACAAAGAACTAGAAAGTAAGAACACTTAAAATAAAATAATCCAAACACAGCCAAGGGAAATGAACAGATACTTTTCAGAAGGAAAAGTACAAATGGCAAAACATAAAATATGAAAACAATGCTCAATGTCTCTGGCTATTACAGAAATGCAAATTGAAACAATGTTAAGGTTTTGTCTTACATCATAAAGAATGGCAATCATCAAGAAGCCAAAGAAAAATAAATTCTGATGTGGCTACATTGAAAAAGTAACCCTCCTATGTTTTTGGTGGGAATGCAAACTTTAAAAACCATTATAGAAATCAGTATAGAAATTTCTCAAGGAATTAAAGTTAAAATTTCATAATGACCCAGCTATTTCCCTTCTGGATATCTTCCCAAAAGAACTTAGGGCATCATATTACAGGGAGACACTTGTGCCAGCACAATTCATAAAAGCTAAATCCTGGAAGCAGTGTGTATTCCCACGAACAGAAGAATGGATACAGAAAACATGGTGTGTTTACAGAATGGAATGTTATTTTGCTCTAAAGGAGGATAAATCTGAGACTTTTATAGGAAAATAAATGTACCTGGAAAATATAAAGTTGAGTTAAATAAATAAGACACACAGACTTTAATACTGTATAATATCTCTCATTTGAATAAGGCAAAGAACAAAGAACAAAATATAGCATGGGTAGAAGAAAACAGGGGTAGATTTCTTGCAAGTAGGAGGGGATCTGGGAGGCTGACAGCGCTGGGTGAATTGGAGAGGAAGTAAGAAAATTTAAGGTATGCCCTGTGTAGGTACCAAACACCCACAATGGCTATAAACATTGTAGGTCATTCACATGAGCTAATAGAGATAAGAAGAAGAAGAATGAAAATGGGAAAAGGGGCTTTAAAGACAGGAAGGGAGCTGGGTAGAAATTATACAAAGAAAGAAACTGTTCTTTACCCGTACAACTCCCCTAGGTGAACGTAAATTTCATGTACTACAATCACCTATTTTTTTTTTTTATCGGTACTGGGATCAAACTCACGACCCCGCACTTGCAAAGCAAGCGCTTATGCTGCTGAGCTAAATCCCCAAATTTCATGTACTACAAAAGAAATAATGTACAAGTGGTTTATTTAACATCTGTGTGACTTTTTTATTTTAGAGCCAGATTGATGTTTTTAAAAGATACAGAACACCTGGCCACAGGACTAAAAATATTCTTTCTCTGATTTTACAGAAAAAAATGACTTAATGTGACACAATCTAAATTTAAGGAATAAATAGCTAATTTATTTTTAGAAATCAGAAATTAATTAAAAACTTAAGCAAAATAGATGCGATCTTCAATATGTAAATTTGTTTATTTATGCATTTCTGACAAGAGAAATGGAAAAGATTTATAGTACCAATATGTACTATTAATCTAGACAAGCCATAGACAAACTATTTTGTTTGTGAAAATAATTATTATGAAGAGATATAGGAATAACTGGAATTTATAGCATTTAAACTTGTTTAATTGTTTCTGGCAAAGACTTTGTGATTCAGGTATTATTACTATAAGTTACATGTAGGAGTGCAGAAAATTTTACATATATAACTTCTATTAATGTTATATTATTATTTCATTATATTGTATATTGTTATTATATCTTATTATCTTAATGAAATATTTTCCTTACAGATATGTAATCTAAAGCAGTCTACATTTCTGAATTGTGATATTTATTCATCTTGTGTCAAGCTTACCATAAGGATGCATCTCTACTACAGTAGTAAAGAAACTGAAATATGATTTAGCTCATATTTTTAACACATGTAACACAAAATAATGTATTTTAAAGTGAGCTATAACTGTGGTTAAATTGTTTCCAAAAAAGTAATTCACATTTGATTTAAGGACACTTTTCTCATTAAGAAAACTAGCACTACTGGCAAATCCACAAGACAGCATGTTTGGAGAGACTAGGTGTATTAAATTATATATGACCACTTAGGGAACTGCCCCAGGAAACACTAATAGTAACAGAATAAGCCCATAGGCATCACGGCAAATACATTCATCATATGAGAACAGTTGTCATTAATAAAATCTTTACTGTCGACTACTAGGTGCTTTCAAAGCATTTTCCATTCAATTTTGCTGCATTGTCTTTCAGATTTTAAGGATTTATTGGTAGCTTAGAAAATTGAAAGAAAATATCAAAACCCAAAGTATGAAGTTCTCTAACAAATATTTAGATGTAACCTATCCCTACAATAGAATATAAGGGAAGACAAAACAGATAGGTTTGGGTTTAACTATTTGACTCAATTAATCAAAAAATCACTTGATAAAGGATGACATTTAAGATAACATGTTGATTTTCACACAAACATTCATCTTTCACGCAATGTTATAAATCTTGTAAAACCTTGTGATTTCTTGCCTTACTACACTGAGCTTCTGTTTATTTCCTATTTTGTCATTAAAATTTTTCTATTTTATATAAACCTTACATAAAAGGATAATTAGATGCTCCTTGATTGTAAGAAATGTGCTTTTAATTTCTTGAAATATGAAATGTGTCTAGCAGAGACATAATAAATCTATAATGCCTAATTATAAATTCTTATCATCTGTTTGAAAACTACCATAGATTTCACTTGAATTAACAGCTACTATCTCGTGAATGATTTCTGTCCATTATGCTTAATGTTGTTATATGTGGATTACCTCATTCAACCTTTAAAATATACCTGATCATTAAATTTCATTACATTATTTGTAGTCTCTGAACAATTTAATAAAATCTAACATTCAATATCAGTTACTTGTGGCACAGACAGAACTGCAAACCCAGAAAATTGGATGTCAGAACTTGCTGTGATGGTTCACTGAGATTAATCTCTTAATATCCTACCTTTCACCTACATGATCTGAAGACTCTGAATTTAACTAATATTAAACATCAGAAATGTATACGATGCATATCTAAAATTAGTTTTCAGGATGCCTTGTGGTATAGCCACAAGTAGTGACTTCCATACATTAACACAAGAGTTCTAGTTTTCTCTTCTTTGAAGAACTTGAAGCCTAAGCTTTACCTTATCTAATTTCATTACTGGCTCCATCAGACATAGAGGTTCTACTTGGTGGGCTACCATTTCTTATCCTCTTTACATGGACCTATGGCAACAGCCACCTGCTCTTTGGAATTCATCTTCCGGAGGCCCAGGTCCCAGCCAGCTACTGTGTTGTTGCTTTAAGATTTTTATCCACTGAGTGCAGCTGTCATAACTCTGAAACTGGCTAGGCATCTGTGCTTTTTTGCTTCACCCAAAAATCCATTTGAAATACTTACAGTTTCATAACCCATTGTTTAAACTCCATTTCTGTATAACTTAAGAGTATTTAGTTAAACTGGGGAGAGAGACAGAGAGAGAGAGAGAGAGAGAGAGAGAGAGCCAGAGACAGGGACAGGGACAGGGACAGAGAGAGAGGGGGGAGAACAAAGGACAGAAGGAAAGAGAGTTTGGAAGGATGAAGGGGTAGCTCACAAAATCTGAGCAAAAAGTAAAAAGTTGTGGTAAAACCACAGGTATAGAGCTATCTTATCTCATGAATAAAAACGTGATTTTTTGTTTGATTTCTCATTATAATGAATATTGTCTTTCATCCCAATGCAGCTCTGATCAATAGTAAAATTTCAAGGATGAAGGACATATGTTGGACCTTTTCTCACCTTAGTGATCTGAGGGATAGTAACTTCTTATTAAAAAGAGGAGAATGAAATATTTTTCACAACTTACTTTTATTCTAAATATATGATTTTTAAAACTAGCTTCTCAAATAATTCCCCACATATGAGCTCAGATAGGCTTATTTCTCTCAATGTAAAATAACTCAGGTTTATATATGGTGAGAGAGAGATAGAGATAAAGTAAAATAAAACATAAACAAATAGGAAGTAGGAAAATCTTTTTCAAATTGGTGAGGGGCTAAGAGACAAAGGAAGTTGGAGACAGGGGAAAAAAGGGTATGAGAAAAAAAGAATTGAAGAATAAAAAATATGAAAATAGAACATTTGCAAATGGGAAGGAAACCAAGAGTTAAAAGGAACAGGGAGTGGGGGAGGCTTGGGGATCACAAAAATAGCATTGAGACGTGTTATGTTCATGCACCAATGCCTCACAATAAATATAATCATTATGTACTAAAATCATGTACTAATAATTTTTTAAAAAAAATTAAAGAAGTAAAAGTATAAATAAATAAGTATTTTATCAGAAAAAACCCCACTGTACTCTGGGCCCAATATCTCTGGGTGGTATGAATTTTTGGTGTTTTTGTTGTTGCTGTTGTTCTTGCAGAGAAAAAATGGTATTTTATACATTGTATAATCAACAGGCAGGGAATTGATTATATTCCTAATCATTGTAAATCTCTAGAAAGGAAACTGACCTATCTGAGTTAATTCCTGCATGAAATGTTCTACAGTATCCTTGTTGACTGTCTCTGACCATCAAGGGTTTTGTCTATTAGGATGATTCAAATCATTATTCCCAAGTGATCAAAGCCTATACAGGCCCTTCGCATAGAAGACGCTGTAGGGTAAGCAGAGGGAACTTCCGACATTTGGTTTACACATTCTAGTCACTTCTCCAATATCACTGCTCTCACTAGTACCACCTCATTTACCCAGGGGAGTTAGCGTCTACCGTCCCAGCTATACGAGTGAAATAGATGACTTCAAGTTACTATACCCTCATTTAGAGTGTGAGAATGTTATACAGTAACAATCACTTTTAGTGAGTGACACTGAGTTTACAGCTTCTTTATTTTTCAAAGCTGAAGGGCAACTTCCACGAAACCTTTGGTATTGGATAAGAGGCAGACAATATAATAGCAGCAAAAGATATTCCAGGAATGTGAATGGCATCATCAGGACGTGCCTGGATCTGCCACGCCTGCTCAGGTTGGGTCCTCAAGTTTGTGGCTGGTTGGATCACATAGCACCCAAGTCACCATAGATGGCTTGGATCATCTGTTCTGCTGATCTCCCAAGGCCTTTCCCACCAGAACCACAGGTTCTTCTCAAATAGGAATTAATAATTTATGGAAGGTGTCATGGCTTACCTGTAAAATTCTAATGGACTTTGCAATGACTACTCTGTCAGGGCTTTTGCATGATCGGTATGCTCTCAGCAGCACTGCCGTATTGCACTGAAGAGATTAGCGGCACAGCTGCTCAAAATGTGGTCCAGATTACTTAAACTACATATTTCTTCTGGGCCAGTGATGGCAAACCTTTCAGAGCTTTCAATAATACAAACAGCCCACTGAGGTATGCGTGTCACAGGTTCACCATCACTGCTCTAGACTCTACTAAACTTTATAGCACTTGGTAAGAGAGTTAGGAAAAAACACGTAATATGTGTTGTGGTAAAATACAAGGATTCATCATGCATTGAGTGAGTCTCTTGCTCAGTGGTTTAGGACACAACGCATAGTACTTATCCTTAAGTACAGATAGGTATTTTTCTTATATATTCTGGACCACTTAACCTAAGAAAAATTCTATGATATGCCTTTTTCTATTTTCTCTGAATTTACTTCTCATTTATTTACAATAATATAATTTACTTACTAATTCTTACTCTTCAAATAATATCACCTCCATAACATGAATACAAGTACCAGTGTGAGATTGTCTGGAATGCTAGGGTGGCTGTGCTAGAGGCAGGGGGCATAGTTCTAGTCTCCAGAGGTAACATTTGTGGTGTTGAGCCTTTAAGATGTGTCTAAGCTTTGTGTATGATAAGGAGAAGGCACTTGCCAGTTTATTGTGCTCCAAACCAGGAATATTTCATTTTTGTTACTAACAAGCCTCACCAGTGTGAGAATCTTATCCTGAATAATTCTCAATAATCCACTATCACCAGAAAATATTTTTAGCAGGTAGCATAGGTATCCAAATGTGACAGGAATCTACAAACTTCCATCATCCATTCCTGTAATCATAACATTTGTGTTATAATGTTTGATTCATTGTTCTGATAGGGTTAGTGAATACCAATAGCATTGATTTTGCTTCCTACTGTACTGGTCCTTACACCAAGTACCAGGGAGATAGTATGGAGATTCTGCTATGTGCTGTGAAAGTGGCTCAACCAAGGAATTAAGGAAATACAGAAATATTCAGTGTAGATTAGGTGACAGACAACTGTTTGTGAGAGTAATTTACTATTCAATTCCACTTGTCACATAACTAACTGCATATAAGATTGTTAAAATTTTTGGACTAATTGCTCACAAATAGTGACTTTTTTTTTTCAACCAGCACATGAAAGTTAATAAAAGCTACTGTGATTTTGTTTTGCTATTACAGCTACCATGATTGCTCTGGGGAATGTTAAAGAATGGCTCATGTTACATGTAGTTAAGAAACTAACATGATTCAACCTTGCAGATCAAAAGAAAACTAGGTCTTCTAATTAAAGCATTCTCTTAGTTTTCTTGAACAATCATTTTCCCTTGGAGAACATATGTATTTTTAAACAATAGTCTTCAAAGGATATATAGCATTAGATAAAAAAACAACAAAGCAAAATAATGACAAAGAAAAAATATTCAAAAGTATAACTAATTTTTAGTACTAAATACATTTCTTTCTTTATTTCTAACATTATAAAAATTCTGGATCAAAAAATCATTCTAAAATGTTCTTTCTATACCTTAAATATTGAAAATGACATCAAACATTGGAAGCACTAGTGTGTTGTTTCAGCCATAATTTTTTGTGGTATTAGGAATAGAATCCAGAACATTGTACATATTAGGCAAGCATTATACCACTGAAGTTCATCCTCCACCCATTAACTATTAATTTTTTTTTAAACGTAGAACATGTTTTGTTTTAAAACCTAAAAATTTTAGTCAAACTAAAAAATATCCAGAGAAAATTCATATGCTTAAAATTCTAACTAATCCTCCATTCATTCTGAGATGATTGAAAAGTGGAAAGATTGTGTGATAATGCTTGAAGGATTGATTGAGTTAATAAATACACATTAAGTTGGTTTGTTTACCTGAATGGTTTCAGTGTTACAAAAAGATAGGAGTTAGTGTGGATTAACCTTGTATACAAAGCTACATAACTCACCAAAGGAAATGTATCCCTTGTCCAGGCTGTAGGAGTTACTTAAGTTTGTAATGCAGCACTTGCATTTGTAAACTCTCCTTCCTTTCTGTTACCAAACCCATCAAGGTTCTCATTTTCTGCAGTTCTTAACCCAGACCTTAAAACAATGGTAATGAGTATTTAAAGTGAAGATTTCAACTCAGATATGATATTTGGTCTCTGGATTAATGAAATCAAAATGTTTGGAGCAACATTCAAAATGCATGGCTAAGCCTGAGAGGAAAAGTAGAATAGGTTTCTGGATTACTTGTAATAAATTAAAGGATGCTGTTGGAAACTCACATATATAAAATTAGTTGCTAACTAAAATGCAAAACCTCAGGATCTGCTTTGTCTTTTTATCTTGTCAGCTCTACTGATATATCTCTAAGGATGACTATAATGTTTTTTAAGGAAAACTAACCCTCAACCTCATGAGGTAGAGTAGTTCCAAGAATATGTCTTAAAGAAAAATCTTACAGAAATGCTACTTAATGTCTGGGAAGAATTACCTCTAAGTGCTAAGGTTGTGCTGGCATTTTGTTAATATAATATAAATGGAATAGCATTATAATCATTAATAGATGAATAAAGAAATTGTAGTAGTTATACACAATGGAGTACTAGTCTGCCCTAAAAAGGATAAATTTGAGTCATTTGTAAGAAAATGGATGCATTTTGAGACCATAATGATAAGTGAAATAAATCAGAAACACGACTTTAAATATTTCACGATTTCTCTTATATGAGAAATCCAAAATAAAAATAAAGAGCCAAATGAAAGATAGGTAATAGGAAATATGGAGATAAATCTTTTGCAAATGGAAAGGGGTCCAAGAAATGAGAGGGGAAGGGAGAGGAGAAAGGGGATTAGAAAAGACCTAAGATGTGTTATGTACATGTACCAATTCTTCACAAGGAGCATAATCATTGTATACTGCAAAAATGTACTAATAAAATACAAAATTTGAAAATGTTTTCTGGAGGAAGTTTTCTTCTTGAGGTTCAATCTGGCACATACTAGAAAGGGCTACTGCTTTTATGGCATCCCATCCACTCAAAAAAATGAATAATTTCAATGTCCAATTATGTGTTTAGTGTAAATACTTATGCAACATTTTTATATTGGAAGCATATTTTTCTTCAGTATAGACATGTTTGTTCTGCAGCAGAATATATGTGCAATTATTTGATTCCTTACATCCTATGAAGCATTATTTATCAATTTGCAGTTCTTGTGACAGATCTGAAAATATCTTGTACAATATTGTTTATGAGTTATGGAGGGCATGTTGTTTATGGATTGTTCTAAAATCTTCTAAAAGTAAATTTTAGTGGATGGCTACAGATAAAATAATTCATAGTTTTCAACCCTTTTTATTTTCCCATAGACATGATGCTACGTATGACTAGGTTTTTCAGTAGGCTTACCAGAGTAATGCTCCCTCTTCCTCCTGTCCTCCAAAACCATCTGTGTGGTAATGCAAGGGATATAATTATGAGAAACATAAGAAACAGCCCTAGCCTTTGCTGTGTTTAGAATAGGAAAACATTTTCTGTTTATTTATATCATCTTTGAACTTGTTAAGCTTAATCATTATTTCATGAAGTCCATTTTCCATTTACTTATGTCATCTTTAATCTTGTTGAGCAACTTTTTCATCTGTTGTTGTGCTGTCTTTTCTTTCATTTCATTCAGCTGCTTGGCTTCAGCCTGCCCCCACTGAAGCCCCATGGGTTTCGGGGGGAGCTGGAAGTTTTTTACTGTATTTTCTTGTCTTGTCTGCTTACGTTTGTACTGTGTGTGTGGTTGCCTGCTGTGTGCATGCACTGAAGTTGCAGGTCAGTTATAGTGACAAGTGCTGCAGGCCCTGTCAGGTGTTTCTCCTTTGGATCTCCAATCCTCTCTAGGTTTACTTATTTCAGCAGACACAAGTCTTCCTCCCAGGGCACCTTTCCAGATTGCCTCATTCTTTTTTGTGTGTTGTGCTTCATTTCATCATCATCTTGGTAGTTTCTAGCTTTCCTGTCAACTCCTGTGTGCTTACTGAAGATCTCTTTTCCTCTTCATTCATTTGTTGTTTTCTAGGTATCATGATTCCAAGTCCAGGAGACACTGTGTTTTTCTCTGGGTTTCTACTCTGTTGTTTTCTTTTTAAACTCTGCCATTTTTAATCCTCTGGAGATGTATTCCTGAGAAACTCAATTTACTTGTGTTTTTATATAGTCTTTTCTACATTATTTATGTTTTATGATTATATGTATAGGACCATTTTATGTTATGTTAGTCATTTTTGTTTCTGTGTCTTTATGCATATTTATAGTTGAGCTATGTATAGAAATTCTGTGTTCAAAGATTTTCTGACTTACAAAGTCCCTGAGCTTATTGTTAAAACTGAAAGAAAAAAAATTCACAAAATCATGGGCCATTTCTCTCATCATTGGGTTCTGAACAAAGAAATATCACTGTACCTGCAGCACATGGATTATTGTCATTTGTATCTTCTAATTTTTTGGATTCTGAGAAAACTCAAGAGTATACTTTTAAAATGACATTTCTTTTTCTGATTTTACCTCCTATTCTATCATTTTCTAAATCAAATGTTAAATATTCAACATTTTAAAGTAATTTTCATTTCAAAATTTAAAGCACTCCTTCACACAGGTATGTATGTATCTATGGTAACATACATAGGTATGACTTGAAGATGTTACTCTTCTTGCTTTTCTTTCTTTCTTTCTTTCTTTCTTTCTTTCTTTCTTTCTTTCTTTCTTTCTTATTTATGCTTTCTAATTTTCTTTCTCTTTGTTTCTTTTGAAATTCTGGGAGTTAAACTTAAGGTGCTCTGTTTGCTAGGCAATGGTTATGTCACTGAGATATACCTCAGGCCCTTCATTAAAAGTTATAAATTATAGAAATTCATATTTTAATAAAATCTACAAATATCATCAAAACTAGTCTTGATTTATCAAATCATCCAAATTGGATTCCAAATATATTTTCCAACACTTTACTGTTTTATTTGTAATCATAAGTGGCTTAGTGTGCATTTCACTAAGCATCTGTATAAATGTTACATTTTCCCAAATAGGTATACATGGGGCCAGAAGAGGAATCTTTTATTAGTTTGTTCCACCATAACTAAGTCATATGTGGTATAAAACAACAGCCAGGAAGAATTATATGTTTCACAAAAGCATCATATATATTATACCTAGTATTTGACTAGCAAATATTCAGACAGTATAGTGAAATAAATAATGTCTAATAGCTTTGCATGAGAGCAATTCCTAATATAAGTAGATAAAAGAAAAATGAAGAGTTGAAATTTTAATATTTTTAAAATTTGAATGTGGAATTTATGTTACTGAGTTTCTGCTTTCGAGTATTATTGAGGATTTGATGCCATTCAGAAATACACTGGCTCTCATCCTTTCTCATCTCTCATCTTCTAGTCTTCCAGAAAATTTGAGTCATGTAGAGAGAGAGAGAGAGAGAGAGAGAGAGAGAGAGAGAGAGAGAGAGACTCAAGACCTGCTCTTACTTTTAATAGCTGCCCCTTAAGGGAGCCTGGTACAATAAAGCAAGTGTGACCAAGTAAATTGTTTCTAAAATCCTGGCCCTTCTTGTTCACTGAATGACAATAAGTTATAGACAAATTCCTCACAAATTCCTCAGAACCACCCCATTCTAATAGCTGCAAATAATATTTATTTTAAACCGGAGTTAGAAAAAGTGGCACACATATATAATACAGTTTCTATGGAGTCTAAGTTAGATAACTGTGTTTCTCCTCTTTCTGAAAGGAAAGATAACAAAGTAATTTGGGGATATTTAGAAAAGAGAAAATCATATATTTTCAAGAAGTCTAAATTTGTTAGTAGTGAGCTCATTTTTATTAAATTAAATGCTTTTAAATTTGTGAATGTATTACCAGTATTTACTGAATTGTCCAGCATAATTTCCATATCCTACATGTTTTAGTTTTATTAGGAGAATGAAAAGATTAGTTCTTAATTATTTTCTCCTTATAACAATTTGAACAATAGAAACTGCATGAAATGGGTTCAAAATTATGAATAAAAATATAAAATAAATTTTAATGATTTTTTATATGAAAATAATGTTAAGAGACCTAAAGCTACTGTCATTTAACTTCAGATTATTTTAGGAAAGGAAGTGAACATGCATAGGTTGCTTTCTATGAGCTACAGTCTACATTAGGCTTATGAACACATTATCTCCCACTGATATTTGCAGTGACTACCCTCACTTTTATTGCAGCACTTTCACATCAAACATATGGCAAGAAATTCACAGTTTGAATATTTCATGTTTTATCTCTACTACCTCCTTATAGTTTTTGCTGTATATTAAAGATAAAATAACCTCTTCACATCTAATTATATGTCTTCTACTTCTTCAAAAACTTCCCACTGTTCTGTTGGAAGACCTAAATTTTCCATCTACTCTTCACAAAACATTCTGTGAACTGGTTGTATCTCACTACTCCATCATCATCTCCAAACTCTTCCCCTTAGTTCAAGCATTCCAGACAAATTGATTTACCATTAGCTTCTTGAGAAAATATCAGATCTATATTTATTCTCTAGACAGATATTTATCTAGACAGATAGTTCTCTTATATGTCAATTCTTTTTGTTTACTTAATTTCCATAGAACATAACTTTTAAAAAATTATTTTAAAGAGGATAAAATTAAACAGAACAAAACATCAGAAAAAAACAATGTAAGGGACACAGATTTCAAAGCAAGACAACAGGAAATCTTCATTGTCTATCATATTGTCTCTGGCTTTATTCTAAGTAGTTGTCCATATCGTCACACACGATGAATTCATACAAAACAAAATAGCATTAAACTGATCAGAACAGAATGATGAAGGCATTTTAGGTCTTCAAAACCAGACAATAGGGAAGTCAACAATGGCTGCCATAATGTCTATTGTTCTCTTCAAAATAGCTGTCCATACCTTCATGTAAGTTGAAATTAAACAATGCAAAACAGACTAAAATCATCCTGAACAAAGAATAATAGTATTGCTGGATTTCACAGCATGATGCTACAGAATCAGCACTGGTACCTTAGTGTCTCTTTTCCTTCAAAGTAACTGTTCATTTCATCATGCATTATATAATTGATTCTCACAAACTGTTTAGGAGAAGTTATATGCATGTATGAGTCTCTACATGTATATTTATCCTTTCTGTATTAGAGGAAAAACAAAACAAAGTAAAACAAAACTCTTAGAAAAACACGAAACAAAAAAGACAAATAAATGACAATAGCAGAGCCCAGAACACTGACAATATAGGCCTTCAAAACAAGGTAAAGGAGCATAACTAGGGTTGTTATTTTACACAATGATCTTCAAGAGTTCCTCAGATCACTACGCAATAATATGCACAATTGTTTCAATCCTATGAATGTTAATTATTTTGTTCCAAGAACTTATAGAATGTGTAGCACAATCATCTTAGCTATCCTAAGTGTGTTTTTATAATTTCAGATATTTTTTCTTTTCCCTTCCTTTTTTCCCCCTACTTTTCCCTGAGATATTATCTTTTCCCTTTTAAGCAGATTCTTATCCTTTCACTGCATTTACTGAGTTTTTCCTATGTTAGGTACACTTACTGTTTCTTACACTAGGGGAACTATATGTTATTTATGCATGTGAGTTTGATTTATTTCACTTATGAGTATGGTCTCAAATTGCATCTATTAACTTATAAGTATCTCAATGTGATCATTCTTTATAGCAAAGTACTCCATTGTATAAAAATACCACATTTTTTTATCCATTCCTCAGTTGATGGTCTGTCTATTACAAATTGTGCTGCTATGAACATGAGTGCACATATATCACTGTGATATGATGTTTTCAGTTCTTCTGGGAATATGCCCAGAAGTGGAATAGCTGAGTCAAATGGGAATTGCAATCCCAGCTTTTTGAGGAATCTCCAGACTGACCTCCACAATGGTTGCACCTGTCTGCACTCCCACCAGCAGTGCAGAAGAGTTCCTTTTTCCCTGCAGCTTCTCCAGCATTTGCTGTTTGTCGTTTTCTTGATCCTGGCCATTGTGTCTGGAGTGAGATGGAATCTCAGTGTCATTTTAATTTGCATTTCTCTAATGACCAATGATGCTTTCATGTATTTATTTGCCTCTTGTATTTTTTCATCTGAGAACTGTGTATTCATCTCAGATGCCCATTTTTACACTGGGTTTTTCAATTTTGGAGATCTAATTTTTTAAAATTCTTTATATGTTCTAGACAGAAGTCCTTTGTCTGAGGGACTGTTCACTAAGATATTTTCCCAATTCGTGGGTTTTCTTTTGACTATGCTGGAGATTTCTTTCAGCGTGCAAAAACTCTTTAATAGGATGTGATGCCAGTTATTGATTCTGTGAAGTATTTTGTGTGCAGTTTGATTCTTGTTCATGAATTCTCTACCTACCCCTATGTCTTCAAGATTTCTACCTATTTTTTCTTCCATCAGATTTAGTGTTTCTGTTTTAATATTTATATCTTTGATCCATTTATACTTTAGTACATGGTGATAGGCATGGGTCTAGTTTTAGTTTTTGGCATATGGAAAGCCAGTTTTTCCAGCACCATTTATTAAAGAGACTACCTTTCTTCCAGTGGACATGTTTGGCTCCTTTATCAAAGATAAAGTGGCTGAGTGTGTTTGTAGTTGTAGTTGTATCTTCTGATACAGTCCATTGATCTTGAGTTCTGTTTTTATTCTCGTGCCATGCTGAGTTTATTACTGTAGCTTTGTAGTATAACTTCAAGTCAGGAATTGTGATGCCTCCTGCCTTGCCTTTGTTGCTTAGAATTGCCTTTGCTGTTCTAGATCTCTTATGACTCCAGATGAATTTTAGGAATGATTTCTCTACATCTGTGAGATGTGCTAGTGGCATTTTGATTGAGATTGCATTATATCTTATAACAATTTTGGGGAAAATGGCCATTTTCAAAATGTTTGGTTCTCCTATCCATGAACAATGGATGTCTTTCCATTTTCTGAGATCCTCTTTTATTTCTTTTTTCAGGGTATTATGATTTTCCCTGAATAGATGGTTTACTTCTTCTGTTAGATTAATTCCTAAGTATTTCATTTTTTGGATTGTATTGTGAAGGGTATGGCTTCTCTTATTTCTCTCTTGGTGATTTTGTTGTCAGTGTATAGGAATCCTATTGATTTTTGAGTGTTGACTTTGTATCCAGTTACATTACTGAATTTATTTATTATACCTAGGAGTCTTTTAATGGAGTTTTGTGGGTCTTCTATGTAGAGTACCATGTCATCTGCAAATAATGGTAATTTAACTTCTTCTTTTCCTATCCTTACTCCTTTTATTTCTGTCTCTTGTCTAATTGCTCTGGCTAGTATTTCCAGCACTATATTGAATAGGAGTGGTGATAATGGCCATCCTTGTCTTGTTCTTGATTTTAAGGTAAAGGCTTTCAAGTTTTGGCCATTTAATATGATGCTGGCTGTTGGTTTGTCATAGATGGCTTTTGTCACGTTGAGGTAAAGACCATGGATTTATTTAATTTTTATGTAAGTTTCTTATCATAAATAAGTGTTAGACCTTATCAAAAGCTTTTTCTACATCTATAGAAATGATCCTGTGTTTCTTATTTTTGGATCTATGATATGGTGGATTATACTTATTTATTTTCATATGTTGAACCATCCATTCATGCCTGGGATGAATCCCACTAGGTCATGTTGTATAAACTTCTTGATGAGTTGTTGCATTCTGTTTGCCAATATTTTGTTGAGAATTTTTGCATCTATGTTCATTAGAGAGATTGGCCTGTAGTTCTCTTGTTTTGGTTGGGTGTTTCTCAGGTTTTGGTATTAGACTAATATTTGTTTTGAGCAATAAGTTAGTGAAAATTACTTGCCTTTCAATTTCATCAAAGAGTTTGAGGAGTGTCAGCATAAAATCTTCTTTAAATTTGTTGTAGAATTCTGCAGTGAATCCATCTGGACCTGGGCTTTTCTTTGTTGGTAAGGACTTTATTACATTTTCAAGTTCATTTATTGAAATTGGGTTAATCAGCAATTTTACATCTTCTTGACCCAGGTTTGGTAATTCATATTTTCTAGGAATCTGTCCATTTCTTCTGTGTTATCAAGCTTATGAGAGTGGAGGTTTTTGAAAAAGGTAGTAGTTTTTATTTGTGTTCAATCTGTTTTCCTGATGTGGGAATTCACTGCAATAAATTTTTCTCTGAGGACTGTTTTCATTGCATCCCACAGATTCTAGTAAGATGTATTTGTATTTTTGTTTGCTTGTAGATATTGTTAAATTTCTTCTGTAATTTTCTCTGTGACCCACTGATTGCTCAGGAGTGTATTATTCAATTTCCATGTGTTTGTGTGGTTTTTGCAGTTTCTTTTGTCATTAATTTCTAGTTTCATAGTGCTATGATCCGATAACATGCATGGGATAATTTCAACTTTTTGCATTTACTTAAGCATGTTCTGTGGTCTAGAATATGGTCTATATTAGAAAATATTATGTGTGCTGCTGAGAAGAATGCATATTCTGATGTTGTTGAGTGGAATATTCTGTATATGTCCACCAAGTCCATTTGTTCACAGGTGTGATTCAGTTCTGTTATTTCTTTGCTGATTTTCTGTCTAGTTGATTTGTCCCTTTGTTTCAATGGTGTGTTAAGGTCTCCTTTTACAAATGTGTTACTGCTTATTTGGTTTTTCATTTCTGTTAATATTTGTTTTGTATAGCTGGGTGCTCCCAAATTTGGTGCATATATAGTTAAGATTCTTATCTCTTCCTCTTGAAGTTTTCCCCTAACTAGTATGTAGTAACCTTTTTTATCTGTTTAGATTATTCTTGGTTTGAAGTTAACATTGTCTGCAAACAGAATAGCTACCCCTGCTTTTATTTGGGATTCTGTTGCATGTATTATTTTCCATCCTTTGACTTTCAGTCCATGAGTTTCCTTTTGGGTTACATGGGTTTTTTGTATACAGGATATGGTTGGATGTTGTTTCTTGATCCATTCTGCCAGTCTGTTTCCTTTAATTGGTGAATTGAGGCCATTTACATTGATGGTTATAACTGATATATATTGGTTTACTTTTGACATGTTATTTTTCTGCTGTTGATTCTTTACCTTTCCACTCTGTTTAATGGTTTGCCTTGCTTAGTGGTTTTTTCCTTTATCTATTTAGAATGTCTTTCAGTATTCTTTGCAGGGTTGGTTTGGTGGTCATGAAGTTCTTCAGCTGTTCTTTGTCATGGAAGTATCTTATTTCTCCATCCATTTGAAGGACAGTTTTGCAGGGTGCATCAATATGGGTTGGAATTCATTTTCCTTTAGGATATGAAACACTTCATTCCATGCTCTTCTTGACTTCATTGCTTGTGTTGAGAAGTCTTCTGTGATTCTCAGGCTTTCCTTTATAGATCTTTCTTCTCTCTCTAGCATCTTTTAATATTCTGTTCTTATGTTGGATTTCTGTATTGTGACTATTATATTATATATACGATTATTATATGTGTGTAGTTTTATTTTGGTTATGGTTATTTGGAGTTCTATATGCTTCACTGATCTGTATGTGAGTTTCTATTCTCATGTTTGAGAAATTTTTAGCTATAACTTCTATAAATAGCCTCTTGATATATTTTGTGTCATCCCCTTCTTTTTTGTTTATACCTATCAATCTTATGTTGTTTTTCTTTGCATTACCTTACAGCTGTTGAATTGTTATTTCTTGATTCCTTGTTATTTTTAAAAGATCTTTCCATTCCTGTGCACTAGCTGCAATCTTGTCTTCAAGGTCTGGAAGTTTATCTTCATTTTCAATGAGGCAGTTTTGTCAACTTTCAATGGAATTTTTGATTTTCTATATATCTCTTTGAATCTGCTTCATGTGTTCTGTTTGTTTCTTATATTGTTCATTAATGGTTTCCATCTTTTTGCATTGTTCCTCTAATATTTTAACTATGGCTTCTTTAGATATGTTCAGTATTTCTTTCATTACATTATCACTTGTTCTTTTACCTGGCATATTATTTCTCATCTGAGTTCTTTACCTGGCAGATTATTTCTGATATGAGTTCTTTTTCAGCTTCCCAGAGTGGTTTCTTTACTTCAATTATCATCATTTCAGGAATTTCAGGTGTATGATTATATTTTCTTCTGTGCCCATGTCTCCTAGGCTTGCTTGAGTTGAGCTGGAAGTTTGAGATGGCATTTTGCTCTTTCATTTTGTCATTTTCCTATATTTCTGGGTTTCAAGCGATGTTCCAAAGTTTCCTCCATGTGCTGGGAATCACCTGGCCCACTTTTGGCTCCTGGGGCAGACTGCAGGCAACTACTAGCCACTTCCAGGTCACTGGGTGTGGCGCAGTTAGGCTCATAGGGACCTCCACTGGATCCCCCTCTGATTTGGGACACTGAACTTGGTCTTACCAGCTGGGAACAATGTTCCAAAGCCCTCCCTCTCCCCCTGCACTGTTAATAAACTTGTGCACTTTCATCTCCCCAGATTGAATTTATGCCCCTGCTTGCCTCTGGAGGTCATTGGGCGTGGACCAGTTAGGCCTCTGGGGACTGATTTGGGATGGTGGGTGTGGTCTTACCAGCTGGGAGATATGTTCCAAAGCCTCCCCTGGTAATCAACTCATGGATGTTTGCCTTCTGGGACTGAATTCAGGCCCCTGCTTGCCACTTGGAGGTCACTGGGCATGGCCCAGTTAGGCCTGTGGGGACCTCACAAACGTCCTCCAGTGATTTGGGACATTGGGTATTACCAATGGGAGTGACATTCCATGCTTCCCCATGCACTGGGATTCAGCTCCCACAGGTTTGACTCCCAGGACTCATAGCTTTTTTTTTTTTAACTTAGCTTAAATATTACTTTGGGAAAACTTCACTGACTTTTATACTAGACGTGCTGAATGTCCTTATAATGCCATACTCTTTTTCTTTTGTGAAATTATTTGACTAGTATATTCTCTACTAAATAATAGGTTTGTCGTGAATGATGTCTCTTTTGATTTCTCTGTTGTTTTACATACAATGATATCACAAATTCCTGGAAGAATACAAAACATAGGCAGTTGATAAATATTTGTAGAATCAATAAAACATATTCTTTTAAAGTACATTCTTCATTTTTCTTATCTAGATAAATAGTAAGGAATTTTAAAACAAATTGACAAATTAGTGACAAATGAAAAATAATGCAGATAAGAGCTATTTTGAATGTATGCACACTTTCAAAATTATTATGTTAAAATTCAAATCCCCAAAATAATGGTATTAGGGAGTAAGAAATTTAGGAGGTGATTACTTTTTAAAGGTGTATCTTTCATCATTACGATTACTACCCTCATAAAAGAGACTCCAGATTACTAGTTAATTCTTCCATACTGTGAGGGAAAAGCTAGGAGGGACTATGTAGCAGGAAGTCTCACTAGACACAACAGTGCCTTGATTCTGGACTTCCTGTGTCCCAGAAAATTTGGGGAAATAAATTTCTGATATTCATAAGTTGCCTAGTTTTTAAAACAGTCATTATATACTTTTACTATAACAGTCCAAATGGAGGAGTACTACCAACCTGTTGGAAAGGGTAGAGCATTAATAGTCTTTGTATGTTATAGCTTCATCACAAAAGGATGCCTTCTACAAAGAAGACTCCATAAGGACACAATGTTCTGATCTTTTGTTTTGTGGATATTGTTTTTGCTTACCTAGTATTCTCAATATTTGATGTGCATACAAGTTGCCCAGTGACATGTGGTTGTATAAAAAGATGTGGAATAACTGCACCAATATTCTAATTCAACAAGCCTTTGCTGGCAACTGCCACTAATGCATGCTCAACTTGTCACTAGCAAACACTACAGCTGGATGCTAAATATATCTGAATTTGGGGGACCATCTGTCCATCTGATGGCAAAATGACTTCACTTTCTTCATGAAGAGTGCTGTAATTTAACTTCAAAAAATGGATATTCTTCCATCCATGAGTAATGCTAAACATCTGTTCTTCACCATGGCATTCTACATTCCATATATGTTGTTTCCCATTAAGAAACTCATTGAACAAACAGAGAAAATGAGAGGGAGGGAGATGCAGACAGAGGCAACAATAGGTTTATGCCCGTACTATTAATTGGTCTTACAAATATCCTAACAAATGGATTTTATAGATTGATAGCACAATAGAATAATTTGCTGGAGATGATAAAAAAATTCTGTGTGTGCTTTAAACCAACAGCTTACATAACCTGAATATGTAGGTCCAGGGATTAACATGATAGAGATTGTATTCTCATTCTTGTAAACTGAGTATCTCTTTTACAATTTTTTTTGTTTTGTTTTCTGTCTTGAAACTTTGGACTCTTCTCACTTAAAATTTCTAATTCACAGTGACAAGTAATTCCAGCAAGTGACAAAAACGATTGTTCAACCAGAAGTTATGACCCACTGGCCATTTTGTGCTCTTCCTGCCAAAAGTGGACTTGCTGTACTCTGTCGTGATAGAGTGCTATTTATTAAGGGTGAGAAAGTGCTCTATGTATAGATCCTAGGGGATTATTTGGGATCTCCCTTAGCATTTTAACATTTAGTAATATTTTTGATTGGGAAGAAACATAAGCCAATGAATAGAGGATTTGCTTAGAGATTAGACCTTTCAAAACAAGGTTGAGATTTGTAGGACTTCCTCTTGGGAATATTCTGGCCAACTGAGCCTAAAGAGAGCATGTAATGGATAGCGGAAGAAGAAAACTGTAAATACCAAAGATACTCATTTATATCTTCTATTACAAATTATTTTAAATTTTTCTTAATATATGTTTGCAACACATAATGTTTATATTTGTTGTGGGGAGTCTGTATATGTACATGACATACATGCACATTTCTATTCTTTTTCTCATGCCTTTGTCCTCTCTTTTTTTTCCCTCCATCTCTTGTTTCCTTTCACATTTGAAAAGATATATATCCATTCTTCTTAGTCTATCTTTTATTTTTCACTTTATTTATACTGGTTTGCTTTTCATATGAGAGAAATCATGTGATATTTAACTTTGTGTGTCTGATTTACTTCACTTAACATATGTATGGTCTAAAGTGTATCTACTTTTCAAATGACTTGAATTTATGCTTTTTTATGGTAAAGTGTGTAAATATCACATTTTCTTTATCCATTCATATGTTGGCGGACATAATAGGTTGCTTCAAAGATTAGATACTATAAACTATTCTACTATTAACAGGTGTGTGTTTATTGCTGTCATAGGATATCTTTAAGTTTTTGAAGAGTATATCTAATAGTGGAATAAGTGAGTAAAATAGAATTTCTAGTCTTAGTTTTTTGAGGAATTTCCATACTAATTTCCACAGTGGCTGTGCTGGTTTGCATTTCCTTCAATGAGGTAGAAGGGCTGCTTTATTTCCTCAGTCTCACCAGTGATGCATGGAAGACAAGAGGGACTGAAGTGTGGCTACAGAGGACACTAGACTGAGACCAGTTTGTGCTGTTGTGGGGAATTATCATCTTTTTAGTTTCTATGTCTTCTCATAAAAATTAAAATCATATATGAAAATTGAGAAACACTGGAGTGATTTGTATCTTCCGAACTGGATATTGGTTTACTATCTTCTTCCCCAACTTGGTTATCTCAGAGGCCAGTAATACATTCACTTCTCACTTTTATCTATCTCCATTCCTTTTGGGATCTCATCCAGATTCAGGTTTGACCCATACAAGTATTTCTCTCCCAACAGATTCCCTATGTAAATCATCAGGACACCCCCATTCTCCAGACTCATATACCCAATTTTCTGCTGGGCACCTTCATTTGTATGTTTAATAAACATTTCAAATATGATGCCTCCAAAGCAGAATTTCCTTCTCATTTTCTTCTTTTTCACAGTATGTCTGGTCTTCATTAATAATGTAAATAGCAGCCTTCTGTAACCTCATAGTCCTCTCCAAATCTACAAATCATGCACTTTATACAACATCTATCAGTCTGATTGACTTTTGCAAAATTTCTGGGACCCGATCACTTTTCACCAAAATCTCTGCTATCATCATGGTCCAAACCACAATCCTTTTTTGCTGGGTTTGTTGCTACAGTCTCCCAGGTGGTCTTTTATCATTATTTTGAATACTATGGGAGGAATAATCCTATCTTACCGGTATCAGTGAAGTCTAACATAATTCCTCTGCTGAGAATCTTTCAGTGACTCTCATGCAAAACAACATCCATATTGCTTGCAGTATGTGACCTGTTTCATTCCCATTAGCATCCTCTTGACCTTGGCTCTGGTAAGCTTCTTCTTCATTCTCTTCTCATCAGTCATCCTACCATACTGACCTCCTCACTACATGAGGCTTGTTTATCCAACTGTTTTGTCTAATGTATGGCATGTGCTATTTCTGCTTTCACTTACATAGTCACCCTTTCATCTGACTCATTTTTCCGTTCATTTTAAAGGCTATTGTACTTACCACCTTTAAGAGTTCTTTCATGTTACCTTCTAACTCAGGCCTATTCTTGCTAACTGACTCCAAGTACTACAGACACCATTCATCCACTTGGTTTGTTTGTTTTTTTTATTACATTGCATTTTGTTATCATTTATTACCTTTGCACAAGAATTACTTTCACAGGGCAGAGGTTTTAACACTGTTTTTTACATGTTATTTTTTTCTTTTTTGGCTTTTTGAGACAGGGTCTCACTATGCATTCAAGCTGGCCTTGCACTCACTTTGTAGCCCAGGCTGGTCTCAAACTTTTAACAGTCCTCCTGCCTCAGCCTCCTGAGTTCTGGGATTACAAGTGTGCACTTCCTTCCCCGGCAACATTATTACATTATTACATTATGTATCTGACATATTCTAGGCACTCATGGAATATGTGTTGATTGGCAAAACGCATTTCTTTTCTGGTGTCAATACTTTGTTCAAAATCTAGAACTACTTTTTCTTATTGAACATTGATTTACTATAAAAGAAAAGCAGATGTTGGAACTTGGGGCGCTGGGAAACCAAGCAGCCAGCTCACCCCTCTGGTAAGTGGCTGTGGCCTGGCAAGCCATAGCCACACCAGGGTGAGAACCATCAGTGGTTCCTGAGGTCCATGCCATGTTTGAACTTGGGGTGTTGGGAAAACAAGCAGCCAGCTCACTGCTCTGGTAAGTGGCTGTGAGCCTACTGGCACGTGGGATAAGAACCAAACATCAATCCTCCCCCCTTGGCAATTGGAAGCCAGAGATTTTAGTATCTCTTGGGAGGATGAATGTATGCAATATAGCAAATAAGGGGGATTTCCTTCTACCATCTCTTTGAAGGCAAATATTTTTATCACTGTTTTGCTCAGTTCTGATTGATAATATTGCTCTATTCAATATTCTGTTTTTATAAGTTTGGTATTTCCTTCCATTGTGCTGTACCTGATTGAAAGAACAACTATTGTGAAAAAAATGAGATATACTATTGTACCTATTACTGTTAAATTGGTAACTGCTATGAAGTTCTGTACCAATTTCACTACACTGTCTCAATTGGCTTTGTTCTGTCTTGTTCTGCTGTATTTTACTACCTTCAAAATAAAAATAAAGAAAAGCAATTCCCACTAATTCCCCATTTTCTCATACAATCTGAAATGAACACACACACCACACACACAAAGAATAAAACTCAGATAATATTAAAACAATGACCTTATAACAGAATATTTTTATTGTTGGGGATACTTTCAGGGAGTAATAAATGATATTACTAATTTGCATAAACTGTAGGTTGTCATTCTATGACCTAGAAATGTCTTTTAAAATATATTCTATATTATGTTGCTTTACTCAGATAAATAATAGAAAGGAATTCTAAATTAATCATACATTGAATTTTTCCTGTTGATCAAAGAGCCACCATAAGTTTGGATTCTCCTAAAGGCAAAAAATTATTAGAGACAACTGCCTTCTCACCACAATCTGTTAGTAACGGTGGTGGTTTCCACATTATACAAGTGATAACCAACTCTACCTTCCTCTACATTAGGTAATGTCTGGTTAAAATTCTTTTTTAATCAATTAATTTGCCTGACAAATGATACACATTTTCAGGGCAAAAACTTAGTTTTTGATTGCAAACATGACTTTAGAATTTTAAGATGTTGGTAGAAACTGAAAAAGCTATATCTCCTAGAAGTTGCTATATGGATGACATAAACAGAAAGCTACTCATGTTGTCATATTTTCTCTTGATCTAATTTTTCCTGGACTATGCATTGCTAAACCCTCTGGTAACCATGAATAGCCTAGACTAGACGTTAACTTAAATAACCCAGTTGTGAGCTGATTTGTGTGTTTTAATATGGCTTCTGTAAGTTTATAAAGGCACAAATGGAATATTTTAGGTGTTGTAATGCATTATATGGATTAGGGGGAATAAATCAGAGGTGTAAGAATCACAAAACAATGGAAATAATGTCATTACACAGAAAACCGGCAGAAGTTTATGTAATGTAAATATTCTCCCTCCACTTCCTTCTCCTCCTTCGCACTGTCAAATGCAAAGCATATGCATTAGCAACCAGGGCAATATACAGGCAATTTTACTAACATTTCACAAAAATGCTGACAATATGGCACAGCTGGATTGCCACAGTCAGTTTCTGGAATGCTGAGATAAGTAATATACAACATTCCAAAAAATTAAAATCACATGTGAGAAGAAAACAGAGGAGCCTAGAGTAACCTTAGTGATACAAACACCATTATCAAAAATTGAAAAAAGATTAAAGTATTTCAATTCTGTTGTGCATGTAATGTGATTCATATATTTCTCTTTTATCTAGTAATTAGCATCAATACCTAAATAGGCAGTTAAATTTATAAAATCATGTTTGTAATCATGAGTTTTAAAGTTAAACCTCAGTTACCAATCCATCCATGTCACCATTTACTCCGTGGTCCTCAGGAGACTACTAAACCTTCTTAATATTTAATAATTCATTTATTAAATAGGCATTAAGAGACTATATGATAGGGTTGCAAAGAAGACTAAGATATTATGTATCAAAGGTATTTCTATTGCCTAAGGCATAAGAGGTACTTAGTAAAGATCAGCTATTTTGGTTTTGAAAATTAATGCTAATTCCTTTCTAAGTGTTTGTTGAGAGTTGGCTGAAAAATGAGTCATACCTATTTGTTGTACCAAAAATTCACAGTAATTTCTTCAGTTAAAGATGTATTCTGAAATTAATGTTCTCATTGAAAAATATATTCATGCATACATCATTTTTAAAATAAATCATCTTACAATTAAATCATAGTAGAGGTTTATTTCTTTGGTAATTGTGAAAGTTTCCATCTGTAGTCAAGGTAATGTTCTTAGGCTTTATAGGTAATCACAGATATACAGTAGCATCTAGGAGATAAGACTATTCACATGGAAAAACATTATTGTGTACTTTTTAAAATGAAAATGTGTCATAAAATAGTATATTCAACTCAATAAGATGTTCCCATTATTAAGCTGAAACATGAAATCAGTAGTAAATGTTAAAAGTAATAAAGTGAGAATCATTTCAAGTTTTAAAGTAAACATCTGTCAAACGTTTTTATATGAATAATGTTCAATACATTTCTTTTCCAGTGGGTACTAATTTTAAAAGCATAACGAGTTTACACTTTCATTTGTCCATGTTATTAGAAAGTATCATGGATAATTTCTAACATGGATGAAGAGAAAGTGATATGTGAGCCAGATCTTGGCTGTGAAAGACAGATCTACTGTCGCTAAGTAGAAAAGGAATTTCCTGGAAGAGCACATCATGAATTAATTAGGAAGGCTTGTAAAAGTATGCCTAGCCTGGAAGGCCAAAACATCACAGTTATCAACTTAGGACACACTGTGGTTTGAGGCCATCTAACCTCTGTGACGTTAGTTGGTGATGCAGCTATTCATCTGCTATGAATAATCTCAACTGGACCCTGTATTTTTTTTTTTTGCCATTCTGTCAAGATTCGGAATCCTGGGAATGTCTGCTTAGTTTATGTCTCATCTTTTTACTTTTCCCTCCTGAGATATTACAACTTTCTCACTTATGCTTTTATGATGGGAGAGAGAACTCTGTCTCCAAATTATCTTTTTATTTCCGCCAAATAAAAGTTCATCTGTATGCTGGTTATAGTTTGTTTAGCTAGAATTATGTGCCATAAATCTCTGTATAACACTGTTAGGACTGTACCAGATTGATAAAAACCAAAGAGAGTTTACATTTTCTATATTTTTGCAAATGAATTTTTTCTGTATATAAATAGTCAAACATGCATTTATATAACTCTAAAAAGAAACCAGGAAAACTGATGAACTAGAAATATAGACTCTAATACTCAAAATTTTAGTAGTTCATAATTGCCCCAGGTATGATTTTTCTCAATTGTTCATCAGTGTCGATTATACACAGAAAGATAAACTAGGAATAAGAAAGACAACTTTATGCTTCATTGTGCAAAATACACCCCCCAGAGAGCTGCTGTCAACACCTAAGAGAAGCAACATTCATAATCCTTGGGTAGGAGTATGGAAGATTATCTGTTTAACAAAAAGGGGAACAAAATTCTATTTTTTCCTACTGTACTTGTGTAAATTTAATCAAAATTGAAAAACAAATAAACCTGTCTGCTGATAGTCATGCTTTCTATGGAGGGAAAGTGTTGGAGACTATTGTTGAATAAAATCTTTTTCAAAAACTTAGTTCATCCTTTTTTCAGATGAATTACCTTCATATTAGCTTTTATCTTACATGTCATAGTTGTTAAAACTTTATTAAAAGATCGTAAAGTGAAAGTCTTCGGGTTTCCTCTCTCCCCGGTACCAGGAATCGAACTCAGGTCCTTGCACTTGCCAGGCAAATATTGTGTCACTGAGTTATATCCCAGGCCCCAGTAAAAGTCTTCTAGAATCTGAGAATCAGTGCATTCTTTACATGAAACTTTAACACATCATATTCCTTTTTCTTAAGAGAACAATGAGAAAATTTAGCTCTTAGAACTCACAGTAAAATATATCCTATTCCCCCATTGAAGTAATATTGAAATCATTTTTATAATTTATCTTTTAAACATAGTTGTTTGCAAGCTTGTATTGTTTTCTATGAATAATTGAGAGGTTTTTTAAAACATTTTTTTTTGAGGGGGAAGATAATCAAAGGTGTGAGGGTGTTGTAGTCAGAGGTCATGCAGAAAACAATTAGAATCAGGACACACAGAATTTATATTATTTTATGATGATCACTCAGAGTTACACCAGAAAGTGCAGGAAATCTATCCACAATACGAAAGACACAGAATATTCAGTCAAGGGCCTGGATCCCACAGCAATGTCCTGCACGAGTCCAGTGATAACCTAGAGCCTATGACAATGCTTCCCACGAGTCCAACTGGAGGTCTAGAGCATACAAGAAAGACTCATGCCAGTCTGTTTTACAGACCCGTGTTGGCAAGGCCCAAAGGTCAGTGGTGGAAGCTAGAAAGTCTGTGCCAGTGGGGTGAAGGACCTGTGTTGGTAGGCTGAGTGTTTTACACTGGAACCGAAAAGTCACGCTTATAATGAACACCAGGGCTGTCCTGAAAAGCACCACAGCCATCCTTAGTGACACAGAGGTCGAGCACTCCTCTGATGATAAGAACAGTCAAGTACATGCCAGGAAGCCAACATGACAAGTTTGTCCTAGAGGTTAAACAGCACATGTCTTCCTCTTTGGAGCCAGAAAGCAATGCTCAATGTAAGGACCAGAGCTCCCCCAAAATGAACCGCAGCCACTCTTACCAACAAGGTCCCGAGCTCCTGTGATGACAATGGCAGAACTAGTAGGGAAGCTAGTCATGATGAGCTCCTTCAGGAGAGTCCATGGCTCAAACAGCAAAACTTAAAGAAACCCACAATGCCTCTCTTCTTCTGCTCCATGTCTCCATTTGTGCTGGCAACTTTCCTCAGGTGGAACATCTATGTTCAGCACCATGCTGGTTTAATCCAGCTGGCGTTAAATTGACCACCGGTTTTTAATCCATAACAGGGGGACATCGTACTTTTGATGTTACAGTGCAGAACAGTATTACTAGAAAATTTACTTAAAAGTAATTACAGGCCAGGAGTGGTGGCACACACCTGTAATTCCATTACTCAGGTGTCTGAGGCAGGAGGATTGCCATGAACTCAGGGCCACTATGGGCTACATAGTGAATTCAAGGCAACCTGAACTACACAGTGAGACTATATATGTACACATATAATTACAGTGCCAATAAATCATGGTTGCAATATGGCAATGGATACATAAAAACATTTGTTGTTTTTTTAGCCAGTACATAGTAGGAATAGAAAATAATAGGTTTGTTGTCTTTAAGGCTCTGTTCCAGACATGGTCTTTTCCAAATAGACAGTGAAATAATTCATCATATTAATGAAAGTAATCTTACTAGTAAAATACTTTTTCTATATCTGGATCAGTTTTTACTGGTGCATCAACCATTTGGTCAAAGGATCCATTTGAAGATGGCTAATGGATAATATTGGGGTATCATTTCTCCATCATGAAACAGAATACTTCAGAAGTACTGCATTAAGTACTTATTTCTTTTCTTAGTGGAATTAGTATGGTATTTAATCATGTTTGGTGATTTATATTTAATATTTAAATGATTCTGTATAAGCTACACACTTGGTATTCCAAATCTCTGAGAAAAAAGAATATTATTCTTAAGGGTACTGAAAACTAAACTTCTAGTATTTTTGTTTCTTTTTACTTTTTTATCAATTATTTCTACTTGGTGCATATATGATAGGCCACAGATATATTCTCATTAATTCTTTAATGCTTCGTGTTCCATCTTTGGAATAGCACATAACAACGGGATATAATAAAAAATTCTCTTTAAATTCTGTTCCTTGAAACTTTCTATGTTATAAATATGAATTTGATTCAAAATTCAAAAAATTATAACTTTTGCCATAAAATGCATTAGGAGAAGCATCAGCAGAGACAATCTTGTATTATTTTTATATATTGAATAATAAAATATTTTTATAAATATAAGCATGAGTATATGGCAATATGGCAATTACTCAATACCAGAAAACTTATTTGAAGCTTTTGTTTTGGTTCCAGACCCAGTGACTAAGTTATTCACATTATTTTCCTCAAAAATTTAGTGCAGCTAAGCAAAACATGAAGATAACAAATATGACAATAAAAATTATTTGAATATTTTTGTTTTGCCTTCATGTTAATTTGATATGAAAATTACACACGTGTTTTATGTATGTATATATATGTGTGTGTATGTGTGTGTGTGCATGTGTGATTCCTTTGAATTAGAGAAATTTGAAACAATTGTTGATTCTTCCTAAGATATCAATATGTACCATTTCACCTAAGTACAGTATTTAGAAACTGAACTGCTAAAGAAAAGAAGCAAAGACAAAAGCATCAACAAAAGCAACTAAGAAAGCTGCAATTCAGTCTTGATCCTAACTCTTAACTCCTGACTTCAGTGGAGTAGACAAGAGAAAAAGAGAGAGAACTCACGTGCAGTCCTATTGCACCATTAGAGAAGCACACGGCTCCTCTGCTGTGCTGAGGCCTTGTACCTCTCAACTGATAAAATCAGTGAGGGTGTTGAATGCAGGCAATTTTTGTTTGTTTGTTTGTTTAAGATCAGTCATAATAGTAAGATATTATTGGTAACCCAATTATCATGTATTGACTAAAGAATTAAATTGAATCCTAACAACAGAATTTTATTTTTAGCCGGCTTTTACTGACAGTGCAAAATTATTCAAGTCATTTGCTCAGAATTATGCTTTCTACCAAAAAATCATTCAGGTTTCTGTTCCAGCCTTTTCCAAAATGAGATCATTACAAAATGATAACCTTAAGAAAAAAAAAACTCCCCCAAAACTTGTATTTGTCACCCACATTTCTCCAAAGTAGACCATCCCAGGTTGGGATGTTATAAACTTACAGGTTATAACAATATAAAGTATTATTTCTCTGATTTTGCCGTATTCCAAAAATTTTTAGGGGCTTCATTTTCCCTTTGATTTTTTCCAAAAGACTTAAAGTTGACCTATGTAAATAGTCAAAACAATCCACTCTGATCACACAGAGTATGATTTCCTATTGCATATTCTTAGATATACCAGAAAGTTCTCCAAGTTCTCTTGTCTCCTAAACCTGTGCTGGGAGGATATCTCTCTCTCCTCCTAACACCCTGATATTCCTATATAATATTTCCCTGTTCTACGCAGATGTTTGATTGGCTTGTTGTGTTACTAATGTGACCAAGAGATGGATGACTGTCTTAAGTTTTGGAAATTACTACACACAGCCATATAAACTTCTAGACTATGATTGCTAATTTTTTATGTTTTACAGAGATTTTAGGAAAGCAGCTATGTTTATCCCTTTTCCTAAAGGAAGTCTATGTGATCAATAAACACATTTTCTGTCTTTTCATGAAACTCTGAGCAACTTTACTTCCATTTATTTTCTTTATCGAAGAAAAAAAATTTTTTAATTGAGTTCTGTAGTCCTTTATGCAAGCATATCTGGTAATACTGGCTCAAGTACATCTGAATTCTGATATGAATACAATTTAGCCTCACAAAATATGATCCTTTCTCCACAAGCATACATATTTCCAGTGACAATGCTCTACTTAAAAACATGTTGCCTTCTTTATTTTTTAAAATATAATAGCAAGTGAATTGGATCCAAATGAGTTATTTTATTGGATTTGCCCCTGGGGTGTCATAGTATACATCTGAGTCTGATTAGCCTTTCTAACAGAAAAATAAGGAAGACCTGACCTGTCAGTACCAGTTTGGATGGCACAGCACCAGAGTCACTGACTGAGCTTCCTTGAATGAATCAGTGTTATTCCCCAAAATAACGACATTGGTCATTCTCAGGGACACTGTGGAAGCGGAAGAACTGGGTGCTCTCTTTTGAGTCTTTATAATGATCTATTCACACACTCATTTTCCTAAGAAATGAAGTTTTTGCTATAATAAGCCTTAAGTTTTTTCAGGTTTCTGAGAGTATTAAATCACTGAACCTGTCTGGAATAGTCAGGTCCAATGATACCTTGTCAATGTTACATATTCTGTGAAAAATATACGGGTGAGCTAATGATGGCTTAGTAAGAAATTATAACTTCAGTTCATAAGTGACCTAATCTCAAAGAGTTGTATAAACTTGATGTACTATTGAAGTTACTAAGAGATGAAGCTTAAGAATTTTGGAAACCCCTTCTTTATTGTCGCCTGAATCTTGTCAAGGATTCAGTTCTTACTTTCATAGGGCAAAATGGTTGCTACCTCAGTACATACCTAATTGATGGAACTGAGGAGATCCTGAAAGCCCCAGCATTATATTTTCTTACATCCTTTTCCAAAAGCTGTATCCTTTATGGTTTAAAAAGTCCAATCAATTAGCATTTGCATATTGGAAAGGTGACTTTTGCAAATTTTCAAAATTATTCCTATTTGGTAGCATACAAATAATTATTCTGAGCAAGAATTACAAAATGATAAAAATCTGATATTCCTTTGATATTTAATGCACTGTTATGTGAATATTAATCAAATTTATTATTATAAAGATGAAAGTGTTTCCAACACATGCAGAGTTTTCTAATATTAAATTTATGATTTTTTCTTATGTTCTTACTTTGGTCTCATGAGTTAGAATTAATAAAAGGCATCCCTTATTCTGTATGAATGGGATGAAATAAAGAAAAATGACAAAAATGTGATTTGAGGAAATTTCCAGATATCAGTGGTGGCAAACTTTCACATTTCTGTTCCCTACACTATAATTTGAGCCTACTTTCTGATAGAAGGCATCCCACAGAAAATGGAGAGAATGGCTCCCCCAAAGTTTTCATACATCAGGGCAGAAATATCTTCTCAAAGCTTTTTACAGGGGAAAGTGAATCATGAGATTAAAAATGGTAAAATAAGTTTTATCTGTGAGGAAAGAAAAAAGTATTCCTATTGAGAGATGTCTAGGCTAGAGCAAAGAAGAAACAGACAGCTAGAAGGAAAATGTGTAAAAGATATCTCTGAGAAAGGTCACTCCAATTGATGTAGCTTTTTCTGTTATGAATTCCTTTTTATGTGTTTAGCTGTTAAATGTTAAATCTTCCATTGTAAAATGGACTTCAGTTTCACCATGGAATCAGGCTCTAACCCCTGAAAATGATGGTCAGCCTCTACATATGTATTTCATTTTATGTTATGTGCTCTTTGCTTGTGCTTTCTATTTTTCTTATTTGCTGCCCTGATATAAGGGCACTTATCTGTCTGAAATGTCATTGTGTGACTGTGTATTGATATCCTCATGTGTAAGTGCCTCAGGGACATTCTTTTCTGATGGATGTTCCAGATGTCAGAGTTTACACCTGTTCCTAAGTGTAAAATGTATATGTTAACCAACAAAAATAAAGTTTTATAAGACCAATATGATTTTAAACTGAGAAGCTGATGTGAACGGATATATTGAAGTGCAGAAACACAAAATATCTTACATTCATTTGAAACATAATTTCTACAAGAATGCAAATATGGCATTTCAAGGGAAGGTCTGAATTAAATATCATATATTTAAGTGAATAGTTGGAGTGAACAATTTCCTGGTTCCCACAGGCTTACAATTTTTCTCTGCACATTTTGTAAAAGAGAAAAAAAGGGAAATTCAGAATTTTAATGAGAAATGTAAAACCTGCAATGTAAGTGGAATTTAATGACTTTATGAGTTCTTTATACTTTACTTAATGACAATTAAGTTCATGGAAATGTAAGAATGGACAGAAATCTAGATTATACGCTCCACTTTAATACTTATCATTAATTCAAACATCAATTCAACAATTATTAACCATATATAATGTGCCTTGCAGTGCTCTGCAAATCACTTTGACATCCCTTAGCACCCACTGTCTTATTTGAAAAATGGATTAAAATTTTTCCCTAAGTGAAGATTTGGGCTAAATCTCTTACTTGAAATCCCAGATGCACAATTTTATTACTTTGAGTAAGATATTTTTCACTGCCTCACATTTTCTTTCTAGATGTTAATTTTTTTTCTCTCTCTCTCTCTCTGAAAAAAATAAAAATAGAGACAACAGTAAACAATCAAAATTATCTAATGCATTAATTTAAATTTGCTCCAGAAGTTTCAGAAAGGGTATAACAAGGTTTTGGGAAGAACAGCAAAGAAAACTAGTGCTCAGAAAGCCTTCTGATATTGCCAATTATTTGCTCAATAATTCTTTGAGTTTTAGACCTCTCCTTCATTATATTTTTTATCATATATGAAAATAATACAGAACAAGCCAAATTGAATAATTATTTGAAAATAACTGAAAACGGTTATATAACACAGTTTTAGTAAATGAACAAAACATTTTCATGTTATTTCTAAGATGAAAGGCTGGTAATATGACATGGAATTCAATTGCATAATTAAATTAGATTATATTTTCAGGAAGCCTATTCCGGGGAAGGAAGAAATTGTAAGGAAAGGTTTTAATTCCAGTTCTGTACCAGTGCACAAGAACTGTAAATAAAGAACCTTGTAAAAAAAATCAGTTAGGATTGTTAACAACCACAAAATTAATGCCTTTATTTAAAAATATTAATCTTATATTTATTCTTGCAAATTACAAAAGAGATTAAATATGTATTGATAGTTACACAAAAATTTAATCCATTGCACATTTTAAAATTTGTGAAAGCATTGTTCTGTGAACTTGCACACGCACACACACACACAAATTACACACCCATATTCACATCATACACGTTTCTGTGTTTCTATCTTTCATATTCAGGCTATCCATTTTCCTAGCTCTTTGGTGAAAGGAAGAAAATTAAAAAGCAGACTTGTTAGCAATGTGTGTGTCAATTGGCATTTATAGGCTTTCAGTTTGTTTTATTAGGACATACAAAATAAAAAGAAAAGCCAAGGAGCCCACCACCATCTTCTTCCCTGGGGTTTGCACACTCCTAGTAAGTCTATCTTTTTCTCTAAATACTTAGAGTCCACTTAACTTTGTTTTACATATAAAGTTCAAAGTTATTTGTTATATTTAGTAAAAGTAAAATATATCTAATTCAGTTTTGCAGAGGTGAAAGTTTCAAAAGGCTTTTAAAAAATACTAGTACTCTATCAACGTTTAAAACACACTTTCGGTTAAACTTTAATAATAGCTAACTACTCCTTTAAATAACCAGGGATAATGTGGTAGATTACACTCTTTAGTTGTGCCTGCATCGTTTCAAGGATATAGACATAGATCATAGACTATTTAAGCTATTCTGAATGATCACTTAATCCTTCAAATCACACCTTTAAAGCAACACTGTGCTTAGAAACTTCATTTTTCACAGCTAGTTCAATGTTACTACTATAATACCTGACAAATTTTCTTTGTTATGCAGTAGAAAACCTTGTAAAATTTAGTAAATTCTGAATGTTTAAAGTTACAAAAAAATGCTAGTAGTATGATTCACAGTTAAATTTTTAAACTACTTTATATGGTAATCCATTTTTTAAAGAAATATGTTTTTACTTGTATTAGTTCATTTTTTAAAAAAAAGTACTATAAAGTACAATTAACTATTAATGAAGTGTAGAACATGTCACATAGAAAATATAAGTTATCAGTAGCTAAAGATACATTCAATTAAATGAGATAATATAGCAGCCATTGTTCATCTTCGGTTATTTGGTTCAGAATGCCTTGGAATACTTCCGTTTTCCTGAGTTGTTTATTCTACTTTGTTATGTTTGACATTATTGTGTGTAAAGCTAAGCTAAACTATTTCAAAGAAAGAGACATTATGATAGCTACTGTTAATATCCAGTTGTCTTGCTGTGAAGCGCTGTGTTGCTTACATTGTTCTGATCTGCTTAGATCTGTCCCCTTTTGTTTTATTCTCTTTAAAATAAAAAAGATGCATTCAATTAGGCATACAACTTATGATTTGCATGGGTATGTCCTGAATATTTCCTATTTAAGGATCTCATGAGCCAGAAGAGTTTAACCAGTTACTTAACTAATACCACCTCCCTAGTTTTTTTCTGCTATAACCATGTTCTACACTATTAAAAAGCAATCAGATTATATCATATCTCCTCAAAACCCTCAGACCGTTTAAGTTAACTTAAAGTAGTCATTACTTACTTTTAAATCTTATTTGCTCTGACTCTTGCTTCTTTTCTAACCTCACTTTTCCACTCACCCCTGCATCCTCCTCCACTCATGATTACTGTACATGTACAATAATCTTCTCTGTTTTGAACATATCTAAGTTGTTTTTGCTTAATAGTTTTTACACAGATTGTTACCTCTCACTTATATATCTTACCAAATGCAGATTCCTCTATCCCATCATTCTACTTATTTTCCTTTGTAGCTTATCAATATCAGTAGTTATCTAATGTATCAATCAATTTCCATTGTTTGTCTGATTAAAGTGCAGTTTTCATAAGAAGTTGTCTGCCGTGTTCATTGTAATTCCCTGGATCAGATACTTAACATAGACTGAATAAAATGCATTCAAATTAATTTCCTAAATGAATGAATGAACGAATTGTTAATTGAAGATTGTCAACCCAATAGGCAAATGAGATTTTCTCAGATCACACACAGAAATGCAAGATTGCTTAACCTAATCCATATCACTCAAATTAAATGCAGCTTTCAAATGTGGAATGCTAATAAAATTCACTTAAGTATAACAAAATATTAACTTATATATTCTGGGTAAAACAGTAAATATTCTTCAGTCTCAGGAAAGTGCTGTGATCACTTAAGAAATGGTTTTCTAAACACTTTCAATCCACTGGGCAAGGACTAAAATTTTGGAAATGGAATAATAAGACCTTATTTATGAAAACAAATGATGAATATTTGGTTTTGAAAAAGGTCAATAAAGAGAAGTAGTTTAAGGGATCAAATCCTTCTGCACAACAATGTGAAGCTATTTGTCTAATGGAATGCTGTAAACCGGGTGCAGTGAAGGGAAGAGTAGAATAGTAGAGTGAAAGAAAGGTTCTAAATCACAGTGTAAATACTTTAGAAGCAAATAAATAAAACAGTTGTGTTCATCATTTATTTTTGCTTATTGTTATGAAATAACTTAAAATAATTTCCCTCTATTACCCAAAAACTTCAGTCAAGTATCTTTAATCTCAAACTCTCTGTGGAAGTGATGCTAGAAAGGAAACCAAAGACAAGAGGCCTTACATGGAAGTGAGGCAGGAACAGACCACAGGATGGCATGTGAAGGACTGCAAGGTGGCCTTCAGGCCAGGTGTGACCATCAGAAGCAGGAGAATTAAGCCAGGAAAAAAATTTAAAACACCAAGACAGTGAAAACACGCACCTAAAATACAACCTTCTAGAAATGCTGAGACCTAAGTAGAGAGGCCTAGAGTCTGAAAAAGGAAAAATAGTGATTTCGTTTAATTCCAAATGTATAAGGTGCATTAGTTGATGTCTAAGTCATATAAATAAACATATCTGGCAACAGTTTTTGAGCATCAAACTCTTTTGGAATTTTTTTTTTTTGCCTAATTCTGACATTTTTTTAGCAGTATAATTCCAGAATGCTGCTTTAGTAAATAAAATCACACAATTCAAAAAGTATTCTTATACATTTATATAAAAGATATCCTGACACTTTCAGGTGTGGTGATGCATCACTGTAATCCTAGAAATCTGGAGGTTGAGCCGAGCAGACAAATGGGAGTTCAAGGCCAGCCTGGGTGACATAATCCAAAGCCAGCCTGAGCTACATATTGAAACCCTTCATAAAAACAAAAACAAAAACAAACCTGTAATCTTACTTAGTGGCCTCTAGTAAGTTATATCAGTTTCAAAAATACTTTCTCTTACTTGATATCATAATAATATAAGAATATTACATTCCTAAATCACATTACTGCCTTTGCCAGAAAATTGTGATCACTCTAAAAGAGAAAAATTTGAGGTTGACTGGTGTGTGCTAGTAGCATAGAAGCTTTATCATTCTGGCTTCTTTATTTTCAGTCTTTTATTGTTATCAATTATCTATCATAAGTCTTAAGAGCGATGTTTGCAGAAATGTATAAAGCTTCAGAATGTAACTTAAGATAAATGCTAAATTATATATAATACAATGGATGCATAGAAAATCAGCATTATACACTATGTTTTCAGCTGTTCACACACTTATCATTAACAGAAACAACAAGGTTATCTATAGAATTAAACCAGCCTGTGCTGATTTTGTTATTTCATGTGCTGCTCTCAAAGCAATGGCTCTGGAAGAAATCCAAATGGGAATTGAATTCAATAGCACTCTATTCCAAAGGTTTACAATAGGACCAAAAGTTTAACAAATGTGACCGAAGGGCACAAAGTTCTAAGGAGAAAACAATGACATATCTCACATAAAAGATGAGCTGATTATAAAAGTGGGGGGTTTATAATATGTTCACGGATATGATAATAAGAAAAAACATTATAACTGCATAAAACAACACAATTTACACAGTAAACCTGAAGATTTTCTATCTGCTTTAATTTCAGCTAAGCTTTTTTTGTACATTATATACTAAATTTTACTGCCAATAGTACAACAAACTGTTGTTTTGTTTCCCCTTCTTCAGAGGACTTTTTCCTGTTTTTCTATTGATTGAAAAATAAACTTTTTATTAACAAGTGATTGTCAAACATTGTATTTGTACAGAGATTCGATGGTTGGCAGGCTCCAATGCAGAGTAGAGGGTGTCACAGAATAAAGCATCTAGACCCCAAGCATTCAGAAAGCAGAAAGAGAATAGAGGATCTTGAAACAGTAATACAACTTTCCAGGTCGCATCCCCAGTGACCCACCTCCTCCAACCTTCTAACAGTACACTCCGATATGAACTCATCAATTGATTAATCTAGGGATGAGTATAGTGCATCTATCACATCAGCCCTCAAAAGCCTCATCTCAGAAAACATGAGTCTATTGGAAAATATATTAGATCTAAATCATAACACCCGGTTTTATGGCTCCTAAAGCTTATATATTATAGGGAGGAAAAATCTTCGTGAAAACAAAATACAAATTATGATGGTAAAATTGACCCAGCACACCCACAGCAGCCCATGAATAGAAAGTTTACAAATTTAATAGTGAAATCATCACTCTGTTCATCTACTATATCCGCTTTTCCTCTCTGTCTTCTTGGTTCTTCCAAGAATTAAGGCATGAAGACAGTTTAAAAGAGACAGGAAAAAGGTTCTTTTTCTTAGGTGGAATTATTGTCAATTATTGATTGATACTGGATATTGCTCCCATCAGACATCCAAATGCTAGAAGGGTTTTGAAGCAGGTGGTGGGGCTCCTCATGAAGCACCTGCTCTTCCCACCCCATGGTTTTCCCCAAAACTGCGTATCTTCTGATGAGAATGTGACAAGCTCAAGTGGACCTTTTGGCTCCCAAAATAATCTGTAACAGTATACTATACAAGGTTCTCACAATAGGAAACTACCTGATTTAGTGGAGAGGGGGTGTGCGTGGGACTACACTCTCTGTGTGACCTTAGCCTTACCGTGCCCATCTTCCACAGCAGCTACCTTTTTGGGGTGGGGAGAGTACTGGGAATCAAACTCAGGACCTTGTGCTTGCCAGGTGGGCGCTGTGCCACTGAGCTAAATCCCCAGTCCCACAGCAGCCGTTTGACTCAAATGAATAGACACGTCCTTGTTCATTCAATTTTAGAAATTAGCCTGGGTTGTACTGTGATATTTTTTCCCTTTACACAAACAGTGTAGGAAAATTCCATGTGTATATTCAGATCCAGTGATTACAATGTGGGATTAAAGCTTCAGTTTATTTATTACCAAAGCTATTACGATCATAAACCAATCTCTCCCAAGACACCACAATTCTCTCCACTTGAATACCAGCCTGGGGCTCTTAAGGGTTCCAGTTACTTAGGAGTAAAAAGCCAATTTTTCTCTCATGACTCTAAAGTCTGTTTATTTCTCCAAGAATATATGTGAGCTACTGAATTTGTCTTATGGAATACCTGCAGGAAAAGGAGGATTCTTGCAACAAGAATCTTTACTTTCACAAATTTCCACACTTTAAAAAATGATCTCCTCACCAGTATAAATCTGACAATCTCTAGACTGTAGGTGGGAAATTGTTGCTGAGACAGATTGACTTTCCTTTTTTTTACTGTTAAATTTATTGTTACAATTTACATATACATAATGATCACATTTATCATAGGGGACTTGTACCTGTACATTATATATTTTAGCTTCTCTTTTTTCCCCCATCCCTTCCTTTCCCTTCAACCTCCCCTTCTTTATTTATAGAGCTTTGTTTCCATTTTATCATTTTTTCTTTTCCTTTTCTTTCTTTACCCCTCCCTAGCTCACCTTTCCTTTTGAACAATTTCTTTTTATTTCACAAATAACTCTTATGCATTTTGGTTCTTATACTTCCAGTCTCACATCAGAGATACAATGTGATAGTTACATGTGTGTCTGATTTACTTCACTTAAGAGTATGGTCTCAAGGTTCACTCATTTAACTATCAATGTCTCAAATTTATCTTTCTTTATGGTTGAGCAGTACTTCATTGTATAAAAGGACCATTATTTTTTAATAGATTCATTGGTTAATGGGCATTGTTTATACATTTAGCTATTACAAACTGTGCCACTATAAACATGGCTGCACATATATCACTGTGGTATGATGCTTTTAATTCTTTTGGGATGATACCAAGAACAGGAATATCTGGTCAAAGGGAACCTTTAGTCCTAGTTTAGTGTGGATTCTCAGCACTAATTTCCACAGTTGTTGTACCAGTCTACACATCCACCAACAGACACAGTGTTCCTTTTCCCCCAAAGCCCCAGCAGCATTTCTTATTGGTTAATTTCTTAATAATGACAATTCATTATGAAGAAGAAATCTCAGTGTTGTTTTAATTTGCATCCCTCAAATGACCAGTGATGCTGAACATTTTTTCATGTATACCTGCTGTTTGTACTTCTTCTGAGAAGTGTCTGTTCATTTCAGATGTTTGTTTTTGGATTGGGTCTTTAAACTTGGGGATCTGTTTTTTTTCAATTCTTTATATGTTCTTGATATTAGTCTTTTGTTTGAGGTATAACTGACTGAGAGTTTTTCCCACTCAGTGGGTTTTCTTTTCATTCTATCAGTGATTTCTTTTTCTGCAAAAAAAGCTTTTGAGATGGGATCCAATCTGTTTATGTTTTTCAGTATTTCCTATTCAATTAGATTTGGTTCATGAAGTCTATGCCTACATCTATGTCTTCAAGAGTTCTTATTTGGTTTTCCAGTAGACTTAGTGTTTCTGTCTTAACTTTTAGGAGGTTTTAATCTATTTTGATTTTAGTTTAGTGTATGGTGATAAACATGGGCCCAGTTTCAGTTATCAGCATGTGGAAGGTCAGTTTTTCAGCACCATTTATTAATGAGGCTACCTTTCTTCCAGCCAATGTGTTTAGCCCCTTTTTAAAGATACTGTGGCTGAATGTGTTTGGAGTTGTTTCTGCATTTTCTAAACCTTACCACTGATCTTTAGGTCTGTTTTTTTTTTTTCTAGTGCTATGCTATTTTTATCACAGTAGCTCTGGAATATAAATTCAGGTCAGGGATTGTGATGCCTCCTGCTTTGCCTTTGTTGCCCAGAATGGTTTTTGCTATTATAGGTTTCTTCTGGTTCCAAATGAATTTTTGGAATTTTTTCTAGTTCTATGAGGTATGCCAATGATATTTTGATTAGGATTGCCTTAAGTCTGTACAACAATTTTGAAAGTAGAGCCATTTTTAACTATGTTGGTTCTTACTACCACAAAGCAAGGGATATCTTATCATTTTCTGATATCTTCTTCAATCTTTTCTCAAGGTACTGTGTTTATCAATACAGATCTTTTATATCATTTGTCAGATTGATTCCTAAGTATTTAATTTTTTCCAGTGCTATTATAAAAGGTATAGTTTACCTAATTTCTGTCTTAGTGAGTGCATTTGTGTACAGGAATGCTACTGATTTTTGAGTGTTAACTTTGTATTCTGCTATGCTACTGAATTTGCTTATTAAGCTAGAAGCCTTTTGATGTGCTCTTTGAGATCTTATGTAGAGTATTATGTTATTTGCAATAATGATTGTTTAATTTTTCCTTTCATATCTTTATTCCTTTTATTCCTTTCTCATGTCTAAATGCTTTCCTCACATTTCCAGAAGTATACTGAATAGGAGTGGTGATAGTGGTCATCCTTGTCTTGTTTCTGATTTTAGAGTGAAAGCTTTCAGTTTTTAACCAATTAGTATGATGTTGGCTTATGGTTAGTCATAGATGATTTTTAGCATAATGAGATAAAGCCCATCTGTTTCAATATTCTATAAGTTTTCTTATTTTTTTTTTACCATGAATGAGTGTTAGATATTCTCAAATATTTTTTCCTGTGTCTACTGAGATGATGATATGATTTTTGTACTTGGATCTGTTGATATTGCGTACTACATTTATTGATTTATACTTGTTGAACTATATTTGTGTACTGGGGATGAATCCCATTTTGTCATATTGTATTATCAGCTTAAAGATTTACTATGTTCTGTTTTCCAATATCTTTTTCAGGATTTTTGTGTCTTTGTTTGTAGGGTTGTGAGTTCTTTTCTTTGATTAGGTTCATCTATGGTTTAGTATCAAGTTAATATTTGCCTCAAGGAATGATTTTGGGAGTACTGCTTCCCTTTCAGCTTCATTAAGAGTTGAGGATTAATGGTCCTCTTTTTCTAAACTTCTTGTAGAAATCAGTAGTGAATCCATTAGGACCAGGACTTTTCTTTGTTGTTATTTTTATTACATTTTCAACTTTATTGGCTTATATCAGGTTATTTAGAATTTTTATATATTCTAGATTGAACTTTGTTAATTCTTACGTATCTAAGGATCTACCTTATTTTTCATGTTATTAAAGTGTAACTTTAATACTCTTCTGTATTTTCCATGTTATTAAAGTGAAGTTTCTTGATCTTCTGGATTTCTGCAGGACTTGTGACTTCACCTTTTTCACTTCCAACTGTATGAATTTGAGTCTTTACTGGTTTTGATAAGGTTTCATAGGAGTTTATCAATTTTATTTAATTTTTAAGGAGTCAACACTTCAATTCATTTATTCTTTATATTGTTTTCTTAGTTTCAATTTCATTAATTTCTGCTCTGATCTCTATAATTTCCTTTCTGTGATAACAGATGAATTTTAATTCTAGCACCTGAAGCTATACAAAGTTGGCATTATAAATTGCATAGGACTGCTGTACCATTCAATAAAGTGACATTTATGTGATACCACTTAGTATCTATCTCATCTTCAAAAGTATACTTTTGAATTGTGTGAACAAAATCCATAGAATTAAAAACAAATCAGAAATCTTCCACAATTATCCTAAATTGCCAGTCAAAAATTTTACATGTAATACTTGATATACCAGTCAATACATAGTGGGGGATACTGAAAGTGATGTCAGAGTCTCATCCTGTTACTTTCTACTGGAAAAGTTTCTCCAGTAAGGATGGGGCTGGCCAAAAGTGGGTATAAATCAAGATGAGACCATCAAGTCAAATTTCTATCACAGTTTTTGTATTTTCCACTTTCTTTATTTTTCAGTTAAAATGAAGAGGAGAAATTAAATATTTATCTTTATATATACACAGTATTCTGTGAAAGTGTGTTTTCTTATAAACATAAAAATATGCAATAAATTTGGTAAGAAATAATCAATGAAAGTGTACATCAAAAACATTAATCACCTCTGATCCTGGAAATATCAATTCCATATTACAACAAACAAAAAACTTTTAATTTTTCTGAATCCCTTAATCAGAGATACTTGAAAATGAAGACAAACAAATTACTCATTCTTACCATTAGGAAAACTATGGAAAATGTTAAATTGAGAAACCAACTACAGTAAAATGCCTAAGTCCATAATGAATCCAAACACATGGCCACATAGAATAGTAGCATTTTCAAGAGGAAGAGTAATAACAAAGGCTTCATAAGCAGTGTTTAAAACATAAATGCACCAGACATTTTTATATTTTTTGGCCCCTGGAAAACAAAAGATGTAGCATCAGGGAAGGTCTGAGATACCTCACTTTTGTAGGTTCTAACCAGTGTATTCAAGTTTAGATAAAGTTCACATCGAAATTTTTAAGAACAGGAAAAAATTCACATTTAAAAAGAAAGAAAAACTCCTATGCTTCTATTTAGAGTAACAGTGAGCAATATGATTCCAGAAGTTAATGAATATTTCACAAATTATGACTTGGCAAATAGCTTCAGTTCCAAAACTGATTCATCCCTAATAAAATATAAACCCTTAAAAAAGAATGTGTCTATGTATGTAGACAATATTTTAAGGAAACCAGGTATCTTTGAACGAGACTGAGTGTTTCCTTTAAATTGATCTGAATAAGATCATTGTGCTAGCTTTGTGGAAAGAATTAGCTAGCTTCTTTGTCTAAGGTTAACCCAGTGATCATTTGTTTAATGCTAGAAAGGTCACAACATGATGTAAATCATGAGAAAAAAAGGAAGAGAAAAAGGACCTTCTCTGGCAGCTGGTTACTAAAACTTAAGAGATTCTTAGAAAATCGCATAATGACAGCCTTTTTTGTCTTTTTCTTTCGATGTTTTTCTAAGGAAAGAAGAGATTTTTCCCTTTTGAAATTTCCTTGTAACCCAAACATGCTCATGGAAAGTCTGATCTACATTTATCTTAATCTTTGCCAACACCTCCATGTATGTTATCTTAAATGCCATGCTAACTGTTGTCCTTCCTCCTGTGTCACCTGCTTTTGATGATCCAGGTTTGATTTATTCCCAATTAAAATCATTGGAAGATTCCATCCAAAGGGCAGCCTGGCTGGAAGACAGTGAGTACATGCTCTGAGCCCCTTCATTCCATCCTGGAGGGTGGGCTGGCTTGAAGTCAGTGAGCTTGTGTTCTGGCCTCACCCATTGCATCCTGGAGGGCAGTTTGACTGTAAGAATGCAAGACTGATAGGAATCCCAAGACTTAGGATAGCAGTCTGGTGTACAGATGTACACACACCTTGGGAGGGCCAAATAAATATATTGTAGAAGCATCTGAAGAAGCAGTGAGGAGTCAGCAGTTGGACTCTGGAGAACTCCATTGATAAAAGACAAGTCTCAGCCCCCATATCCAACAGACAAAATCAGGTCCATACCCAACACATCTCCAGGATGCAACATGGCCATTAAGACATAACTGTAAACAATAGAAGAAGAAACTGAACATAGATGTCTTTACAAGTCGGTCAACAGTCTTCAGGAACCAGTAGCTAGTTCCGGTGGAGAGAACAAGGCAGCAAAGCTACTGTGCACCTGCCTCAATGAAGGGAGCCTCAGAGTAGCTGTGTGAGTCTGGCGAAGCCAGCCCTGCACACCAATACCACCCCAGGAACCTAGGATAAGAGAAACTCAGGTGCCTGACACATTCCCTTACACTGTGGATGGACACCCAACGTGGCAAGTGCCTGGGGCCCACAACCCACTCGTCCAGAAGAACCCAAGAAAATGTCAAGACAAAGAAGCAAAAGTGGCCCCCAACTCATACAGAGCAAGTATAGCAGGTGTGAATATGGAAGAGATTGTAAGTTGCACATCTGAAGTTTCTGAAGCAATACCAACGGAAGTAAAGAAACAACTTCATGAGGCTATAAAAGAAAACAGAGCAGAAATGCTATCTCAAGTAAAAGAAGAAATGAAATACATAATAAAAGAATTGCTGAGTGTACCTAAAGAAGACATGGATAAAAAATAGAGGAGCATAGGAAAATTCTATGTCTCTCTTTGAATATAAGAAAGATATAGAATGCATGAAACAGATTAAAAGAGATGTTCAAGAAACTAAAAACTCTATTGAAATCTGGCAAAACTGCTCAAAAGAAACTGAATAGACTTTCAGACCTTGAAGACAGGCTTGCAGCTAGTGACCATGAAAGGAAAGATCAATAACCTTTAAAAAGGAACCAGTAAATTACAACTCAAAAGCTGCAAGATGATGTAAAGAAAAATAACTTAAGAGTGATAAGTATCAGTGAAAAAACAGGGTTCAATACCAATGCAATAATGAGACTATTTACAGAAGTAATAGCAGAAAACTTCCTAAGCATGGAAAAAAGATCTGACATACAGATAAGTGAGGCATATAGAACTGCAGTTAGCCAGAACCAAAATAAATCTACACCCAGACATAATAATAATCAAGATCACAGAAATTCATAACAAAAGCAGAATATTAAAGCTGTTAGAAAAAAGAAACAGATCACCTATAAAGGAAAAATCATCAGAATCATGACAGACCTCTCAACACACATCATCAAGTCAAGGAGAACTTAGAGTGAAATACTTCAAGTCCTGAAAGAAAACAACTTCCAGCCCAGATTGATGTACCCTGCAAAACAATCTTTCAAAATTAATGGAGAAACAAGATACTTTATGACAAAGAACAACTGAAGGAATTCATGACCACAAACCAACTCCACTAAGAATATTGAAGGACATTCTAGAGAGAGAAAAAAATGAACATGATTCTAGGAACAGGGACAGAGGAGAGCTGTTAAGCAGGGGATGCATTTGAATGGAGGGGAAAACAGGGAGCCAACAGCAGGAAAATAGCAAGCAGAGATGAGCCAGTACATGTTGCCCATAACCATTAATGTAAATGGCTCCAATTCACCCCCCCCAAAAAAAAAAAAAACCAGGCAGAGTGGATTTGGAGATGAGATCTATCAATATGCTTTGTTCAAGAAACACATTTAACTTGAAAGGAAATTCATAGACTGAAAGTCAAACTAGAAAAAGCAATGCTTCATGTGACAGGGAATAAGGAAGAGGCAGGGGTAGCTTGCCCATCAACTACAGCATGGATAGGAAAAACATGGCATTTTTATACAATGGGAAGCTACTCAGCTAAAAAGAAAGATAACCTGGAGGCTTTTGTAGATAAGTGAATGTAACTTGAGGTCATGCTCATGGGTGAAATGGTTCAGAGTCACATGGATGAACATTGTGTTGTCTCCCTAGTATAAGAGACTTAGAGAGGTAGTGAGCTGCAAAATACATAATGGATACTGTGAAGGTGAAAGTGGAGGAGGTGTAAGGTGGTAACCATTGTTAATTTCCTATTATCTTGTTTTGAAGCCATGTTTTCATTGTTCTGCTTTGTTTGGTTTTATTGTTTTGTTTTGTTTCATTGTATTATGTCTGATGGTATAGGCAGATACTTTGAACATAACAAGAGGCATTATGTTATGGTAGGCATTGTTGATTTCCTATTGCCTTGTTTTGAAGTCCTGTATCATTTGTTCACTGTTTTGATTGGCTCTATTTTGTTTTGTTTTATTTGGTCTTATTCTCTTCAAAATAAAAAATAAAATAAAGCCATTGGAAATTCATCATGATCCTTTATTCTAAGAATCTGTCTTTGAAACTTATAGATTTCTTCCAAATTGCCTCTGTCTGTGACTGAAGAGAATAAAAAGAAGCCTTCGCTGGTCCTTATGTACTGTGCTCTCATGGGTTCAAACTTTTCTTGTCCAGCCATATCCAAAATATCTAGCCAGGCTGCTATGTCACCTATCACACATTGCTTGTATGAGCATCTTCAATGGTTGGATTGTAATCTGTTATAACATAGGACTCCATGAACCGGACAAGGAGTGTCAATCGTCCATGCCATACCCGACCACCACAATCATCCATATGTATTCACTTGCTTTTTCAACCTTTTGCAATTGAAGTTAACAATTTTACAGTCCAATTTGTATTCTATCTCTACCTATTTAATCCACTCTATTTTATTCTAATCCATTGCCTCCTCTACCAATAATTTATTTCTGTATAAGTCTAATTATATCTCATCTTATTGCAAATAATATTTACTAATTCTTCAATAAATTCTTCTCTAATTTATTAACATGGAGCAAGTAATTCTTATTTAGACCTTCTGGTTATTTTTCCTTTCTGCTTGTGAGACACAACCCATTGGTTATATACTTTTATACCAATACCATTGGTATTGTGTTGTACTGTATTGTATTGTATTTTGAGGGGAGTACTGGGAACCGAATTCACACTTTCAGGCAGGCTTTATGCCATTTGTTACACACCTGGCCCTATTATTTATTTATTTATTTTTTGCTCTCTCTTTATTCATTATTATTGGTTCACAGCCCTATTTAGAACACATGTAAAAACTGTCTTCCCAATCACATAGTCAATCTCCTGTGAAACTTTGCTTTATATTCATAGAGTGATGTCCTCTATGCAGTAGGTATTTATTTATTAAATCTTGTTTTTCTATCAACATATGATAGAACTGATGATCAGGAAATGACAGAAAATTTTTATATCCAAATATTTCAGAACGTCATTAAATTTTAACTTAAACCAAAGTAATTTACTTTTTCAAAGGCTAAGATTTGAGGGGAAGATAGGAGGAAAACATTCAATTAAAGAGGTTGTAACATGTCATGAACAGCGCCCATCTCCGGGAAGCAGCCCTCTGGGGCAGTGCCGCAAGAGTTGGAGAAGCTCATTTTCCCCTCTTTTTTTTTTCTCTTATATTTTTCCTCTTCTTTCTCCTTTGTCATCTCACTGTAATTTAAGCCACTTCATATAATGATGTTTTCCAGATCCACGGAGTTTACATGTTTGTTTGTTTGCCTTTCTGCTCTTCTCTAGAATACGAGTTCTATACAATTTTCCACTCAACTCACTACTCCCACTATACTGTCATGATCAAAGTTTTTACAATATTGTAATTTCTATCTTTGTCTCAACCTTTGGCCCCTTTCAGTATATTCTAAGTTCAGAAAGTTAGTGTGAGCTTTAAAGCATAATTCACCTTTTTCATTTCAAACCTTACAATAGCACTCATTTTATTTATAGTAAAATGAATATTCTTACATTTAACTCCAATATGAAGGCTCACTAATGTACACCTTACTCACTTCATAATTTCACCCCATCTACTGGCTCTACTATTCCCTCCTCTTCACTTCACAAGTCCTCTGCACTTGCTATTTCTTCAGCCTGCAGTGCCCTTTGCCCAGATGTCCCATGACATTTTCTGGCATTTTCAATTTTTGCTTTTTAAAATTTCATCTTCATTGAATACTTTATCTATAATGATAGTCAAACATCCTCAATGTTTATACTTCCTTCACCAGTTTGTTTCTTTCCATGGCTGCACATATTTTCTGATTTATTTTGTTAATTTTTTTCCTCCAATAGGGTATGTGTTCCAAGAGCATGGATATGTTATATTCATTGATACTTCTTTAGGAATTTGTACTATCTCTGATGTCAAGAGAAACTCACTGACTATTTTTTGAATGAAAGAATAAACACCTATTTAAATAATGCATCATTAAGGCAATTAAAAACACCAAAAATAAGTAAAATCTAGTCTTTATGATCAATGAACTTATGATATGTTAAACATAAATTTAGGTACAATGAAGATACGTATAAATTTCTGTGCTCCAAAATTTATTACAGTAAAGATTTCATTACTTGTGAATGGGATAACAGCAATAACTAGACTCAATCCTGAAATACTAAGTTGAAATTTGTGAAAATGAAAGTAAAAAAAATTCTTAGCTTATAATATAGCATGGAAAAAATTTGTAAGACCATGGTGGAAAAATATACTTCATATTTAAGTTAAATCAAAAATGTAGTTTGATGGAAGTATAGAATATAAAAAAATGACACCACAGTTTAAAAGTTTAGATTGGTTTCCAGTCAGAGATGATTTGAATGTCAAATGAGGAGGTAGAATGATTTTTTTATAGGCAGCAAGACCTTTTGTAAGTTTTGGAGAAGGAAAATTGTGATAGCCATATTCGTGCTTTTAGGGATAGGTAGGAGTAAAGCAAGGAGAGAGAAGAAGTAGAGAAACTGCTCAGGAAATTATGACAATATTTTACATGCAATAATGATGGTAAAGTAGGCAGTCATACCAAGGAAGAGAGAGAAGGGTGGATTACAGGGATCATGGAAGATCAAATGGAAATAATTCAGGGATTTTCTGTCTATTATAAAAGTGTTATCCTTTGTCTATATAGATAACTTCTCTGCCCAACTATAGGAATAATAAAGTGAATTGAAATTTCATTTCACTTTTACTTAGCCCCTACATTTTATGGCTATTGTTATATGAAAATATATTCAGAAGGAGAAACTAATGATTTTTCCTTTTATATAGTACTATGCTTTTCTGTGGAGCAAAAATTATTTTTCATCTCAAATTCTCTTATGATTCCAGGAGCTCAAAGTTGTATAACCCTTGACTAAAAGCATCAGATCCAAACAATAGTCTAGCACATGCGGGAAGTCAATCATCCCCATTGTCTCAATTCCACTAGAGAATGATAAAATAAAAAAGAGAATATTCATAACATGAAACATTCCATGCTGGCAAAAGGATGATTAACAACTCTTCCAAAGAAAATAAAACCTCTAAAGATAACTCTCAAATTAGAGCAGGAAAACCAAATAGTAGAAAACAAAACACAACAAACAAACCAAAAAAAAAAAAAAAGGTGATCAAAACATGCTTAGAACAAGCAAATAGTGAAAAATGAGAAAGGGTTATATGGAGGACACAGCAACATAATTGGATTCCTCTGCCAGCCCTGGTAATTAAACTAGAGACACTCAGTACCTTAGTTGCTCTGCAATCCCATAATATGTTTGAGATTAACAACCCTTGAATCCTGGTTTCACCGCTATATTTTGAGTGTATAATGCATTATCTCTTACCATTTTCAGAATACACAAATGTTTCCCACAAGCTTACAAATACTGAGGAGGAGCACAAACAGAGTTTGACTTACACTCTCCCAATCATAGTTTCTTTGCTGCCATTGATATTTTAGGCAAAATTTAACAGCAAAAAGGAAACAACAGGATTTGCATTGCTTTAAAGTTTCACTTGCCTAAGAGAAGCTTTGCACAACAACTCTCTTTAGCAACCTTTTATTTTCAATCTCATCATTACCTTGTAAAAATGAAAGACACATAAATCATATTGTTGGATTGAGCTGCCAGGAGAGGGCTCTGCTATTTGTGAGGTGCCATTATCTTCACTGATACCATCCTGCAAATCTCAAAGTCCCAGGTCTCAGATCTGTGCTTGTAATCATTGTGGATGTGCAGGGATTGGAGTAACCTCACAGGCACAGTCTTTCCTGGCTGATGCTCACAGGAAACTTAAAGCCTGTGTGCTGAACTCTGCACAAAAAGAACCCTTCTGTGGCTGAAAGGCTTTTCTAATGTGGAAGTGGTAGTTACGGCCAAATTCTGCTTGTAGAGTGATGAGAGCTCCTCCAGGCTTTCCTGGAAGTGGTTAACAAGTCCTTGATATGGGTATTACAAAGGGAACAGGAAGTACATGCCAGTAATTAATATTATATCTTGTCCCCAAAGATGCTGTTCCTATCTTTATATTCTGGTTGTCCCAAAGCAAGTCCTAGTCCCTTTATGTTAGTTAACTGTTCCCTCTGAGAAATAATGATGAAGTTAATATAAACACTGAGCTCCATACCTAATTTCTACTATTAAAATGGGTAAAAGGGGGAGAAAACAAATGTAGAGAAAGCAGATTATCAATGCTTAAGAAAAATGTTTGTGATACCCATAATGCTACCCACTGGAGAGAGGCAGGCACCTTTTATTTTTCTGCCGCAGGTGGTTTGCTTTTTTAGCAGATCTGAGCATGGTGACAGGCATTGCAAATAATCCGAAGGCAAGGAAAGTTGGAAGGGCCCAAGAAGAAAATGTAGCAAGGCTCTGCATTATTCTACCTCTGCTTCATTCACAGATAAATATCCTCCACAAAACACCTACACCAACAAAAGTTCAGCACCGACTTGGTCCAGCTCGGTGTGACAGGGAAGATAACTCTTAGTTACTTTACCTGTGTTGTGAGACAGGAAGTGAGTGGAAAAGCAGAGGTAAATCTAAGTTTTTCCTACCAAAGAACAGAGATATGTCCACTTTTCAGTGTCTAGATTATTGTGAGACAATAATTAGTGTTATGGTTTGTGTCTGGATGTTCCCTCAGAGCCTCATGCAGCCAGGGAGTCACTTTTTGGAGGCAGGTTTCTAGAGTTTTTGTTTGATTCATAGTCTAATGCTAGGATTATGAGCATGAATGGTTGTGGTTTACCTGCTCTAGGCAGGTAGGCTACATCTATTATAAAGGAAAGAAAGAAACGCTTCCCAGTTTGGCTCTTGTTGCTTTTGCTGTTTTCCACCTCCATGAACTGTTGCTGTCTTCTGTGAGCCATGCTGCCTTGGACCCAGCAGATTATGGACCAAAACCTTCACAGACTTTCAGCTAAATAAACCTTTCCTTCCTTAACTTTGAGTGTTGAGCATTTTTTCCCAGCAGTGAGAGGAAAAATAATCAATGCAGAATTTGATACCAAAGAAGTGGAGTCATTACAATGACTATCCTGAACATGTGGTTCAAGAGATTTTGGGAATGACTCATGGGAAGAGTTTTGAAAGGTGCAGAAAGATCACCTGAAAAAGTAGTTCTGGAAGGCCTTAAGCTGTTCTATATAGGAGATTCTGCTGAAAGGTCAGAAGACTAGAAATTTTACAGAAATCCTGCTGGTAAAGACCAGGTTCAGGAGGTTTCCATTGTGAAGGCTGCATTGGTTGTTGGAATCCAGATGATGTGTGTCATGGCATAGCAAAAAGTTTGTCTCCATTTTTTTGTGTCCAGAGACTTTTCCTGAGGTTGAAATTAAGGGCAACAGACTAATTAATCTGGCACAAGAAATTTCAAGGCAGTCTAATGTTGGGGCAGTAGCAAGATTACTGTTGGGAGATTTTAACCAGATTTATGTTGCTAATTAAGAGCAAAAAGCTCAGCAGGATGATTTAAAATGCTGTGAGTTTGTCCTGAAAGGAAGCTCCAGTAAAGTTATGGACTGCAAAGGTACAGCTGAGGGAGGAACAGGACAACATAGAACGTGGCCTGAGTATATCACCAGAAGCAACAAGTCTCCACTCTTTGTAGCCTCAAAATTGCAAAAGAAAGACTTTGCCTTGAAGAGAAAGTCACAGAGCACCATGTTCCAGACTGGTGGCAACTCTGCTGTTTTCCAGAATGATGGCAGTCGCACTAGGTTCCATAATGGTGGTGGGCTGCACCAGGTTCCACAATGGCAGCAGCACAGAGAATTTGTTTCTCAGAATCAGTTTCAGAGTGCTCAGTGATTCACACACTCGGCCCATACAGTCAAGAAAGCAGAAAGCCTGGCTATTTCTCTAGCTGGTACAGCATCATCTATGTGGTACTGGTTTTAGGTTCATACAGAATGCAAGGGTTTAAAGTTAAAAAGACTTCCACCCCAGTTTCAGAAGGCCTGGGAGGTCAGGCAGTGTGCCTTTGATAGAGTCGTATGTGAGGATGTGTGAGCCAAAAGTGCAGTGGAGAACCCAGAAGTTTGGCAAAGCCAGGAGCATGGATCATCTGAGGAAACCTTCAAGGAGGGGCAAAACCAGACCAAACGAGAAGCTGTAGGAGCTATAACCACCATAAATGCCATGCAGGTGGAGTCACTCACATACTCTAGAGCTCACAACCAGATTGCTACAGATACCAGACATGGAACTACAGGATTTAATGTTTGTTCTGCTGGATTTTGGACTTGCTTTTGTCACAATCTCTTGTATCTTCCTGTTTGTAACTTTTGGAATGAAAATGTTTATCTTGTGCTGTTGAATGTTGGAAGTTTTTAACTTTGTTTTCATTTGAATAGGTGGTTGCAACTAAGAGTTTACCTTACATCTCAGAGGAGACTTGGAATTTGGACTTTTTAGCAATGCTGAAAATGCTAGGACTTTGGTAACTTTTATAAATGTACTAAATACGTTTTACATTAAGGGATGTACATGAATTTTGGGGGTGACAGAATGTTATGATTCTAATGTAATATAATGTTGATAGACAATGCTGGTTCTTAAAGATTGTTATAATATTTGTTATAATCTGTGTTATGTTCTAAGTTTTTCCAAGTTAAAGTGATTAGAAAAAGCATGTCATTGTATCTGGAAGCTGGTTTAAAGAAATGTGTCTTGTTGACAAGTTGAGGAGGGGTGAATTATTATGGATGACACACTGTATCAATTTGAGAAGTCTAGAAGCTTAACTAAGTAACTCAATGAGGGGCCAGAATCCTTATTTTGTAACATCTTCAGCCTTTGCAAGAGGAGGGCTCAGAGACAGTGTGAGAGCTACACTCACCCGAGGAGCATAGCCTACCTACAATATAAGGGAGGAAAAGAGGCGTGTCCGTCCCTTTTGCCTTTGTCACTTTTGGTATCTGCCACAGTTGCCATCAATGGTAGCCACTCAGCCATGCCACCCTGCTTGCAGCCAGCAGAGTGTGGACTGAAACCACTGCAGACTACCAGCTAAATAAACCTTTCCTTCCTTCATTTTGAGCATCAAGATATTTTGTCTTAACAACAAGGGAAAAGTAACTAACAGAACTAGACATCCTCATTTTTAAGCAAAAATGACTTTATATGCCCAGCATATTTTGCCATTACAGTAATTGATATTCCTGAGTTAAATGCTTTAGATAAACATTCGGAAAATCCTATAATCTTCCTTTTAATGACTCTTTTATTTAGTCCATATCTACTCCATATTTGGATGCTGCACTGGTGGTTAATGGGTTCTGTAAGGGGTGCTCACTACTCTCAGAGGAAGTATCATTCAGATGATCAGGTATGTTGGAGAGTACTTGAAAAAAAGTCAATTAACAGATATGAATTTTGTGAGGCCAATAATACACTAAAATTACTGTATAAAAGGAAGAAAATGGATCACTTTTAAAGGCATAAAAATAGACCAATCTCTCCGCATTCTCACGTAAGTGTTCACATAATACTGTTCCAATTTTTAAAGGACTGAGATTACTACTCAGTCATAATATAACAGTATGGCCTTCCCTAAAGAAGTGAAAACCATGACTTGAAAGCTGAGTCCACATTTTTGAGGAGAAAATTCCATCCTATCATCATGTTTTAGTTAAAATTTATAATGTATGACTTGCTGGATTATCTACAAATGTTGCAAGAGGATTATATCGTGCTTTGATCCTTGATGGAAGAATAGTTTTAATACACATGAAATAAAAATCAAATATGATATGCTTGACCTTAAAGATAAAGGCAAAGAATTAAAAAATAAAAATAAACCAATTGATGTAGTATCACAGCTTCCCCAAAGCTGACAGTCCTTACATTCATATTATCTTTATTTTATTAAAAATATTCTATTTCTTCTTCCCCTATCAAAAAAAAAAAGATTTTGTCTCTTAGAACTCGCAGTAGTTACCTTTAACTATTTCTGTCAGAGGAAATATAACTGCAATGAAAAAACAAAGGACTGCTTACTGTGAATTTCAGTATTGTTCCATTGGCTGTGTCTGAGTATTAAAAGTCAAACAGTCCAATTTGATGGTCTGAGAGTTCAAGGGTAAATAGCCCCAGCTTTCTACCCGTGCTCACTCAGCATGGTGCTTCACAGCAGATGCTCCCGGCGGGGGAAGGGGACAGCAGTAATTGTGCAGAAGAGTTGGCCTCTGTGGCAGACACTGTTCCACAGAGCTGGGGCTCACTGGTGGATGATCAGGGAGCTGCACTTATGGTGGATGCAGTGGTTCAGTTGTTATTAGCTGGTGTCATTGTACCCAGATTACAAGCACTCAAGGAGGAATGAGAATACCAAAGGGAGAAGAGCAATATACAGGAGCCCAATATCTTTAAGCGGGTAAATTATCTTTTCTTTGAGAAAGCAGAAAATATTAATGGGTCAGTCTGCCAAGACATTTTCTAACAGAGGAAAATAAAGAAACACAAATGATGGTCCCACTCTATTGAAAGTGTGTTGTTCTGTATGATGAATGTAAACATACAGATGTCTCATAGAAGGTGAGACTTGGTTTGACTTTTGGGTTTGGGAGAAACAAGCATACTGAAGACTTTGTGCAGTAGCATCTATATTGAAACAATATTAGAGCAAAAGTAGTACTCTTATTTATGTTTCACTCAATCCATTGAAAATGGACAGCTTTGCTTCTGAGAACAAGGTTTTAGACAGTTTCTCTTGTTGCAAATGATAAATTAGTTAATATTTTATAAATTGGGGACAGAAAAGAACAAGGTCTGTTTAATGAAAAGTTATTAAAAACAACACAACATAAAAAATCAGACAATGCTGCCTCAGTTTCCTTGCCTGCCTCTCCAAATTTACATAGGACAAGTAGGAAAGTAAAACTTGCTTTGTGCTCCCAACTGCCATTGAATAGGCACAGAAAGAAGAGGTGGGTTTATTATTACTCCAGAGTTGTTTCTGTATTCAGCTACATCATTAGTAAAATGGTAAAGCAAAAAACAAAGCAAAACAAAAACAGCAAATAGAAGTCATTTACTTGATGACATGAGGGAATAGGTATGATTGCCAAAATAATGTCCCAATTATCCAGTTCCCAATGACCCAAAATTAACAAATAGGGCTGAGAGAAGCAAGTATATATGATGATTAAGACAAGGTAACATGATAGGAACAATCACAAGATTTGTTGTCAAATTTTCTGTAAATGCCAGATTTATAATTGCATTTTTATACATTCCTATAATTACTCAGGAAGCTGAGGCAGGTGAATTGTCAGTTTGAAGACTAGGCAATTTAGCAAAATCCAGTCTCAAAATGAAAAAGAGGAGGGGGTGTAGCTGGTTTTAGAGTGTTTGGCTAGTATGTGTGATGTCCTGGGTTCAATACTTAGCATTGTAAACAAACCAAGACAAAACAAAACAGAAATGAAAATTGAAACGTGTATCCAGTGCAAAGCAGTACAATAATTACATTAAATGAACTACACCTACATGACAAAATATTAGTGATTCTCAAAGCAAAAATTGAATGAAGGAAGCTTTATGCAAAATATTTCATGCTCTACCATTTCATTTACATAAGGTACAAAAGCAATCAGTGATGAAAGTCAAAACCTAATAGTCTTTCAGGGTTAGTGACTACCAATTCTTAGATGTTATTAATGTTTAGGAAAATAATAGTTCTCAATCTTACAGAACATCGTGTTCTTGCTTAATTGACATCCAATTTGTTTTTCTAGTGATAATCCATAAAGTATATCTTACCTTTAGCATTGTCTTAATTCTGATGAAATATGGTAAGTGTTAATCAAATACAGTAAATGAAGTGGAATAGAAGGGAAAATAAAAATTTTTCTATTTCCTTGAAATAGAAAAATCAAATTTCCATGGGGATCTGATTTTTGACCTGTGACTGACATCTGGAGAAGTGGCCACAGTTGTGAAACAGGAGAGAGGGAGAGTGTTTCTTAGGCCCAGGGAATGGGTATTAAAGTTTCCTTAACTTTAAAGAAAACAATACCCTCAAGAAGGTAAGGCAAGATGATCACAATCACTGCACAACCTCATTCTAATGCATCTTCTGGACACAATTTCCTGTAGGTTGAAAACAGATTTTTCTTTCAATGAAACTGAGTTCTTTTCTAGCCAATCTTTCTCACCCTACTTTACCAGCTGACAGTGCTCTATCTCATTATATTTTCACTAACTGAAGAAATCCAATTCATGGGCCAGAAAGACACTTGATATTCAATAAATCTTTCCTGACTATTTGAATGTCGACACCCATTCAATATGATTTGATAAAATTGAGAAATGTTACTTGATCATAACAAAAAATATTAAGAATCCAAACATAATGTAATAAAACTGATTGAATCACTCTACAAGTTAAATTGCAATGAAACAATATGAGTTTAATTTGAATGTAATAACTCATTACATCTCCACCTTTTTTCTATTTCTTAATACAGTAAGCCAGTTAGCTTCACAAACTATTTGTGTGATTCTATTTATAAGGGCCTGAAGGGGTGCTGTCTGCCTGTGATTCCAGTACTATTGGCTGAAGCAGGAGGATGGCAAATCTGAGCCAAGCCTGGGTGACTTAACAAATGTAGCAAATCTTCTCTGAACATTAACATTAAAAAAGCAATAGGTTACATCTCAGTGAAAAGGCATGAGATATGATCCTTTCCCATAACTGAATAAAAGGAGAAGAGGTAACCAGGAAAGTATCACCAAAAACTCCATTACTGTAATGTACATGTAAGATAAATTCAACAAATTGTACATTCAATATTATTTTAGTGTGCTTCACTATAATGTTGAAGAATATAGTGTTATTATTTATACATTCTGATTTTCCAGCTATGTTCTTCATTTTGATATTTTTACTATCATTCTGTTTTATAGTGACTTGAAAAGTATCTAGAAAAGTTTAATTTTCCTGTTTTATGCTTATAATTAAAAATATAGCTCATTCTCAAGTTATTTCATCATAAGTTACACTTATTATTTGGACTCTGCTGTTGGAAAAATGATGAAAAAATTTCACTTTTGGTGCATATATTAGCTGGTGTTTGACCTCCGTTGATTTTACCACTGATGAGTTTTTTTTCAGAACTACTTTACCTATTTTTTCTTTTGCTGTAACTTTCCATTCAAATTACCATTACAAGTTTGACCTTCTTAAGTCTTTTGACTTTTCTAGTAAACAAAACATGAAGAATATGATAAATAATACATGAATAGGTTGATAAATATTTCCCCTTGTTCTCTGGAAGAAAACCTGGCCATTTATTTAAAATCATTTATCTGTATCATTTGGGCCACTGAGGCTTCCAATTATCTTCTTCCAGAATTGATGCACCTGTTGGTAATATTCATGGAAGACTTTAAGATTCATTTGTGCTACTTTTTAGTAAAATACAAAAGTGCTAGTGCTTGAACTTCAACTACTTAGGAGTCTGAGGAACAATAAGAGCAAATTCTAGATGGTCTGAACAATGTAGCTGGACTTCATCAAAACGATAGCAAGACAAACAAAAACACAGAGAAGATTGCACGTGAAATGACAGTCTACTGATGGATTTGATATGCACTAACATTAACATCACAGACTACTTTTTAAAATAAACATTCTATCACATACTAGATCAATTTCAATAAAATTATTAAACTAGTCTTAAGTGGTCTCAATAAGTTTGAAATGTATAAATACAGCACCATCATTCTGCAAATTTTCAAGAGTCATTTTTTTAAGTGTGACCTTGAAGTCACTTGATTCCATTTTTTGCTAAAAGAAATCTTACAACTATGTCATAGTATTTTTATGTTGAACAGAGTTGCACATTATACATTTCTTAAAAAGCAAGCAACCACACTTTTTAGCTTCTTTTTTGCTCTTTTACTAATGTGCTCCTTTATCCAGATCACTACAGTATCAGCCCAACTGTATGAAATTCCTAATTATTCTTCTCTTGTTAATTTTATTTTAAAGAGTCCATCTTCCCATTTTCACTAATGATTTTAACATTTGGATATGATATTAAATTTATTTTTATTGTATTTGTTTTTGAATTGTATACTGTTTTCTATTTATATGTATTTTTGAATTGTGTTCTTTTACAGCCTAAACTTCCTACTCTTTTAGTTGGTCCCTTTTGAAGCACCAATATGCTTTACATTAACTTTGTTTCCAATGTGTAGTACAATGGTGGGTGTATGTGACCTCTATTCTATTAATTTCTCATGAAATTAAAAACACAAAAGCAGGAAATTTGGAGTCTTATAACTTTGTTTACTAGGAGTTCTATGGACATGAACAAGTATTCAAGAGCATTGGTTTTGAAATTGATATTTGGGACTAATTTGACTTCTGATTTCTATTATGATAAATTTTTACTTTATTTGGATATTTTAGGAGTATTTCTAATATGTGAAATTTTAAAAATGTGATGAGGATAAGGCCATCAAATTTCTAGAATTATCAAAAGTTAGGTTAGCCCAAGAGCCTTTTTAATTATGCCATATTTTTCTAAAAACTGACTCCCTTCTTCACAAAGCTTTAACTTTGCACACACATTAATAATATACATATGTATATATATTTATGTTGTACAGTGTTTGGCACAGTGTAACTATTGACAAATATTTGTTGAGAGTATGAATAAGCAATAATACATGAATCTCCCATCAAATTTCATAATTTAGCATTTCTTGAAGTTCAAGCCAAGAGATCCAATTATGCAGAATTAAGAAGTCTTGAATATTTTTAAAGCAAAATTAGAACATTAGTCCAAATATTTAAAATATTTCTCTAAATATTGTAAGTACAATTGCTATTGTTGAATCCCAATTGCCTTATCTTTATTGCATCTCTTGACTTTGGGGTACTTAGTTTTTGGTGATTTTAATGGTATGATTTTTTCCAGTGACCATTGTCTTCCTCAAGTGTAACCTGTTTTTTTTTTTAATGTAAATGCACATATGATTTTCAAGTTTACTCCCAAGAGGAGACAACCTGTACTTTCAACACAGAGTGAATAAAATTTCCAACCTCTGAATATATGTGTATAAGCTTGGATTCTAATTCTAACAGGACATTCTATCTCTACAAGAAGGTGGAAATTTTCTTTGCCATTTTGCATATGAATAAGTAGAGTGTGTCTCATAATTTCTGAGTTTTATGAATGCTTCATGTCTTTCAAGGCATGAAGTTGTTTTTTGGCATTCATATAGGCATTAAAGGCCATTATATAATTCCATAAAGTTAAATTTGTGCTGGAAAGTCTTAAATCAACTTGATCTCAGATTTGGCTGATTGTATTGGCTGTATAGTCCTCTTTATAGTACATGAAAGCATTATGTTTGCTTTTTATTTTTGAGTTTAACCATACAATATTTAGCAATTTTTATTTTTACAGCATTCCCAAAGTATTTAGAGCAGAAGTGCATTCTGTGATATTAACTGTGTATTCACTTTTGTAATTCTAGTGGCTCTCCAGGTCTGTGGATTGTACATGCTCTTCAGTTGTTTGTTGAATTATTTACTAGGTGAATAATGCAGGCTTGCATTCCCTATATTAATTGTCATGCCAATATCCCTTGAGAGAGTGGGTAGTAGGCACCAAAGTGTTCTGCCATATACAATCAGAAAAAGTAAATAACAGGAAAGGATAATGGCAAGGATGAGTGTATTAAAAAGCAGACGACAAACACTAAGGAATAATTTCTCTGACTTCCAAAATTGGTCTGAATTCTCAGTTATTTAAGAAAATCAGCAAAAACATCACTACTCTGACACTTAGACCCTGCTTTGACTTTATCAACATTCTGAAGCTCTTCATAAAACATACACAATAAAAATTTTGCCCCCTGAAAAGAGAGATGTCACCGAAACTAAATCACAAAAATGCCATCTAGCAAATTTCTGATAGCAAATTCCTTTCCCTGACACTCCCAGCTTGGCATATTTGGATCAAACTACAGATGGATAATTTTTTGGTAATCATGCCAGTTTTCTCCCAGACAGAAACTATATGTTCACCGCACTCCAGATGTACAACCCCCTCTGGTTAATTCTTACAAAAATGGCTTTCATTGTTCAAAAACAAAACAAAACAATTTGGACAAGTTTTTTTTTTTGTATCTTTATTGTTTCATTTGACAAAAGATAGTCTATTTATCCAGCACATACATGGCATTCTCAGAGCACCTTGTGGCAACATGTTTTTTTAAATTTTTTTAAGTCTACATTTGCTATATTTAGCATGAACGGCAGGATAATCCATGCTTGGAAAGTGGTTTATAAAGATAAAAGAAAGCAGCATTAAGTTCTTTCCCCAACCAGTTCCAAATGTGTCTTTATGTCTATAATATCCCATAAACACCAGGGCAACTAAACCAGCTGCTCTTGGCTCTCGGAGGGCATGATATTTCCTCTCATTCTGGCACCAGCCACTACCCCAAAGGAAAGAAACTCTCACAAGCCAGAAGTAGACCGGCAGAGCTTTCACCGGAGCTATAGATAAAACACTAGGACCTGATAGCTCTCTGCTGACAGTGAGTTCCTATAAAAATAAAATAGTAAAACATAAAAAGACACTAAATCCAGACATTAAAACAGGCTTTAGTTATTTTTTCATTATATTCTTCTGATACTTTATAAGTCTAAAGTCTGTGACTCCTGGCAATGATGCATAAATGGGACCGAGGAAGAAAAAAAGAGGAATTTAACACCCTAGATAGACTGATAAATATGTGGCTTCATCACTACCACTAGTATGAGTAATTTCTGGTGTATTATTGCATTTTTGCACAGCTAAGAGCAATATATAAGGGCCTGTGTTAAAAACAGAATCACCATGCTATAAAAACATGAGATGTACATTTTACTTGATTTTATGATTTTGTTTCATTCTATCAAATGTTGAGATCCCACATTTTCTAACTATTAAAACAAACAGAAGATAAAAATTATGCTCCTAAGAAAAACTGGAAAGTTCTATCCTGAGCATCATTTTCCTAACACTGACTACATTATCTTGAACATGCCATAAATTACTACATTAATCTTTGGTTAAAGTAACAAAAATTCTAGCAATACATGATCTCAAGTTTAATGAACTATTAGATGAAAATTGTCCCAAAGTACTTGATATGTGTGGCAGTTCTTTTTCCTCTTCACTCATATTGAGGCTCTTTCTTAAATTCCCATTACACACACACACACACATACACACAAACACACACACACACACACCCCACACATGTTACCACCATATCTTGGCAGTGGAAAAACTGAAACTGATGTGTACGGGAAAACATTAGGAAAATCATAACCCTTTGAGTTCTCCTCCTGTAAAATCAGACAGTATGTTGCCACTGACTGACCTCTCTAAAGCAGTCAGAAAAACTTTCAGAAAACTTTTCAGAGAAAAATTTAGACATGAACTTTATCCTTGACTTTAGTAAGATTTTGTGCTATTTAAAAATTTCAAGGCTTTGCATTTTTATCTGGTACAATAGGTACAATCAACACCACTGCTTATCCCTCCATCTGTCTTTCCATAACTCTTTGAGATGTAAAAACTTGGAAATATTTTAGAGAAGTGAAGTTTTCCTACTTTTGCAACATTTGTTTGATATATATAGCTGATTCCTAACTTTCTACATATCAGACTCTGTTCTAAATGATTTAAGTACTTAACTCATTAGTCCTTCCAAACACTCTATGAAGTAGACATGATTTTCTTCTTCCCTTGCCGATGAGCAAATTGAGACATTGACAGATTTAGTAACTCATGCATATTGATTCCTCTAACATGGAAGCTTTTCTTTTTTTTAAATTTTTATTTAAAGAGAAAAAAAAGCATGTAAAGGGTAGAGATAATACAGAATTTCAGAGAAAAGATAAACAATAAGAAATCACTACTTGATAAATTACATATTGACCTCTTAGAAAGAGTTGTTCAAGTTACAAAATTAAAGCATACAAAATAGATCATCAAACAGTGAGAGTATAAATGGCTATGCATACATGAGTCTCTACATGTATTTCTATCCTTTCTGTATTAGAGGGAAAAACAAAACATAGAAGACAAAACAAAACAAATTCCTATAAAAACATGAAACCAAAAAGTCATATAAAACCACAGTACAAGGTGATTTACAATGATTGCTGTATTGTTTCTTATTATCTTCAATGAAATTGCCTATATCATCAGGCATAAATGAATATAGCAGTATAATTGAATATAGCAGTACATAGCAATATTAGTAAAAGCAAAACATTGTAGACAGTGTAAAACTTCAAAAGCAGGTAATACTCAAACCAGAGTGGATATTCTAGTGAATCTTGTCATCTTCACTGCAGTTGCTTATATTCTCAAACTTGATACTATCAATCATAACAGCCTTGAATAAAATCTATCAATACAAATGAGTGATCTAACAAACCAGATTTGATTACAATCAGTTATAGTAAAACAGTGTGGGTTTTACAGTGCTTTAGATTGACTTAATAGGAAATTAAGGATGATTACCATACTATATCCTGTTATTTTCAGGATTACTGTTTGTACCCTCAAATCTAGTAGAGGTAGAATGACTGAAACAGAATATAATACATCTAAGCAGAGTAGTGTGAGTAAAGTGGGTTTTTAAATCCTGGTGCACTATTAACAATATAGTGTATCAAGGCCATCTATGTTAGAGATTATAGCCATCCTTCTCTGCCTCATTTCTGCTGTGCTATTTTTCTGCCTTTGTTTCTCTACTTTTCTCCTTCATTCTACTGCCTGCCCCACTCATTGAGGCTTTTCTGCCACTGTTCCTAAAATCCTGGTATTTTTTTCTCTCTCTCTAGAATGTTCTTCAGTATTCTCAGTAGGGTTGGATTGGTGGTCACAAACTCACCCAGTTCCTCTTTGCCATGGAAGCATCTTGTTTCTCCGTTAATTTCTAGTGACAGTTTTGCAGGGTACATCAATCTGGGCTGGAGGCTATTTTCTTTCAGGGCTTGGAATATTTCACTCCAAGCTCTTCTTGATCTGATGGTCTGTGTGGAGAAGTCAGCCATGATCCTGATGGGCTTACCTTTATAGGTAATCTGTTTCTCTTCTCTGATGGCTTTTTATATTCTGTTTTTATATTGAATTTCTGGTATCTTGATTGTTATATGTCTGGGTGTAGATCTGTTTTGGTTGTAGGTGGCTGGAGTTCTGTATGCCTCACATAACCAAATGTCATTTTCTTTTCCCATGCTTGGGAAGTTTTCCTTAATTATTTCCGTGAATAGCCTTTGTAATTCGGCTGTATGTATTCCTGCTTCTTCATTCACATTTCTTATTCTTAAATTGTAGATTCTCTTATCATCTTCTAGCCTTTGTATTGTTACTGCCTGTTTCCCTGTTATTTTTAAGAGATTTTTCCTTTCATAATCACACATTGCAAACTTGTCTTCAAGTTTTGATAGTCTATCCTTAGTTTCTTTTAAGGCGTTTTGTCAGCTTTCAATGGAGTTTTTAATTTCCTGGTAGTCTCTTTGAATCTGCTTCATGTATTCTATATTTTCTTTATATTCTTTATCGAATACTTCTCTCCTTTTTTTGTGTTCCTCCCTTCTACCATCTGTATCTTCCTGAGAGATGCTCCCTGAGAGCATTTCTTTTATTACTCTACTCATATCTTGTTTACCTGATTTAATATTTCAGTTTTTAGCTCGTCTACAAGGTCCCGAAGATATCTTTTAATGTCCATTGAAGCCATGTCTGCTGTTGTGTGTTTGCTGCCTGCAGTCGCCCTTGTTTTTCCCTCTCCTGGATCAGGGCTCTCAGGGTTCTGGGCTGGGGGCCTCTTCCTTCCCCTCTCTCCTGTCATGGTCCTGGCTTCCTCCACACAGGTCACATTGCAGGTCCCAGCCCCCTTTTCTGTTGGCCACGCCTCCTCCGAAGCTTGCCAAGGTCCTCCCCACTCTCCTGACTGCTCTTATCACTGAGGTGCAAGCAGTGGCTGCCTAAGCCTGCCCCCCCCACCGGGCCAACCAAACTGCAGAGTGCTTGCTAGGTGCAGTGAATTGATTTGGCACAGCTCATTGGGTCCCAGCCAGGGGCACGGCCCAGTCCAAGCAAAATCCCACGAATCTGCTTTGGGGAGGGAACAACCAACTGAAGTCACTGTTGCTCCCAGTTCAGGTTCCTCCTGCCAGATTCCAACATGTCGCCCATTTGATCGTGCCCTTCCCATCGGGGGGATGTCCCAATCCCAGCACTGACTGTGGATTAATGAAAGTCCCTTTGCCGGCTCTGCTCTCCATCAGGCTCACCAACCCCCAACTTCAGCACTGCTCTGCTTCCTGTGAGTCATGGTGGGAACAAGTTTGGGCAGCTCAGCCAGCCGTGGCGGATTCAGGCTGGTGCAAACTCAGTCCACTGCAAAATTGGGTCACAGAGAAAACTCTGTGTCCAGCTGTTCCAGTTGTAGTCCCAACGTATTTGACAAGCTTTTTTATGTTTTTATTTCTTCCTGTGTCAAGAGGATTCATCTCCCTCTGTCTGGGTCTCTCCAGGGTGTTTTATTCTGATGTATGAGTTGTTTCTCCCAGGAGGCTCTGTTTTTTGTTACTCACTAATTGGCCATCTTGTCTTCCTCCCATGGAAGCTTTTCAAATGCCTCTGATTGGTCTGGTGTCAAACTTGTGCTATCAGATCAGTAAACTGGTGTGTAACTTGATTTATTTATGAGACTATGGAGCGATATTCCTGATATAAACCTTCAAACTTCATGGCAAGCCAATCTCAAGATAAGTTTAATAGAAAAATAAAAGTACATGGAAACAGTGGGTGAAACTATGCAGAGACAAATGTTAAACATAATAACTTCTATAATTATCTTGTAACTACATAAAGTTGGGCTTTTCAGGTATGATACCTTTCTTAATGTCATTATCCAAGTTCGTGTAAGTGATAGGAGAAATAAGTTGGCAAAGAAAGATTTAAGACCAAAACAATGTGTTGGTAGGATTAGAAAAATGAGATGAGATGTTACTAAATTAGATCAGGTGAAGAGTGGGATTGGGAAGAAATAAGTACTATTAAGTTGTTATGCACAAAGAGAGATCAACTAATACACTAGCATCATTCTCCCTACCATGTATTCTGTTGGAACACCAGGTCCTGAGAGGTGGTCTAAGTAGGCAATGTCATCAACAATATTTTTACAGAAACAGGAGTCACAGAGTGTGTTCAATGCTACATATGATCTCTCTTCAGCTATTTTCTCTTTTGCTTTTCTACTGCTTCTGAGCACCTTCATTATTGCTACCACTTGTTCACAAAACACCAATTTTTGCTTTAAAACTCAGTTGTCACAAGAACAAATTATTTTTGATATAGAAATTACATTTTATATATGACTGAGTAATGATTATATGAAACTTGAATTAAGAATAATATTGAGGGGCTGGAGCCATAGTGCAGTGGTAGAGCACATTCACAATATGTACAAGGGTCTAGGTTCAATCTCCAGAACCAAAATGAACATTATCTCACAGTTCCTCTGGGTCAGGAATATTGGCACATCTAGCTGGGTACATCGGACCAGGACATATCTCAACATTGCAAGCAAGATGTCTGTCTGGTTTAGTCATTTCAGCCCCAATAGGGGAAGATCTGCTCACAAGTCCATCGCAAGGTTAGTGGTGGTATTTCTTTCATCATGGTCTTTTGTGCATACAGAGTGTCTCATGGTCTCCATGGCTACTGGAAAAGTTAGGAACTGGGAGTCTGCATGTTTCATGAATCCTTTGTGAGACTGCCAAAGTAACAGTAATCATTGGCAAGAATTGGAGTGAATGGAATGATTGTGATAGTCAAAGGAAAATATCATAAACGTAAGAGAATTGTCCTTGCACATAACCCTGGGGAATACAAAGAGGGCCCCCAGAGCCAATTCTGGCCCTCTCACTTCAGCCCAGTAGAGACGAAGCAGCATCCACCTGGCTGTGCTGCAGGGGAACCTGTGGCCTTCAGGGAAGACCTGGGTTATTCTAAGCAGGAGGGCTGAAAGTTACACTAGTTAAAACTTGTTGTTATAGGAAAATTTCATCATAAAATTTTAACTCCAGAACTAACCAATCCAGAGGGCCAGTTGGATTTAAAAAGTTATAGTAAATGTTCTTTCTTCTGCAATTTGCTTCTCTTAAACCTCATGTCCCATGGTTAAATATTTATATGTACTTTTATCTCAGGCTCATCTCAGTAAAACTCAAACCAAGGCAAAGAGAAACACGTAATGTTTATTTAAAACTTTAAGTGACATATATATATTTTAGTAAATTTTAAATTAATTAAAACATTTAAATTATGAATCATCTTGTTTCTAATAATCGTTATCATCATCTCACCATCACCATCATCAATGTCATACCGTGATTGTAGGTATGATCCTGTGGAATTCTTAGGAAAGGACAGGAAATATGACAATACAGGCAGTTTATAGGAAGAGGCTGAGGTCAACTGCAGGTGGCCTGTGGGAATGAAGGTACTTGTCTTCACTCAACTGGCATTGATTTAATTAAGAAGATGAAATATTCTTTCTTTCAAATTTACATATTCTGCTCAGAGGTCCCTAAGACTGCTGCAACTTTTTAAAGATATTTAAGTATCCTCTCCATATAAAATTAGAAATTGATTAATAATAATGAGAAATTGTTAAAAGATATAACAACGAGCAGATAATTTATAATCAGAGAAATATTAGCATTCAAATGTCTGTATTAGTTTCCTAGAGTGATAAAAGAAATTGTCACAAATTGAACGACTTAATGCAAGAAAAATGTACTGTCTCACACTTCAGGAAGCTCGAAGTATGAACGAGATGGAAGATATGGTAGGACTATGCTTCCTCTGACAGCTTGGGAGGAAAATTCTTCCTTCCTTCTTAGTTTCTGTGTTGCCAAGAATCCTTGGTATTCACTTTGTAACTGCCACTGCCAAAGCTACCTCTCTCTTCACATGACTATCTTCCTCTGTTTGAATCTCTGTCTTTAAATTTCCCTTTCTTTGTAAAAATACCTAGTTGTTACATTTAGGGACCACCCTAATCTAGTGTGATCTTAACTTAGAAACCTCTTCAAAAAATTCTATTTTCAAACAAGGTTATGTTCACAGACACTAGGGTTAGAGTCTCAGTGTAGCCTTTTGAAAAATATAACTTCATCACTCACCAAGAAGCAATAAATGACTCTTGGAAGTTACAAACTAATTTCCACAAGACAAATCATCTATTTAAAAATTAAAGGCAAAATAAAAAAACAAAAATGAGAATATTTTTTATTCATGCAAGCTGTCAAATTTTATCATTGTGGTGTATTGAAAACTGATGGTCAACTTACACATCAGCTGAACTGAATGAGTGTGGTGCTGAGTGTAGATGACCCACCTGAGGATCATTGCCAGCATGAAAAGGGAGCTTTAGAGGGAGAGTTTTAGTTGTTGGGTGCTGTTGGTTCTCCTGTTGCTGTGAGTTCTCCTAGAGGCGCTTGTTGAGCTTCTTTCCTGATACGCACGTGGCTGTTCTCATTGTCAGAGGAGCTCAGGACCTTGTGGTCACCAAGAATGGATGCAGTTCACTTTGGAGGAGTTCTGGTCTTTACAGTGAGTATCACTTCCTGGCTCTGGAGGGGAAGATGGTGTGCTGCTCAGACTCCAGGAGAAGCTTGTCACGCTGGCTTCCTGATATGAACTCAGTTGTTCTCATCCGTCATTGCAGGCTCTCGGGACCTCACTGTTGCTGAGGATGGCTGTGGTGCTTACTGTGAGCATTGTCTCCTGGCTCCAGTACAGAACACTCAGCCTACTGGCACAGATCCTTCATCCCGCCGGCACAGACTTTCTAGCTTCCACCGCTGACCTTGGGGCCTTCTCATTTGCAGGTCAGTGAAACAGACTTGCATGCATCCATGTCATGGAGCTCTAGGCCTCCAGTTGGACTTGTGGAAAGCATTGTCATGGGCTCTAGATCTTCACCTAATATTACCGTGGGATCCAGGCCCTCAGTGGGATTTTCTAGGTCTTTAGTGCATGAACAGTTTTACTGCATTTTCTTTGTATTTGACTCCTTGGGTGACCATTATAAATAATACTATAAATTGTGTGTCTATATTGTCTTGTTCTCCTTTTTAAACCCTGACTACAGCAATCACCTTGGAACAGTCATTTAAATGTATAAAGAAATTATTTCTTTAGACCCAATTAATCTACTTCTTCATGACATTTGCCAATTGTTAATTGTGATATATTCCCTTTTCAGAAAGTGCTATACAATTATGGAAAAATTTGGATTATACATATCCTTAGCCCTGGTGATGTTTCAGCCTTGCTTTGTTGTTCACACTTCTGGGGTGGAAAACCTGAGGGGGCTGAACAAAGGAGGAATATGAAAGAAGAGATGACTACATCCAAGCTAGGCTCCGGGCTTGGAATCTGAGCTGTTCCACTGTCTGAAGGTCCTCTGAACATCCAGAAGGTTGTAAAGGCACAATGCGAAACTATAAGCCTTCTCTTCCTCATAAGCACCACTGGGAACTAAAAAACAAGGAGTTTTTCTATGTTTCTAAATGGTATAAAGGATATGAGAAAACAAAGAGGTCTATTCCCCTATCCTTCATCAATGCTAGTACGTGCTGTGATTGATATAGAACAGCTCTCGGTCCAGACTGTAAGCTCCTCTGAGAGACCAACTACATATAGGGAGTACAAGAGGCAACGTGTGTGTATAACACCTTTTGATATGATCTATTTAACAGTTTATTTTTGAAAACAGAGGCCACCACTCTTTCTTAGTTGTAAACAATTTTGTGCCATAATTCCCAAGGAAATATGAATATGGAAATATGAATGTGGTATTCATTTAATTTATTTGTCCTATACACAAACACAGATATACACTATCAAATTCTTTCTCAATTTTCCTTGACCTCTTTGATGGCAATTTTTCAAATCAGTTATTTTCAAACGCAGTTTTTTTCTCACAGATGTCTTCAGGCTTGCTTTCCTACCAATTCATCTGAATTGTTGACATTGTTACATTCTATATAATTAAGTAACTGTGTCACCTTTCCACATAGGATAACAAAATGCCTGAAATAAATAAACTTATAAAAAGGAAAGGATTATTAGATCTCATGATTTCAGATGATTCAGTCCATAGTCACTTTTTCCTGTTGCTTTGGGTCTGAGATGGCACAATAAATCATAGAAATATTTTTCATGTCATGGCTTCCAGGAAGCAAGCATACAAATAAGGAGGAGCCCGGGTCCTGATATGTCCTTCAGGGTCATGCCCCTATGACCTAACTCCCTTCCACGAGGCTCCACATGAGCACCACTGCTCTACTGGGAGGAGCCACTGACTGCGATTATAAACTCAGGACCAGTAAAGAATTAGACGGGCAGAGATTCAGAAAACACTTTATTTGCAAGGAGGGAAAACTGCTCCAGAAAGGCAGGCAGGGGGCTCTGGAAAGATGGTTATCCCATGGGGCCTTTGTTTCCAGCTTTTTTTATTAGGTGCTAGAGACTGTTTCCCCTACCCAGAACTTGTTCCAACCTAATTTGTTCTCTGAGCTATCCTTGGATTAAACTGGGCACCCTTGTCTACATCAGCATGTCTTTTGGTGGGCTTTGTGTGACTTCTTTCTATTTGTTTGTCCTTGGCAGGGCTTTATTTGTGGAATGAGCAGTTGATTGGTTAAGAGAGATCCTGTCCATAGGTCAGCTTAGAGTTAGTAAGTAGATGTATGTATATTGTTTTAGCATTATAGTGACACTAGAGTGAATATATCTATATCTATATATCTATATCTATATATATATATATATATAGATATATATATATATATACGCACTAAATACAAGCCTTCCCCAAAGTTAGGAATGCCCCTCCCCACTCTTCTTCCTGCATTTTATTGGATGTGAGAAGATATGGCCATCTTGGCTTCTTGGCTTCTTTTAGTTGGTTTTCTCCCCTCTCTGCCTGAATCCCAATGCTACAGTGCTATCTCATGCCTTTCTCTATTCTCTCTCTCTCCCTCTCTCTCTCTGTCTCTCTCTGTCTGTCTGTCTGTCTGTCTGTCTGTCTCTCTCTCTCTCTCTCTGTCTCTTTCCTGCCCCCATCTCTCTCTCCCATCTAGCTATCCTTCCCTCCCTCCCTCTCTCTTTCCCTTGAAATTGTTCTCAAAGGAATTCCTGGCGTGAAGTTTTAACTCTCTCCAGTCAGGATTAGCCAGAAAACCCAGTGAGGCCCTTATTCTATTATTGACTACAAATCTCTTTTTTGCCCCAGCCCCCAACAATGCTATGGGCTTGGAACCAAGTTTTCAGCACAGGGGTCTTTAGCAGTCATTCAAGATCCAAACTGCAAGAATTATACTGAGCTTTGCTACAACTTTTCAGTTGACTCACTGTCTTCCTGTGTGCAATACAATTTCCTACTGATTTCAATGCCTCCCACCAGTCCCTCAGCCCTCTTCACTGTTAAAGTAACTGGTTTTGGATCAAATGTGTTGATCTGCAAGCTTACCTATTTGCTCCTCAATAGTCCTGGCTAAAATGCACTACTGAAAATGGAAACCCAAAAATGAAATCTTCAAAATTCTTCAACTTTGCTGTTAGGTTCTTTACTTGTAATATGAAAAGTTGAAATAAGTATTACTATCCATGAGCTTATGCCTTTGTGTCTTTTAGGCTCGGCATAAGCTTTGTTTGCTAAATGCTACTTTAATCTTATAAAAACAGAATTAGAAGTGATATTTTATATGGAAAAATACTCTTTACTCCCATATGCTATAATATGCTCCAAGTCTCTCAAGTAAAAAAGCATGTAAAAATAAATTTAATAAATAAAAGTATGTTATTTTCCCGAACGTTTCTTGAGAAGATTTTCTTGCACTCTGAGCTCACCTCCTACCGAATTTTTGTTAAAAAAAACAAATTGTTCAAGTTGAATTTCAAGTTAAAAACAGTTTTTGTTATAGTAATTGAAAAATGATGGGTTCCTCAGCCATTTAGTAGAAATATTTTTAAAAAGAGGCAGAAATGAGCAGATTCACAGAAGAAGTGGCAAAAAAAAATACTAACAAATAAAACAATAAACCAATGAAAAAATTTTGTCTTCCTCCAGAAGGCGTGGAAATCATCAAGAAATAAATAAGTAACAAATGCCAATGAGGCTGTGGTATAAAAGGAACAGTCCTTCATTTTTGGTGAGAATATAAACTAGTACAATCATTATGGAATTTTAGTTCTCAAAGAACCAAATTTAGAAATTTCATGTGACCCAGCTATTCCACTTCTAGGCATCTTCCCCAAAGAGCTTAATATATCATTCTACAGTAATACATAGATACCAATGTTTTTAGCAGCAAAATTTTTAATAACTACATCCTTGAAGCAACATGTATACTCTTCAACAGATTATAGGACAAAGCAAATGTGATATACATGCAAAATAGAATGCACTTGGAAAATACAATGTTGAGTGAAATCAACTGGGCACACAAGCTTATAAAGGTACCTTATGGTACCTTTATAAGGTTCCTTTAAAATTAAAGGTACCTTATGGTACCTTTCATTTGAGCAAGGCAAAGTACAAGGAGATTAATAAAGCATGAGTAGAAAGAGACAGGAATTTCTTGCAAATGGAGGGGTTCCAATAACCATAATGCATATAAACATATGCTATAAACATGAGCTTAGATTAATATCAGCAAGAATGAAAATGGGGACAGGGAAATTACAAGAAGAGGAGGAGGGAGGAAAGAGGGAAAAAGAGGGATTAAAAATAAACAAATTTTAGTATGTAAGTGTCCTCGCTGCCTAAGAGGACTGTAAACTTTCATGTACTGCAAATATGTACTAATATTTTAAAAAGTCAGGAGGAGAATAACATTCAACTAGGTTGATGCTGGAGAAAAATATTGATAGTGTATTGTAATGTAGAAAAGGAGAAAATCTACCCAATTAGAAAGGAAGAATCAGGGAATGTGAGAGCAGAACAACTAATGGGAAAGCTCCAAAATTGTTGGTTAACAAAAAGGTGTATGATGCTAAAATTGCAGTGAGTAAAAACTATCTATGATACATATTTTGCATAGTGTTTTAAATAAATACTTGAAATGAATGCATGATGCATGGACCTTTTGAATAGTTGAACTGAATATAGTATTTTATTTCATGATAACTTGATTTTAGTATATGTGCTGCTGAAGCGAGCACTTCACGATAACTTGAAATCAGAACATCAGATCGAAAGTGATTAAGTATCAAAGTAATTTAATGGGAACATATTCAATCCATACTTAAATATATCAATTAGGACTGATTAACACTAATAAGTTACAAAGCCTAAGAAAACCAGTTATATACATATACTAAAAAGAGAATGATCTTGCTAAATAACATTATCTACTTAACTCGTAGCATTGTTTGACTGTTTAATTAAAATATTAACTCTTAAATAAAGATATTATGACAATAAATTTTATCTCAGGAACATTTTTAACTAATGTTTAAGTTTTGCTTTTTAGATAATGTGACGGTGACTACCCAAGAGAATGAAAAAGAATTTATTTATTCAGTTACAGTAACTCAACAAATATTTTTTGTTTAAATTTGACACATGAGGAAATAAATAAAATATTATTCTATTCATGTATACAACATTCTACTAACCATTATGAATATATTTGCCTGTTTGAGAGTTTGTAATTATCTTGATGAATAAAGACAATGGGCTGAATTGCCCTCTTTACACCAAATTTATACGTAGAAGTTCTAGTTCCTCATTACCTGAAAATGTGATTCTTTTCAGAGATGGACCTTTAATAAGGTCAAGATAAAATGAGGCCCTAAAATGTCCTTATAAAAAGAGAAAATATGTCACATGTGTGAGCACAGGGAAAAGAACATTTGAGGACAGAGCAAGAGAGAGAGGCCATCTGTAAGTCAAGGGAGATGCTTCCAAAGTCAGACCTGCCTGCCCACATCTTGGCCTTGGATTGCTTGATTCCAGAACCGTGAGAAAATATGTTGTTTAAGTCACCCAGTGAATAGCATTTTATTATTGAAGTCTGAACAGATTAACACATGCATCAAGGCTTGAAAGGACTCACAGGAATTATTTCAGAACTTTTCTCTTTATAAGAGGGTTTAGCTCCAAGGAATCATTTCATGGGCAGAAATCTACTTAACTGTCCATGCTTCATCTCTTCAGTGGCCTATTATTCTCTAAGGGTGGGTTCCCAGGAAGTTGATCCTTCTCTCGGTACTTCTGTTCTGCCTTTCGGGACTCCAGTTTTCATTCCATCATGTTGAAAAAGGCCTCCAGGCCTGGTCTCAAGGAATAATGTGGGGTCTTAATGGGCAGTGAGACTTTAGTAACCATCATAGCTGAGGAGTAATGTGGCTGACCTTCAGTTGGCCCCAGTGAGCTAGCTACTGATAAGGAGTTTGTGTTGTTTTGGACCAGGACTGAGCTGAGGTTTCTCTGCACTGGCATAACCCTGAGACATAGATATTTCAGAATTTCATACTCTTAAACAGTATTACTCTTTCTCAGTGCCAGCCCTGGTGCTACTATCAGTGTCCCAAGCATTTTCTGATGATCCTTTGGACAATTTAAGGTTTGATTGTGGGTGCATAGGAGATACAGAGAACTACAGAAACATATCAGCTTTGATGGTAGGTGCTAAATGAGTCACTAAAAGCACGTTTTTCAAGAGTTCAGGGGACATTCTGCCTTGCCTCGATGGTATAAAACAGCTTTATGGTGAATAAAAAATTTGAAAGATACATGGAATTTCATTAATTCCTGGAAGATGCACCTCTCAAATAATATAAAGGGATGGATAAGAAATACATCTGATTTAGAAATTTTGAGAAAACATGGTCAGAAGCCTGGCTTTTCAACTGTGTAGCAAGAAGCAATTATAGCCCCTCTGAACCACTATTTACTTACGTGTTTATTTAGATGGTTAGAAATAACCTATGTACAATGACTTGCTTTGTGCCAGGCAATTGGCCTGGACTTGCTAAATGGTTCTACACTTATTATCATTGTTTCTTGATTAATGCAAATCTAAACTCCATCATCTCAGCAGGCAATCGTGTTAGCACTCACAGGACAGACATCAAAAATCAAACTTGACCTTAGCAATGATTTAGTCCTGTCTCCTCATTTTTGAGAGTAAATTACTGCCCAGAGAAATTAAATGACTTGCCCTGGGTTATAGAGGCAGTTGCAAGCAATGACCGCATCAGGCACAGAACATATGATTTCTTACTTGGGTTCAGAGTACTTTTTATTTCAGAGCATTTCATTAATAGTAGTACCAATATTTTAATAAAGATGTAATTTTAAATGCATATTATTACATAAGTGCAGTCAGTGAACTGAAATTGATTGACTAATGATTAAATCTAAGTGTCGTGGGATTACTGCAAATTTACACTAAGGATGGCTCCAGTGTATGAGATAATTGAAGGTTCATGATGAACTCTGACAAATCTAATTTTCACAAGCCCTGACCCTGCCAAATAGGAACAGAGTCATGGTGGAGATTTTAGCTGACTACTTACTAGTATCCCATACTATGCTCAATATTTTTTTTAGGAAAATGCTTTGTCTTATAGATTTGCCACCCTGATCCAGAAGAGATACATTACAAGCTGGAGTAATTCCAGAGACCACTGGATCTTCCCAGGACTTCAATATAAGAAGACTGTCCCATCTGTATGGCTTTTTGTGCTACCTTCTGAGTGATAACAAAAAAATTGTGGCTTCTTATGGATACTTCAAGACTTGGTTGAACTGTCTTTTTTGTTGTTGTTTTTTTTGGGGGGTCACCAGATATTTTTCTTTATTTAGTCACTTTTACATGAGGAGGCCTGACAATATTTTCTTCCCAGTTGTTAAGTGTAAAAGTCATTTTTTGAGTGAAGTTTCTGTTATCCCTTATGAAGATAGCCTTGAACTCTAAAGATTTCTCTTGCTTTTTCTTTAATTCTTTTTTTTTATTTTGAAGGTAGTAAGATACAACAAAACAAAACAAAGCCAATTGAGACAATGAAGTGAAATTGGTACAGAACTTCGCAACAGGTTACCTGAATAACAGTAATAGGTACCCTAGTATATCTTGTTGTCTTCATAATAGTTGTCCTTTCAATCAGGTAAAGCAAAATCAAACCAAATACAGAACATTATACAACTTATCAAAACAGAATATTGAAGAGAGCAATACATTTAATCAGAACAAAGCAAAACAATGATAACAATATTTGCCTTCAAAGAGATGATAGGAGAAATTCCCCATATTTGCTATATTGCATATGGTCAACCTCCCAAGAGATGCTCAGACTTCTCCTCCCATTTGCTAACTCAGGGGGTGGGTAGGATGTTTGATCCTCAGCCCACATGCCAGTAGGCTCATGGCTGCTTACCAGGGAGGGGAGCAGGTTGCTTTCTTTCCCAGCGCCCTAAGTTCCAACATGGCAGGATCTCGGGAGATGCTAGCTGGTTCTCTCCCTGGGGTGCCCGCTGTTCGCTCGAGCCATGGCTGCTTACCAGGGAGGCATCTACCACATGCTGGTAGGCTCATGGCTGCTTACCAGGGAGGGGAACAGCTTGCTTTCTTTCCCTGCACCCTAAGTTCCAACATGGCGAGATCTTGGGAGATGCTGGCTGGTTCTCTCCCATCCTCCATTAGGTAAGACTAGGCTGTTTACACTGTGGCTTCTGCACCATGACAAACTTCTCTCTTGTCACAATAGCAGGGACAGGGGCCTCTGGCCCTAAGTTTTGCTTCTTTCATTTTTCCCATGGATTACATCAACACACTGGATCCCCATCAATGCCCCACCCTGTAAGTGCAGTTCTAAACACTCCTCAGCCCTTGTCTGTTTCACACTGCCTGGTGCTCACTTGTTCTGTGCCATGTTTGACCCCTATGGCTGCCTACACCACGCTTTGATATTGCCTTTTCAAAGCTGAAATAGAAGTAGGAAAAACTATTTTCCTTCATTTAACTCCACACTCTGACTTTGGGATTTCAAAAAATCATATGAAACTTCTCTGCCTTTATGTTGTTCTTTGCTTTAAAAAAAAAAATCTCCTATTTCTCTCAACTTCACTGACCCATTAAGAGCTGTCTGTCTTTATTGTTCAGTCTAGCTAAAATCCTGTTCAGATATTACTTCTGTGGTTTCTTTACAGCTTGGCCTACATCTATGAGTGAGTCAGACAGGTTACTTTCTCAATACTGGAATCTCAGACATTAAGGAGATTTAACTAGGACAAATAATATACAGTGGTACCTTGATTTATCAATTTAATTTGTTTTACAATTTTGAGGAAGATGTTTGTGTTTGAGCTTGTGTGGCAAAGATGGTCATAGTAATGTTTGTCATCTGATGTAGAATTTGTGAATGGAAGTAAAATTTAGCTGAAGGCTTTTGTTTGTGAACCAAATTGTTTGAAAATAGAAGCATTCATGAACCAAGGCATTACTGTATTGTATTATTCTCCCACAAATGTTTTCCTCATTATAATACTTTTATGTAGCTCTAATTCTGGCTGTGTCAAAACAGTATTTGAAATTCTTCAAAGATATTTCTTCTGACTTAGAATAAAAGACAAATTCCCTCCCATGACTGGCAGGGTCTGGTATCCTGCTCTGTTCTACTTTCTAGTCTCACATCAACCTTAGCCCCCTTGTTCATCAAACATAAATATGCACACCATATAGCAGAAGCTTATTCACAATTCAAAATGTTACTTATTTCATTTTATTTTCCTGTAATTTTGCAAACCCCATTTCTCATCCTTTAAATCTCAGTTTGAAAATCATCTCCCCAAGGAGGCATTGCTGAAGTTTTTATTGAGACATTTAAAAAATACTCTCCTATTTCAGCCATGTATATTGACCACAGCATCTTGGTTATTTCATGCATAATATTTAAAAGAATCTGAAACTAGTTTTTCATTAGAATGCTTGTTTATTTCTGCACTTCACTTATATACAAACTGCATGCAAGCAAAGATTATGCTTGTCTTGTTCACCATTGTGTGCTTATAACTAAGTGGTAAGTACTTGGAGCATAGTAAGAACTTAATGAATAAATGGATGGATGGATGAATAAATGAATGAAGGAGTATACTATGTTGAATCTACTGGGAGTGACAGTAGAGTGGTCATTTTCATTTGTACCTGATTAATAATACTTTTGAGAATCCTAGTAATTCCATAATTAATATATAATGATGAACTATAAGAACTCTCAAAATCCTATGGTATTATTATCTAAGCTTATAGTTTTCCAAGCAAAGATTTAAAAAGCAAGCACTAAGAAAAAAAGAATTTTTGAACTGGACTATGTTTTGAACTAGCACTTATTTTCCAATTATTTAACAGGTATCTTTTGTATATGACACCTGTTATCTATATACAAACTTTCTGAACTTTAGTTCAAAAAATTACAGTTAAACAAATATTCTGTTTTTTCTATATAAATGACTTTTTATTTTAAAGAGGGTAAGCACAAAACATAACAAAACAGAACAAAGCAAATCAGAAGAAAACAGTGCAAGTGACACAGGATTTCAAAGCATTCAACAGGAGATCAACAGTGGCTACCATAATGTCTCTTGTTTTCTTTGAAATAATTGTCTATTTTTTCACACACAATGAGTTCAAACAAAACCAAATAGTATAAAAGTGATCAAAACAGGAGAATGAAAGTATTATAAGCTTTCAAAACCAGACAATTTGAAAATTGACAATGGCTGCCATAATGTCTCTTCCTCTTCAAAATAGCTGTCCATACCTTCACATATATTGAAATTAAATAATACAAAACAGTCTAAAGCTAATCTAAACAAAGAATAAAAGTATTACTGGATTCACTTCATGATGATAGGAAATCAGCAATGGCTACCATAATGTCTCTTTTACTTCAAGATAGCTATTCATATCATCACGCATAATACAATCAATTTTCACAAATTCTTTAGAAGTTCTAAGCAGGTACAAGCCTCTACATGTACATCTATCCTTTCTGTATTAGTGTGAAAGACAAAACAAAACAAATTGCAAGAAAACAAACCAAATTGCAAGAAAAACAAGAAACAAAAAACCAAATAAATAACAATACAAAAGAGCCCAAATCAGTGATAATACAGGCTTTCAAAACAAGGTAGTTGAAACATAACTAGGTTGTTATTTTAAATAGCAGTCTTCAAAAGAGTTCCTCAGATTACCAGATATAAATATGCAAAAATGATCTAATTCTATAAATGTTAACTGTTTTTTCCAAGAACTAATTGAATTAGTAGCACAATCATCTTAGCTATCTTAAGTGTGCATATACAAATTCATATCTTTTATTTTTTCCCTTCTTTTTTTTCTCCTTTTCCAAGTTATTTTTCCCCCTCGAGTAGATACTTACACTTTCACAATATTTACTGAGAATTTCATATCTTATTTACTCTTACAGTTTCTTATACTAGGGAGACAATACAGTCTTTGCATATGTGAGTTTGAATTATTTCATTTATGAGTATGGTCTCATGTTGCAGCCATTTACCTGTAAAAGCATTGATGTGATCCTTCTTTATAGCTGAGCAGTACTGTGTTGTATAAAAATACCACATCTTTTTTATCCATTCCTCAGTGGATGGGCATTTAGGTTGTTTCCAAGATTTGTCTATAACAGATTGTTCTGCTATAAACATTGATGCACATATATCACTGTGGTATGATATTTTCAATTCTTCTGGGAATGTGCCTAGAAGCAGAATAGCTGGGTCAAATGGAACCTGCAATCCTAGCTTTTTAAGGAATCTCCAGACTGATTTCCACAGTGGTTGCACCAGTATAAACTCCCACCAACAGCTTAGAAGAGTTCCTTTTTCTCCAAAGCCTCTCCACATTTTGTGTTGGTGGTTTCTTGATCCTGGCCATTCTTTCTGGAGTGAGATACAATCTCAAATGTTATTTTATTTTGCATTTCTTTAATGACCAGTGTTGCTGAACATTTTTTCATGTATTTATTTGCCATTTGTATTTATTCATTTAAGAAGTGTGCATTCATCTCAGATGCTCATTTTTAGATTGGGTCTTTGAATTTCAGGGTCTGATTTTTTTTAATTCTTTATATTTTCTAGAAAGAAGTCCTTTGAGAAAGAGTTGACTAAGATTTTTTTTAAAAATTCATTGTTTTAAAAATTTCTGTTGGAGATTTCTTTTGACATGCAAAAACTTTTTAATAAGATATGATCCCAGTTATTGATTCTGGGAAGTATTTTCCATGCAGTTTTATTTTTGCTCAGGAATTCTCTGCCTACCCCTACATCTTCAAGGTTTTTATTTACTTTGTCTTCTAGCAGATTTAGTGTTTCTGTTTTAATATTTAGATCTTTGATTCATTTTGACGTTAGTGCATGGTGATAGATGTGAGTCTAGTTGTAGTTTTTGGCATATGGAGAGCCCGTTTTTCCAGCACCATTTATTAAAGAGACTATCTTTCTTCCAGTGAACGTGTTTGGCCCCTTTATCAAAGATAAGGTGGCAGAGTGTGTTTGTGATTATAGTTGTATCTTCTAATTTATTCCGTTGATCTTTAGGTCTGTTTTTATTTCAGTAACATGCTGATTTTATCACAGTAGTATAACTTCAAGTAACTTGAAGTTACTGCCTTGCTTTTGTTGCCCAGAATTGCCTTTGCTATTCTAGCTCTCTTCTGGTTCCATATGAATTTTAGGAATGATTTCTCTAGGTCTGTGAGGTACATTAATAATATTTTGATTAGAATTGCATTAAATCTGTGTAACAATTTTGGGAGAATGGCCATGTTCACAATATTTGTTCTTCCTATTGATGAACAAGGAACATCTTTCCATTTTCTGAGATCCTCTTCTATTTCTTTTTTCAGAATATTGTAATTTTCATTGAATAGATCTTTTACTTCCTTTGTTAGATTGATTCCTAAATATTTCATTTTTTTATGCTACTGTGAAGAGGTCACTTCTCTTATTTCTCTCTCAGTGAGTTTCTTGTTTGTGTATAAGGATAATATTATAAATGACATTTCAACATGCACATATACTTATGGAATTATTTTAAAATTGATTTAAGCTAAAATAGTATAAAAATGGTTTTTCTCCCCTGAGATATTGGAACTATAAAAATTGGAACCAGATACTTGTGGTAATGAGTCACATCAAAACAGTTCCCTTTATAGGCTAAGTTGATAGTAACTTGAACAATAGATGTACGTTCATTATCTCTGTTTTATTTTTTCCTACTCCTTCTAAGCAAAAATAAAAAACCTCTGCTATGGAAATACCAATTATGATCCTCCCTCAATACTGAGGGCCCAGGAAGGCCACCAAGATTTCTAGGTGACCGTTCTCTTCATCCAGAGAACCCCAGCTGGCCAGAGAGATGATGGGTGACTCTGTCCTCCATCCAAAGGGCTTGGAAGGGCTGGCTGTCATGACATAGTAGGCCCCTGGCTGCGGTTCACATGATGGGAAGGTAGGACTAGTGGCCTGGAAAGGTCTAAAGCAGCAGTGACGATATGCTATAACAGTTGGTAAATTAGGTGAACCACTGTAGTGCTTCGGCCTAAGGACATGTGGAATAGAAGTGGGTGGTTCAGGCCATCTTCCTTTTTTGTTTGTTTGTTTATCCTGTTCTATTTTGTCCCGTTGTGCTTGTCTTTCTATATGTTTATTTGCTTGTTCTTTTTTTCCTCTGTGTGGTTACTTCTGTTTTCTATTTTTTGTCCCTCTTCTTTTCTCCTTCCTTCATGATTTAGATCCCTAGCTTTTCTTTTGGTTCACTTCTACTTATCCTCTTCCTCCTTTTTGTCAACTACTTCACTTGATTTTAAGAATAAGCCTTGTCTCTTCTTTTTAAGGATCATTTAATAATCTTAGGCTCTCTCTTCCAACCCTGCCTTCTTGTGTACTGTGATTACCCCAAACTTGGACGATCACCCTTTACCTTTCAGCCTTGTTCATTTCTCAGTACTACCCCCTATTTTTATTTAACCATATTCATCTCTCAATCCCACCACCTATCTCTCTTAACCCTCCTTACACAACAAGGTAAAATCATTCTAATGAACTGAAAGTCATAGTATGTAAATTCCTGATACAGATTGGATTATATTGTATAAATATAGAATTTGCTTTTATACTTGATATCAGGATAATAACTACCACAGTTTGCCAGTAGCCAGGATGTGCTTAGATTTAATGCTATTGCTACCTGTGCTACATTAACCAAGATGTCATATCTGTTATAATAATTTTTCTCACCTCTGTGACAACACTGAAATTGTAAGTGGTCATAACCATTGTTATAGTCCATTACCTAAGGAATGGGCCTAAGCCAAATAGCAGCATCACACTCAATACACTGGGAAGGTAGGTTCTTGGGGCAGAAAGAAAGGACAAAAATCATCTACATCCAGAAGACATTCTGAGGAAAACTTGGGTACTAGAGACAAACCTTATCCAAAATAAGGAATCTACTAGCATTAACACAGAAAGCCAAAAAAATAAAAATGGAAAATAATGACAAAATGAAGAAGCAAACTTCTAACCCCAAAGACCCAGCCCACACAGGACAAGTATAGAACCAAAAAAGATAGAGGAAATTAGAAGGCCACCATTAGAACATTCTGAAATGATAGCAGCAGAAGTGCAAAAATAAATGGAAGAAACTATCAAAAATAACTTCTAAAGTGCAAAAAAGAAATGATGATCAAAAGGAAAGACATTAAAGCAAAGATACAAAAAGTAGAGGAGGTCAGGAAAATGATGGAAGCTATGAGTGTCCAACATAAAAAAGAAATTGAGTCAATGCAACAGATACAAACAGAAATCCAGGAGATTAAAACTTCCATTGAAAGTATGCACAACAGATTGAATGAAAGCAAAGGTAAAATATCATACCTAGAAGACAGGAATGTGATTAGCAACAAGAAAAAGGTATCTCAAACATAGCAAAGGACCACAAAGAATTGATCCAACAGCTACAAGGTGAAGCTAAAAAAAAGGGAGCATAAAGTTGATTAGAGGCAATGAGACAGCAAGAGACAGCACAAAAGCCATTGAAAACCTCTTCACAGAAATAAAGGTCAAACACTTACAAAGATGGATAAAGAATTTGTGGTAAAAAATAAAAAAAAAAACATATAGAACCTCAAATATCCATGACCAAGATAAAATTACACTCAGGTATATAATAATCAAGATTCCAGAAATTCAGCACAAGAACAAAATAGTAAAAGCAGCTAGAAAAAAGAAAAAAAAATTACCCATAAAAGAAAGCCCATCAGAATCACAGTAGCCTTCTCATTACAAATCTTCAAATCAAGGAGAGCTTGGAGTGAAGTATTTCAGGTATTTCACTCCAATTTTCAACCCAGATTGATGTACCCCACAAAACAATCCTTCAAAATCAATGAAGAAACAAGAATTTTCCATGACAAAGAGTAACTGAAGAAATTCATGATCACCAAACCAGCTCTTCAGAATGCTCTGAATACAGAAACGGAAAATGAAGACCACAATTAAACAAAGGAGAAAGTCAAGGAAATAATAATCATAATTGTCTCACAGATTTACTGTTCTGTGAATAGTAAATATATTATTACATAGAACTTCATTAAATAATCCTTTGGATCTCAGTTTTAATAGCAATTATTATTATTATTATTAATGCAAAATAATTTATTCTTCATATAATTTAAAAATGAATATAAATGCATTTCCCAAATAAAAGCTGTAGATAGATATCATTTTTAGTTCACAACAAAATGAGAAGAATATTGATTTTGTTGACTCAAAATATTATCTTATTTATCATAAGTGAGGTGGAGAGCATCTTTTTGTTCTGTTCACATTTTCAGGGAAATACCTTGTTACTTTATTCTAAATCACAGTAAACATGCAGGCAATATAAAAGAAAGAAAGGCTCAGAAATTTTTAGAAATAGGTACCTGAGCAATGCACATAAAATTTGTCTTTATAATATAAAACTCATATTTAAACAATCTTATCAAACACAATCAGAGTTAAATTGTTTTACTCTTGTAAAGGACATGAATACACCTGCTGAACAAAAGGGATAAGATGTCTTGTCTCTAGGATACTGCAGTAGTTAATCAACCTCAAAATGTTTTATATTTGAACATTTTTTTTATCTAAAGCCACAGTTGAATCTAATAAGAACATAGCATATGGTTAAAACAATGGATTATTCTCCTAAAATTTGTTATATTTAGAACTTTGCTCAACCTGCATATTCACATGTTTAAAAATGTGTTATTCTGAAATCATATTTATAAAATGGACTGAAAAAATACTTTAATCCCCAGAACAGAAATTATGTTTTAAAAAATACCAAGATGTTCAGTTCAAGTACATGTAGCTTTGTTTCAAATTATGTGTTTAAATTTTCACAAGTGACTGATGTTACAAATTAAACATCTCATCTGTTCTTTAACTCAGAAAAACATAAACTTACTTTCATTTCAAACAATAGTGTTTAAAACCTTAACTTTATTTTTTTCAGTACTTCAAACTTTTCCCACTGTAGTTTTAAATTCTCAAGGTTTTTCTATTTTAATTCAGATAAGAAAAGCTAAATAAAAATAGCACGTCAAATGAATATTTTATATGGTACTTTTTTATCTAACAGTATTGTACCTTCTGCAATATTTGATATTTTATAATATGTGACTGCATTCTGTGTTTCACTCTCCAGTTTTACTTCATCAAGTTTTATAACACAAAAGTTGAGTGTGTTAGTTTTCTGTCACTGCAAAAATACCTGACACAATCAAATTATAAGAGGACACATGTATTTTGACTTATTGCTTTGGAAGTTTCAGACAACAGTTGGTTGACCTGCTTTGGGGGACATAGCACATAACTGAAGGAAGTTTTAGGTGGAGGAAAACTGCTCACCTCATAGTAAGGAAGCAAAGAGAGAAAGACTTGAGGACCAGGGTTCCTTTATCCCCCTAACATGCTCCCTGCTGGTGTCCTCATACCTTCCAGCAGGTTCTGCCTCTCAAAAGCTCTAATCCTTCTCTGGAGCGCCACCAGTTGGGAACCAAGTCTTTACCACAGACACCTTTGGGGTTTCTAGGGTCAAATCTATAGTAATAAAAGTGAAGAAAAATTAAGTAAACACTGTAATTAGAAAGAAATAAAATTTTCTGTAAACAAATTAAAGATTTCAAAAACTATATGAAAGTGTACATTGTCAGATGCATAAAAAAATAACTTCTTTATTGTATCTTTAAATTGCTTGAACTTCCTCCTGACCTTTCAGTATCTCAGGAAATCATGTAGTTTTAGAGTCTTACAATAATGAAAATATTTCCTTTAAGCAAAGTGTTCAATTTTCTCATTTCACTTTTTTGTCAAGTTAGTATCCAATGTTCCTAGACTGCACTAGGAAAAAAAATAGAAAAGAAAACAGCTTACTGTTGTCACTAAGCATGTGCTGACTAGTTTTCTCCCCATTCATTCATTCAGCTAATCTCTCCTGAGTCTACTCACCGGTACACTTTTTGGTTTCAGAATTACAGTGCCTTCTGTTCCCTAGCATTGTCAGATTGGTTTGACTGCCAGCAGACTCACTCCTTAGCCTCGTCAGTGCCCAGGAAGTCTCCGGCTCTCTGCTATACACCTGATCTCTGAGGAGCCTCAGAGAACTTCTGAGTATCCCTGGAGCAGATGAAATTGTCTTCCACTGGTTCTGTTCTTCATCTGTGCCCTGGTGCCAACTCACATGCTCCAGGTTTGTTCTCCAAATTTAGGCAGGGATAGGATTTGGAGAGTAAGAAATAAGAGAAAGTAACAGTAAAGGAAAGGAACCTGAATCTTACTATTTCCCTTTTTGTTTTTCTCAATTTTTTTCTTTTAAATATAGTACCTCTTTTCCTCTTCGGAACTAAAGCAAAAAGAAAAAAGGGGGGCGGGGACCAGGCTCTATCTACTCATTGTCCACTAATCTTATGTCTTATTCTTCCAATTCATATGACTTTTCAATCTAGAATGAGCATAAATTTCTTTTACTCTATTTAACATTCTGTTTCAATTTAAAGCTAAGACTTGTTAGTACAAAAGCAAGAGTTTATCCAGGAATTGTGACACATGGTTGTAATCCTGGCACTCTGACTGGCTGAGGCAGGAAGTTGCAAGTTTGAGCCCAATCAAGTCTATCTGATTGACTTAGGAAGATTGGCTCTCAAATTTTAAACAAATGAAATTTAGAAATGGCTAGGAATGTTGCTTTGTTGGAAGGCATAGGAGGTTCGGTCCTTAATACTGCAAAAGGAGAAAGGATGGGCCGAAGGAAGGAAGGAAAAAGGGAGGGAGGGATATTGGTTTATGAATAAGAGAGTAAATTGAAGACCATTTCAAAAATATTATCTCAATTATACAGGTACTGTTGTAGTCAGGGTTTGTAAGGAAAATAATTTAATACAGCATACATAATTTATAGAATTTTTTTATAGTAATCACCCAAAAAGTCAAACACAAAAAAGTTCAGGAAATCTGTCCACACACCAAAGACCCAAAGAACTCAAATTGAGGACCTGGATTCCATGGCAATATCTGCATAAGTCCAGCTGAAGACCTAAAGGCTGTAAGAATTCCCTCCATGAGTTCAACTGGAAGCCTAGAGCCCACAACAATGACTTATGCATGTCTGTTTCACAGATCTGTGTTGGGAAGACCCAAAGGTCAGTGATGGAAGCTAGAAAGTCTGCACCTGTGGGATGAAGGATCTGTGCCAGTTGACTAAGGGATTTGCACTAGAGCCAGAAAGCCACATGCAAGGACCAAAGCATCCCTGAAAAGTACCACAGCCATCCTCAGCAACAACAAGATCCCAGATTCCTTCAACGATGAGAACTGTTGAGTTCATATCAGGAAACCAGCATGACAAGCTTTTCCAGGGGATTGAATCAGCATACCATCTTTTCTCTGGAGTCAGGAAGTGATGCTCAAAATAAGGACCAAAACTCCCCCAAAATGAACTGCAGCCATTCTTTCAGTGACAACAAGGTCCCAAGCTCTTCTGAAAATTAGAACAGCCAAGTTCATATCAGGAGAGAAGCTTGAGAAATTCATCCAGAAGAACCAGCAACACACTTCTTCCTCTTAATTTTTTTTTTTTATGTTGTTGGCAACAATCCTCAGAGGGGCCATCCACACCCAGCACTATGCTGATTCAGTTCAGTTGGGTGTTTACAAGTTGACTACTGGCTGTCAATCCACCACAGGTATTGATGATGCGATGCTAAAAGAGACTGCACTGTTCAGAGAAGCAAATAACTGGTCTGAGAATTATGAAAGCTACTAATGGGCCTTGTCTCTAATATATCATTATATGTTTAAATTATTTTCATTAATCTGTTTTCTGGAAAAATGTACATTGTTATCAACTTTGATAATCTAACAGAACACTTTTTAGATCAATACTTTTGGGATTTTTCTGTTTACTAGTCTATAAAACTATACAATAGGCTTGATTTATTTTATCTCTCTTTTGGTTTGTATTAAATTCCATTGACAAATCTCTTATTTTGTATGCATTAATATGCTAATATGAAACAACACTTACATCTTTGATTTTTATTGTTATCTCTAAATGGCTAAGCTTAAAATTTAATCCTAGATTGCCTATCATATCTTCACATCTGTAACTTAATCTATTTCTACTTGAATAAAGATCCTTAAATTTAATTTTCTCAAAATTGAAATACAATTTTTCATTCTTGTTTTGAGTCTACCTGAATCTCTATATATCAATTAATGGCAACATAACCAGATAATTTGTAACCTAGAAGTCTATGAATTACACTTCATTTATCTTTTCTCCTTCACTGTTTATATCCAATGTGTCCTCTTAAGTATCTGTTTTCTCCACTTCTTCACTTCCACTGTTCTCACTGTAGTATTCTGAGTTGTCCCCACCTTCTGCCTGAACTTTTACAGTCGTACACCAGGTGTTCATCCTGTGTGGTCTTTTCCCTGCCACTAATTCATCCCATACACCGCAGCTAGAGTGCTCTTTAAAAATCTCCTGCTCTAAGAGCTTGTCCTTACTCAGCTTTTATCACATCTCATATTATTTCTATCTAATTCTCTGTGATAACCCATATTAACTTTTTATCACTTTGACCTCAAGATTTGGGGAATGGAATAATTTCTTTCACTGTTTCTGATTCACTCAAGAACCTCTTTCCCATAGCACATAAACCAGATTGAAATTACACTTCTGTAATTTCTTGCTTTGATGCTTGTCTCCCACATAATTGTTGCAAAAATACTGACCTGGGCTTTTATAATTGTAGTGATAATGCCTATGGTACTGTACAGAATGTGGTGGCATTAAATAATTATTTCTTAAATCAAGTAATAATGATATGATTTTACATTTCAATAAGTTTTTAATTTAAACAATATGGAGAAACTGAAGAAGATTGCATGGGATACAAGATTTATATGTTTGATGCTCCTCTGGTAAATATTAAATTAAATAGTTTCCTTTCCTTCTGTCATAAACATTGGAGAAAATGGTGACTTTCTGAAAATTATTTCCCCAAATAACTGGCAGTATTCATTGGGAGTATATGAAATATTTCAAGGTTAAATGTGAACCTTAAAATATTTCAAACATTTAAATTATAAAATAGTTTCATATGTATACATATGTAAGTACATGTGCATACACATATATACATATATATTTATTTGTATATATACACAAGGGGTCAACCATATTTACCTGTACTTTAAGTGCTTTGATATAGGAAAGTGCAGAATCAACCCCAGATTTTATGCAATACTTCAATAAATAACCTAAAAATTTCTGTATATTCTCCTTTTTTTTACTTGAGTAAATCTCATAAATACATAAGGAAATGATTACACTCATTAATTGAACTGATTTATTACTGAAAACTGGTTCAAGTGATAATTTCAAAGTATTTTAAAGAAGTATTAAAATTATTATATGAAATCTCAATGAAAATAGAATTTACACTTGAGAAGAAATGTAATGTTATGTAAATGATCTTCAGAAATTTTGTGAAATGGCATTTTCTACATTGTAAGACTAGGAAAAAATTACATATACAATATATTTTTTGTAAATCTTTACAATTCTATTACTGAATCATTCTTAATTTCATAGAAATTATCTTGCTTTTGTCTGAGGGTAAGATATTCAATAAAGATTTACAATAATATATAATAAGTTATTTTTAAATGTTTACTCTTACAAGTAGCTCCAATCTAGGAATATTTTCATATATGAAGATATTAACACATTGGTCTGTTATTTTAAACCAAGTAAAGTGACTTTTTTGGTAAGAGTCAAGAAAGCAAAGTTCATATCCTGTACCATAAATTTTAGTTGTACTTATCACTAAATAATATGATTTGTTCCTTCCAAAATTAATGTTAAATTCTCTATACATCAGTCTGATTAAAAGGTAGCATTTTTGTTGTCTTATGTACCTACATATGTACATATGCCAAAATTAAAAGATTATGGTATTAAAATGGATCTGGGAACAAGACAGTAATTTCCAAATTAGATTCAACACACTTTTTTTATTCCCAGAAGTAGACTCATTTACATATTTTAAAAGGTTGCACATAACTCTTACATAAGTAAGGATATGAAGTTCGCCTTCTTAGAAAGTGTTTTTCTCATTAAAAAACAAACCAAAAAAACAGATGCACCATTGCCTGTTTCACAGTCAGAGCCAGTCAGCAATGGCTGCTGCTGGCTCCAGGAAGTCATAAAGAGATCAAATGACTTCTGGGCCAATGGAAAGCCCCACTATCTAAATGCTTTTCAGGCCAATTTGAAGAAGTAATTAGACTTACTGGAATCTTGCGTGAATAATGCTGCAAGTACAATTGGGAAGTGCCCAGAAATATTGCTTCCAATACAGAAGAACTCGTCAGCTGGTTCTGATGGGATGTATGTAAACTTCAGGATCATAATATTAAAGTGGGTAAAACCACGGTGGCATCATCATGCATTAAACATGTAGCTCATTAACTTTCATTAGGTAAAAAGACAGGAACGAATCAACAGAAATATAATTATGTTCTATCTATCTTTGGCACTCAGCTTTTATAGTTCTTAATGTTGACAAATGACTGTAAATCTAAGGAGTTTACAGATAATAATTGAAAAGGCCTCAAAGAACAAAGAATCAATAAACACATGGCAAGGGCAGGCCATTGCAATGCAATTAGAGGATGTTGTGTGCATGCCTCTGAAGTGCCTCTAAATGAATGTGACTTCAGTACTGCTGCCAAATTAGTCCAATGTCCCACAAATGAACTGAAAACAAAGTGTCTGGAATACTTTGTCTGCAGTGCCACTTTAAAGTGACTGCTGAACTGTATTACTGAGATGATTTGCTGGAAATAGCATGCAAATGCATGCACCAAGAAACTGCATTTACACTTTATCTTATTTTAGTGAATAAAATAAGTCTGCTATTCATAAAAGTGTGCACATCACTAGATACTACATGGCACTATTAAAAAAGACTGAAAGAATGTTTTATCCAGAGTAGCATCGGAAACTGATTATGAAAATGTTAAAAATATGTATTACAAAGTTTTAATGATGATGAAAGCAAAAAGTCTGGAATAAACTGTTTTCTATTAATTATTTTGGAATAGTAAATAACATTTTGTGCTATATTCAATGCTTGAATGTTTTCTAGATTGTTTTCTTTTCTAATAAAAACCTTGTAAATTGTGATGACCTGACAATTCCAGTAATTCCAGTAATAAAACATTTGCATTTTTTATTATTTTTGCAAACTTGTATGCATGTCCATTATGTGCTAGATACTAATTGCTTTACAAATATTATCTCATATAATCCTCATAAAAATGTAGTGACATAGTGAGGTTAATCTCATTTCCTGTTAAGGAAACTAAGACAAAGTAACGAGTTTATCATCACAGAATTAGAGAGGAAAAAAGTCCAATGTAAATTCAGGCAGTCTTCTTTTGACACTGAGCGTGCATGTTGAACTTGTCCTTGTGTGTGTGTGTGTGTGTGTGTGCGCGCGCATGTTGTGTGTAGTAATCAATAATCAATACCACACATTTTTATAAGTTGTTTCCCTGCTTGTCTCTTTTCAGTGTTTTGATACTCAAGTTCAACTTCTATAGATGATTTTGGTGTTAATGAGTCTAGAATAAAAACCAGACATCTTCATTATAAGAATATTTCATAGATGATTTTGATGATGATCCTTTGAGAAAAATCCTTTGAGAAAAATTGACTTAGGTTATCATCATAATATTAAGCTCATTATTCTCGTTCCATTTTATGTCCATCCATAGTACCTTCTGTAACTGATTAAAGCTACATCAACACTCACTGTGATTCCAAATAGAGCAAGTTCAAAGATTATCCATATGGCTCACACTGTCATTTTCAGTTATCTCTAAATCTGATCCTTCATCAATAAAACTCTTTGATGGATATTATTTATGAATCTAAAGAAAGTTGTGAACCAAGTTCTATATAGATTTTTGTTAACAGAAATATTTATGAACATCCTTGTTTAATGTAACTAAGATGCATACTTTCCTAAGTATTTATATTCTCATATTAAAGATCTTTAAAATAACTTTAATCATGTTTATCTAGACTGAAACTTTATTTTTGGTTTTTAAATGAATTTTCCTGACTAGCATTACAATACTTAATGAGTATTTCCATTTTACAAAATATCTTAGAGTGTAATGATTGCAAATACTTTTGTTGAATATTCATTAAATATACTTTTCTTCTCAGGGCATATAAATCCTCAAAATGCAAAACATACACACTTTAAATTTTGACATAAAATACTCGTATTTCTAGAATAAGGGAGTTTATCTTCTTCAAGCACTCTCTCAAATCATATATAAACAGGAACACTGGCAACATTGCTGCTAAGAGAAGGACAGAGAGAACATCAAGAAATCCAAATGAATTCAAACCCATTAAATGTAATGGTGTGGTAAATCTCAGTGCACCATCTGCTGTAGAACACTGACACACTATTGGAATTCCACATCTTATTTACATAACATATAAGAACGTGCTAGTAGATTTGTATAGTGAATAAATACTGGGAAGCAAACTAAGTTTTTCCTATATCTACTTCTATGGATAGCCACATCTGCATAAAGTTTCATCTGAGTACCTGCTCTAAGGTGAAAGTTGAAATGTCATCTTACACAAATGTCAACAGCAATATTGCCAGTAATATCATTATAATCACCTAAGAAACAAAAGATTCCAATATCATTGTATGCAATGTGTAAAGTGAGAAATGTACACAAAGAATTATCTTTTACATCAACACATTGAAGAAATATGATTGTAATACTATAGTAGATATGTAATATAACTTACTTTTAACAACTAACTTAGTAACAAATTTTTAGAATGAATGTTTAGTTAATATTTGCTCAAAAAAAATCACAATTGCTGTAGTGATTATAATTATTGAATGAATGAATTCCATACATTTTGAAATCTATGTTTAACATAAATTCAAAGTTAAATTTAAAAAATGAACAACTTTTGAAAGAAACATAAAATCAAATTTTAATGTGGAGTAGTTTCTTGTTTTCAAATTTAAATTAAACTTTCTTCTTGTTCTTTTGCTTATACTCAAATATTTACCTTAAATATATATGAATTCTAAATCCTGTAAATGTTTTCCTAATTATCCTATACATAAATATAAAATGATGCTATATATTTGTATATGTTGTTGTATTATATATCTTTTCAATGGCTTTAATTATTTAGCACGGTTTTTCATGATGTATAATTCCCCTGGCTTTCTTTATGAACACTTTTCAGTTTAAAGGAGTTAAAGAGGAAAGTGACTTTTTTTTCAAGCCTGTATCTCAGAGATCATGAGAAGCAAATTTCTTCTGGAACCTCTTTCATCACCAGCAATGTTGAATAATTAAGCACTTTTGCATTTACATTAAGCAACCAGAATTTAATTAAACACAGTTCTCATCTCTTCAACTGCTCTTACCAAGCCCCCAGAAGTTGAAGAGTGTTGCTGTTGACAATGGCAGTCCACCAAGTGGAAAATTATGCAAAGAAAATTGAGAAAGTAGGAAAAATGCCAGGTCTGGTGCCTTAGGGAACGTGAAGTATATGAAAGTAAATACAGTACAGAATATTTCAGTTGTTGCTGTTGGCACTCTTCATGATTATATAATTGACTTTGTAAATTGATATATTGCATGTTTATTACTTATTATCAAATTGCAAGAATAGGAAACAATTTTGTTCTTGAATGAATGATGGCCCATTACACAAGTCCCATCAAGAATGTATTTGGCTATGTAATTGACCAGGGGAGTAAATTGAACTAATTCCAACACAGGCTTATAAACAATATTTATCTGCGATTACCAATAGTTACAACCAATTTTTACTATACAAATATTTCACATCATACACAGGCTCATTTGTTTTCTATATAATTAGAATTTTGCTAACAGGGACAAATAAAATTAAGCAGATTCTAGATTCACATTTTAAAGGCTGTAAAATCATGATATGACATTATTGCTTTTTAACTGATACAACATATTATTATTTTTTAAAAAATCAGTTTAACATTGTTATTTAACAAATGTCTAGCAAAATTTTAAATACTGGTCATAAGTAAATTTCTGATATTTTGAATAGTTAAGCATTTATTAAGTGCATTGATATTATAAAATACACAGTGACATAGAGGAAAAGTTACTCTTTATCCTCAATATACCTCCCAAATTAACAGTGTTTAACTGTTAAATGCATAATGATTTGAAATGTTACTCCATTATTACACCACACAGGATAACTTGTATCCAAGACTTCCAATCTAGGAATGTGACATTGTTTGGAGGAAGATTATTCTGAAACTAAGGACTATTAAAATGAAGGCATCCTGGATCAAGGTGGGAGGGTGAGAGAAAAAGCAAGCAAGCCGCCAGAAAGAGAGGCAGCTCCAATTCACAGTAGAAGACTCAGTGAAGACTCCTGAGCTCCACAACAGCCACCCTGACAGAGCTGTCATAAGCCTTTAAGGAAAAACCTTGAGCCATGAAGGATTATTCTCATGCCTTGAAAATAGACTTTTGCAGCTATATTTTTATTTTTCTTGAACTAGTGACTCCTTCATGCTACCCAATTTATTTGCTTTTGAAATAAGACTGTCTATTCCATGTCTGTCCCGTTGTGGAATTTTGGAAGTAGATAACTTGTCATTGCACAGGTCCAAAAATAGGGAATGATACTGATTCGGATTGGATCATGTCCAGGATCTCACTCATATCTAACTTAGATGGCTTTAAATGCATGATTTAGAAAATTTAAAAGATGACTGGTATATTTCAATGATATTTTGGATTTACTGTTGATACTATACAGGGTTGAGATATCTGAGGATGCTGGAATGGGATGAAAGCATTCTGTACGTGGGAAAAATGTGAATTTGGGGGATTATAGATAGGGAGAGTTGAATCATGATAGATATGACACTTCTGAAATTCTTTTAAGGTCATTAAAGAAGTAAAATTCCAAATCCCAGAAACATTTTACTCTTCTCTAATATTTTTAAATTCTTAAGAGCAGTAGACATACTAAAAATTTTTTATTCTACTTATATATTTTTCTCATGAAAGAGTTTAAGACAATTATGTATCATGAATAAAAGTGAAGCTACTCTTATATTTATGGCCCATGATTATCACTAATCTTGTAAAGTTCTCTCATTTTATGTCAATTTATTTCCAACTGTACCTCTGAACTTGCTCCATTCTTATTACCAAAATGATACTTAATATATTGCTATAAGCCCTAGGATTTTTATACAATTTTGAAAAATATTTAATTTTTTGCACATGCTCTTAAAAGTATATAAATTGTATTTCACTATATATTTATTGTCATTCTATTTCTTTTTCTCAGTATTTGATTTTAGTATCTCATTTAATATTCATATTGTTGAGAATATTTCTAATTCTCCTTTCCAAATGATGTATATTTTTATCTGAAGAATTCATCTACTTATTTAATTTATTCATTCTCTTTATACTAGGTTCCTAATTTACCTTGAAATCCTTACTACCACAAATATTACTGTTATAAATAGACCATTGTCTAAGATCTATACACAGGCATTTCTGGAGTATATATTCAATAGTGGAATGACTGAGACTTTGTGGGTTATTTTTGTCACTTTTTTTGCTGCTGGGTCAACACATCTGACACTCATGATTTAAAGAAGGAGAGATTTACTTTGGCTTATAGTTCAGAAGTTTCCATCCATGCCCAACAGGTTTAAATAAAAACAGTGTAGCAGAAAGGCCTGGGAACAGGAAAGCTGCCCGCATCACTGTGGCCAGAAAGCAGAGAGAGAGAAGGGAGGAGTTGAGATGGGGATACAACTTTGCAGGGGACACCCCCAGCACCCTATCTCCAATCAGGTCCTATTGACTAATGACCAATCTGATGCAGTGCCTCTATAATCCACTAGCCTTCCAAAATCCCCACCCCACTGAGCACAGAAGGCTTTGGGGACACATCTAGAAATAAATTATACCGTAGAATGAATGAAGAGGTATTGATTTAGAATGCATTGATTCTATAGATAAACTGAGAAGAAATTGTCCTTAGAAGTATTATTTTCTAATCTATGGACATGTTAACCACTCTCCTACTCCCCTATCATTTAAATCATTTTAAATTTATCTAAATAATGAGACCCAGATTTTTTGGTAAGAAATCTTGTATTTTTATCTGGAGATTGGATAATTTGTATGATACTGTAAATGCTGTTTTGAATTTTTTTACTTTTAAATTTTTGAAAAATACTATAGGAAAATGCAACCAGAAGTAGCCTCTGCTCTTCCCACATTGCTATAAACCTTGGGTAAGGAACTGTTCTGCATACCCTGTTGTATCCACAGAACAGATTACATATGCTAAGTAAAATCATATGGAGTGAGTGATGATTTTTCAGGAGCATTTATACATATATATTTGGAGAGCTTCCTTATTATTTTGTTTTCAAAACTATTTCTTCCAATCAAGCAGTATTTTTTTAACTGAAGAAATGTGTTACATATTACATTATGAGTATGCCTAATAAAATAATTTTCTGTCTCCTTCACTTGGAACCTAATAACCCAAAAGTTCCAATTGCTTTAATTAACATTTTCATATAACAGAAGAAAACAAACATGCATTCTAAATGGTCATGGATGTTAAAGTAAAAAATTCCCATGTCATTATTCAAATTCAATATCCGACTTTGCCGCTGAGGAGGACATAGCTAACTGGTCAGTGTCAAATTAGCTGAGGATAGAGGAGAAGAGATGTAGAGCAGACTGGGAAAGGAGGATTCTGTCTGTTTCCATCGTCATGCTTTGGAACCAGGTGCTGTTAACAGAAATATCAGTGTATTTTTTCTGATATTCAATTCAATCCTTCATCTAGATTCTTTAGTTTTCCTGCATTGGGTTTTTAAAGGATAAAAACCTAGTGCACTCTGGAGTTTTTTTGTTGTTGTTTGATAAACTGATAAATTATTGTTACTATTATTTCTACTATTCTTGATTTCTACATCAAGTTATAAAGTAATAGTCCGTTATAATCCTCTTAGTCATCATGGAGCAAAGACAACTTTTGACATTTCATTAAGTGAAATATTTTTCTAATGAAAGGTGTTTGCTTGTTTTTTATTAGGGCAATTTTCTTTGGCTTAAAACTTTGGAGATTATTATCATTTATAGTTTTGCATATTTAATTTCTCTGAAATTGTAAAACATCCAAAATTTTATGCACACAAGATTCAAAATATCCTGGATATTAAACAAATATTTCTGAAATCAAGTACAATGTTTAAGCTTTTCTAAGATTCAGCAACCTTCTAAAATTAAATTAAAACAAGACAAATTAAGCTCTGGAAGAAAGTCTAAAATGAATGTCTGAAAAAATTTGTAATTATCAAAATTGCAATCCAACCATAATAAATGGACTCTTCTTATGACATTTGAAAATACTATAAAATGATTACTTCTAATTTAGTGAAACCTCTATTAAAAGAGAAAAATTTATACAAAATATAGGATCACAGAAAATATTACAAGAAGAAAAAATAATGAAAATACCAAATCAGAAAGACATCTTTTTTCTGGTGGTATCACTTGAAATTTCTGTACTTTTTCCTTCACATCTTCAGACAAGTTCCCTGTTTTCTGACCTGAAGTTATAGATATATCTCTTTTACCTAAAAAGAATTTCAATCTTTCTTAAAATTGGTTTCAGTATTTTTAAAATCCTATCTAAATGTATTTTTTGGTAATTAAACATTTTGTAACTTAGAGATTCCCCTTTAGATTCTTCACAGTTGCTGCTGATTAATGGCAAGGATGTGGAATTGAGAAAAATTCCTACTTCTTTTTTTAATTTTAAAATGAAGAAAAAATAAAAACAATGATAAAGAATTTGGAAACAAAATAACAGAAGATTAACAATGGTTAATATATTGTGTATTCTATCTTCAAAGTAGTTGCTCCAATTACAAGATATAGTCATGAAAAAATAATCAAACAATGAAAGTACAAATAATTCTATTTGGTGAACTAATAGAGATTAGTAGCATAATTATCTGTCATACACACACACACACATATATACACACACACACACACACACAAAATCTTTTCTTTAAGTGTCTATGATATAATCATTCTACCACAATTATTACTGCAAGAACTTTAATGGGAGTGAAAATGTAAAGCTTCTTCTGAAGTGAGACACCCAATGCTGCCCTATATGACTATTTCTCAGCACAAAAGTTACACATGAAACTGAGTTCTTCTCTGCAAAAATATGCAAAACAAATTTCCTTGAACACAAACACACCTAACCTATACTCTTTGTTAATATATCCACCTCCTTGTATTCTAATAAGATTAGGAAATAATGTGTCTAACTCACACAGCAGCCTCTTCAGAATAAGCATTTAATAAAACATAGATAGATGTACTTTACTTCAAGTTTTGGTGTTTTGTTTCATTTTGTTTTGCGTTGCATTTGAGACAGAATCTGTCATTATGAAGCTTATGCTGGCCTCAAACTCACACTGTAACCCAGTCTGGCCTGAAACCTATAGTGAGTGATCTTCCTGGCTTAGTCTCCAGAGTCCTGGGATGACAGATGTGTGCCACCACACCCAGGTAGTGTCACTAAATCAGTTCTACTATTACTTTCAAACTTTATGTTGACATTCATACTCATTTTTTGGAACAATCTCTGGTAAAAAATGCATTTTTTCCCTGTTTGGTTTGCTTTTAGTTCATTTCAATCAAAGAAGTATTTAGGAGACCCATGCTTCTATTTTTAAGTACTAATATTTTCAACAAATATATTGTACTTAGTTCTGGGGACAGATACAGGATAAGATTCAAGTAAATGGGAGAATCCAAGATGGCCAACTGAGTGGTAGCATCATAGAGAGCCTCTCTGAAAAGAAAACAACTCAGATGCTAGAATCTAACAACATGGAGAAAGCCAGACAAAAGGAGAGGAATTCTCATGACCCAGGAAGAAACTGAGGAAAAAGAAAAAGAAAAAAAAAAAAAAAGAAGAGGCATGCACAGAGGGCTGGAGCTGGGTAGTCACTGGCATGTCTTAGAGTCAGGAGACTCACGATGGAACTGAGGCCACGGCCCTGCTGAGAGCAGGGGTTGGTGAGCTAGCCAACCTTGGCTGGAGGAGGTGCTGCGGCAGGGAGTAGAAACAGCGAGTCGAGCTGTGAGAACTTTGGTGAGTGCTGGGAACTGGATTCCCCAGAGCGGATGACCGGCTAGACGACATGTTGGATGGAGTTGGGCAGGGCCAGCTTGAATCAAAACCCGAGGCAGCGTCGGTTGACGGCTCCTGTTCCAAAGCAGATTGGTGGGATCTGCTTGAACTAGGCCAGGCCCCTGGTTGTAACCCAATAGCTGGGGACAAGGCTGTCCTTAGCCAGTGGCATCCTCAGGGAACACACAAATGTGCTGAAGCATCCACTGGGTGACTGATGTAGGGGGAGGGGCCAGCTCACAGCTTGCACTTCACAGATCTGCAGTGGACTGGGGGGCAGCAGTTCTTAGCCAGTGTGCTACAGAAAAACTGTGGGCAGTGCAAGGGGCCCAGAGACCTCCACCACCCACCCATCTGAAGGGGGCCGGAAACAATACAAGACAGAGAAACAGCAAAAGGCCTCCAACCACTGGACCAGGGAAAGTGAGTCTAGTAGAGATAAATGCAGAGGAGGTTGAGGGCAGCAAACATGTAATATCAGACACAGCCTCATCAGAAATAAAGAAATATTTGCATGACCTCATCGATGAATTTAAATCTGTAATTCTAACTCAGGTGAAGCAAGAAATAAGAAGACTAATAAAAGAAATCCTGGGTAATCCTCAAGTAGACACAAATGAAAGAATGGAGAAACCCAGAGAAAGGAGAGAAGCCTTTGATGAAGAATATAAACAAAATCTAGAATACATGAAACAGATCCAAAGAGAATATAAGGAAATTAAAAACTCCATTGAAAGCTGGCAAAATCTTTAAACAGAAACTAAAGACAAAAAGATAGATTTGCAATGTATGATTGCAAAAGGAAGAATCTCTTAAAAATAACAAGGAACCAGGAAGCAATGATACACAGGCTAGAAGATGACAAGAGGATTTATAACCTAAGAATAAAAAATGTGAATGAAGATGCAGTGACAAATACAAATGAAATAAAAAGTCTATTTACAGAAATAAGGAAAACTTCCCAAACATAGGTAATGGAAGTGAAATTCAGATAGATGAAGCATACAGAACTCCAGCCAGCTACAACCAAAACAGATCTACACCCAGACATATAATAATCAGGATCCCAGAAATCCATCACAAGAACAGAATATTAAAAGCAGTTTTCCTTTATCTATAAAGGAAAATTCATCAAAATCACAGCAGACTTCTTGATGCAAACCATCAAATCAAGAAGAGCTTGGAGCAATATATTCCAAGCCATGAAAGAAAAAAACTTCCAACCCAGATTGATGTACCTTGCAAAACTGTAACTAGAAATTAATGGATAAAAAAGATATTTCCACAACAAAGAGGAACTGGGGAAGTTCGTGACCACCAATCCAACCCTGCAAAGAATGCTGAAGGACATTCTAGAGAGAGAGAAGAAAATCACCAGGGTTCCAGGAATAATGGCAGAAAGGCCTCAAAGAAAGGGGCAGACAGTGGAATGAAGGAGAAAAGTAAACAAACAACAATGACAGAAAAACAGCATAACAGAGATTAGACAGAGAAGATTGGTTATACCACTGTTTTATAATGACTGATTTTATCTGAATCTGGTATGCTTGAGAGTATCAAGACTGAGAGTAGAGGTAACTAATCTGAAGATGACAAGATTTAATAGTACATCCAATTTGGTTTGATTATTAACTGCCTTTGAAGTCCTATAATATCTCCAATGTTTAGATTTTATTAATAATGTAATGCAATGCTAAGTTTAATTATACTATGTTTGATGATATAGACAATTTTATTGAAAACAAGAAACATCATAGTAACTACCGTAGATCACCTAGTATTGTGGTTTTATATGTCCTTTTCATTTCGTGTTTCTCTAGGAATTTGTATTGTTGACTTGTTTTGATTTCTCTCCAATACAGAAAGGCTAGGTATACATGTAGAGACTTATACATGTGTAGAACTTCTAAGTAGTTTATGAGAATGGATTATAGTTATTGTAAAGAAAAAAGAGAGGAAAAGAAAGTATGCTAAAGGATATAACTGCATGTATGTTTAAGTGTATAGGATTGATAACCATTTTACTAAGTTTTTGTTGGATAGATTAACAGAACTGGTTGCAGTCTCACTGTTTAAATGTCCACTTTGAAGGCTTTACTTTTGTAGCCTGAACAACTACTTCTAAGAGGAAAATATGTAATCATCAACTAGTGATTTCTTACTGGTTGCTATTTTTGTTTTTTTGTTTTGTTTTTGAAATTTTGCATTATTTCTACCCTCTTTCTCTTTCAATTTTTTTCTTTAAATAAAAAAAGTTAAGATTCAAGTATATGAAAAATCCAGTGGAAATAAAAGATATTTGCATAGTTAACAAATTGCCTTAAAGTTTAGAGAGAAACAAAGGTGCAAAAATTTCCAAGATATGAATAATAAGAATACAAACAAGGATTTGACCTCATGTAAATTAAAATTTGGTAAAAACTAATACAATCATAACATGATGGGCTGACCAAGGAAATATATATTTATTTATGAAAGAGAATTAAATGTAAAATGAAATATTAAAAAATTTTATAGAAACTTTTATTGACATTCATTTTTGATCCATTATTCAAAGAATTATGCTAAGTAACATTTACATTAACAAAAATGTTACCATATACTAATATACATTCTATACAGAAGTAAATTTTTGTTAACACACATGTAAAAATGTAAATATATGAATAAATAGAAATATTAAAATATGAAGAAATCATTATCCACACTAAAGAACCAGAAATCACAACAAGACAAATGTAAAGTTTTGAAAAATAACATTTACATAATTACAATTTAATTTGATGTTTTTAATTTTTATAAGTAATAATTAAAATATAAGTAGCTTTTGTCTGGCCCATTTACTCTGTTTCTTAGCATTATCAAATATAATTACAATTTCCAATCCTAAAATATAAATGTTCCAGAATTTGAATTATTAATCCAATCTATCAATGCCTATATTAGAACATTAATGAAATCTACTGATGCCTTGATATTGGTATATCTATTAATACCTTAGAATGTACACATTATTTTTCAGCTGTTAACATAAGTAAGTTTCATATCCATATTTTCTCTTAAAGGAATATATATATATATATATATATATACATATATAATACTAGGTACACAAAACAAATTATATGTATATAATGTATGTGTACTAATAATATTCTTATAAAACATGAACATAAGTGCAACTTTCATTTTCATCCAGTCCTGGAGAATTGCACTTAGGTGCAATTATTTTATTTTTGGCTTATTTTCACTAAGCCAAACTATCAGGGATTTGACACAGGACCACTGATCTGCTCAGAGGTATGACAGACAAGGTATGTATTTTAGTTACAAGGGGCTCCACTGTGGTCAAAGCCTATTAAGGATTAAGACCTCAAGGCACGGTGTCCTTGGTCTTTATCATGCACACAGCCTGATTAGGGGGCATACTGATGGGTTACTGGAAGTGGTGGGTGTGAACTACTGACAAGGTCAAGGTTCAAGAACTGAGGAACAATGCACTTTTGGAAAAGCACACAGGAATAGATCATGGTTAAGTAGGAACCTGATTGTCCCACAACTGTGACTATTGAGCAGAAGGAATTCACATGAGTCAAGTCCTCAGCTGCCATGTTATCTTGCTTTGAGGCCCCAGAAGTTCACACAGTTTTCTGGCTTCACCCTGAGTCATGGCCTGAAAGAAAAACCTGTCCTTAAGCTAGCTGCAGGTCTCGCCACAAGTCAACTAGGCCTAGGACAGATTCTTGATTTATTCTTGTGCCAATTTATTAATATTAGTTATTTCCTGCTCTGTCTCTCAGCAAGTTGGTCCTCAGCACCAAACTCTTGTCACTTTTTTAAAAGTAATATTTTTCATTTTTGAGACTGCCTGGTTAAGTTGCTACTTGCAAATGTTATATATGAAAATTTAAATACTTTAATGTTGAAGCCAAACAGCAGTTAGTCGTTATAATTCAGATTGGAAGAAAAATGAATTTATTTTAGACAAAGATATTCATTTTCAAATGTTACAATAACTAGTCTTTTGTCAGTTAGACCACTGGGGAAAACATGACAAATTTCCAAGCTTAAATTTCACAAACCTTCAAAAGTACTTTGGTTCTTATAGCAATGCTGAACTTTTTTTAATACTTACATTCTTCTTGGGAAAATCTAGTTTTTAGAAAGTTCATATGATTTTCTAATGACAAGTAAAACAAAATGATGATGCCAAGACTCAAAAAACCAGTATGCGTAGCTACAAGTCTGTGTATTTTTAAATTTTTTCCTGTTTCTTGATTCTGTGTGTATTGAATATTTCAAGTAAGAACAAGTGAAGAATTTAAATTGGATATATGTTGATCAATTTGTTTGTTAGACCTGTAGAACCAAGAAATAATTTGAAAATTTTATCTGTTTCAGAGATTTAGGGAAGGCTGAGGGGAATTTGGTAGTTTCCAATGTTTCTTTTTCAGACATGAAAATTTGGGATCAGTGTGAGGTGCTTTGACACTGTTTTGTGCTAGCATCAGTTTCAAAATACGTAATTAACAGAATAGCATTCATTACTCAATACTTCTAAAACACTATCAGTCACTTAAGACAAAATAGCTAAGATTTAATCTACATTTCTCCCTAGACAAATTGGACCTAAGAGACATATATAAAACATTCTGTGGCTATTGTCAAGAAATCAACCACTAACAAATGCTAGGGATAGGGGACCTGTGGGAAATAGGAACCATTTTCTACTGTTGGTGGCAGTGCAGACTGCTGCAACCACTGTGGAAATAAGTGTAGAGATTCCTCCAAACAATATGGTTAGAGATCCCATTTGACATAGCTATTCCCCTTCTGGATATCTTCCCAGAATAATTAACACATCCTACTACAGTGAAATATGTGCATCCATGTTTATAGCAGCAGAGTTCCTAATAGCTAAAAATTGGGAACAACCCAAATGCTTATCAACTGAAGAATTGGTAAAAAGATGTGGTATTTTTGTACAATGGAGGACTACTCAGTCACAAAGAGGATAAACTTGAGACCTTTATAGCAAAACAGATGCAACTTGAAACCATAATCATAAGTGAAATAAATCAGCCTCCCATATGTAAACATTTTATGGTTTCCCTGTGTGAGAAACTAAAAAAGTAAATAAGGCCCAAAATGTACAATAGACATTATGCAATGGGAAGAAATTGTTCCAAAGGAAATAAGAATTAAGATGAGGAAAAGGGGAAAGAATGGAAGGCAAAAGGGAACAAAATGCAAGTTAGTTATACTATAAATGCCTCAGTCCTTTGAAAAGGAAAGTTTATACTAATGTTGATTGGAGAAAATTTTAGTGCCCACATCTTATGCTCTGAATAACTACTGTAAGGTAAATAATATGAAATGTACTAATTATTATTATTCTCCTATTATTCTATTTAAAACTTTTTTTTTGTACAAGGGATTGAATTCACAACCTCATGCTTGCCAGGCAGGTGCTGGTGCCACTGAGCTAAATCCCCCACCTCTACCCTTTTTTCACAAGATAAAAAACAAAAAATATGTGTTTATATAATGTACATATAAATAAATATGCTTATATTCATTCATAATTTATTGCTTTATAAAAAGTATTATTTTATCATTCTTAATATATATTTGATCAAGTATACATTTGCTCTACCAAAATAAGCACATTTAACTTATTTCATTTAGTTACTGTGTTATTTGTTGTTATATTTTGTATTACATATATGCTAGAATTTAAGTATAGGCATATGTAAATTAGGAGGCTTTTTAAAATCTTGTGGCTCACCAATACTACCCTGATAAAATTTTTACATGAGTATATAGACAAGTGGACACATCCAAAAATGTCTGTATTATAGATTTTTAGAAGTAGAATGTTTGTAAGAAATGTTCATGTTTCAGTATTTAAGAAAGTGTTGCATGATGGTGCCCAAAAATGCAGTCATGTATAAGACTATCATATTCTCAATGCTTAACCACACTAGATACCAAAAATTGTAAATTTATTTTTACAAATAGTAGTGAAGTAATATTTGACTGATTTACAATTGCATTATCCTTGCATTTATTGAGTTGTACACATTGTTTTTATTTCAGACCCATTATTCTGTGCCTTGGTCATATTTGAATTTGCCCATTTGAAAATTTTGGCTGTGGTTTTCTGTTATCTTTTCTGACTTTTTCAAAATTATGTATGATAATTTGTCTCATGTTTTTCAAATATTTTCTTCCAAATAGCTCATTTTTGCTATCATTTATGGTTATATTGATCAGTTTTACCATTACTGAAAAAAAATACCTGAAATCCACAATTGAAAGAGGAGTTGGTTATTTAGCTCATTATTTCAGAGGATTCAGTCCTTGGCTAGCTGGCTTCCCTGCAGAAACATCATGGTAGAAGTGCATGCTGGGACAAACTATTCACTTTATGGTACTCAAGAAGTAGAGCACAGAGGAAGAGTAAAAACAAGAGATATGCCCTCTAAAGGCATGAGCCATGTGACTCACCTCTGACTGGGCCCCACCTCCTTACAGAAAGTGAAAGTCATCAGATTAATTTTTGATTAGTGCTTCACTGATCCAATAGTACATAAAGTGAAGTCTCTTAATCTAGTGAAGTTGATAATTGAATATTACATTCCACCCCTTGTCAATTTGATATATAAATACATCACCTTGTCATACTTAATCCCAAATACAGACAATAACACAGATATAATTCTGCCTAGCCTGTTGTAACTAACCTGCATACAGCTGAAAATGCACTAATTTATTCCACAAAGTCTCAATTGTTCTAACATTGCTTAAAAGAACAAACCTACATCTCCTGTGAGACTCAGGGCGTATTCTAAAAGTGAAGGAACACACTAAAACTAAAAAAGCAAATTACTTATTCCCAAACTACAATAGCACAGGGTAAACATCATTCCAAGAGGAAGGACCAGGAGTATGGAAAATGAATATGATCAAATCACTATAGAAATTCAGCTCAGCAATGATAATATCCTGTAGGTTCATGTATGGCTCTGTGGCTTGTGGTAGTAAAATGTGAATTCTGAAAGGTTTTGTGCTTCTCCACAATAGCTTTTCTGTTTTCAGCCTGCATGACCTCTCTCTTAAGTTGGCTCATCTTACAGCCTGTGGCTTTCCTCAGTAGACATTCCAGGTTTCTTTTACCTCTAAACCTCTTAAAGTTTCCGCTGGATTTTAAGCTTCAAATTCATAGCTTTGTGTATTGTCTTCAGGAGATATAACTTGTGGCCTCACTGGCATTCCTTTGAATCTGAGTGTACACTTCTATTACTCTACAACTCTTGCATTATGTGTACCAGGGAAAATACTTCATTACATGGATGAAGCAAAGATCTTCTGTCATTACAAGCAGTAGCTAGGTCCACTTGGGACTTGGCAGCAGCAGCCTCTGAAAGCCTGGATGACTGATTACAAAGAAATCCCCAGATTTGATCAGGTGTCCCACAGACTTATTTCTCACTTAAAAGTTTTGTATTCTTGCACCCTTGAGCCTAGGTTTGTGACCTTTTATTGATTTCTGAGACTCAGTGCATCGTTCTTCTAATCCTTATTCAATGTATTTGGTTTCTTTTTAATGCTGCTGCTCTCTTCAGCAACCACACCTCCTTTGGTACCAGCTTTATATTTGTTTTCTCTGGGTGAGACTTAAGTTCTTAAAATTTTTCTTCTTTCCTTTTTGCTGCTGGATCTCACTATCTATCAGTCTAAAAGTACCCAGTGGTATTCATATCACAGCCTGAACTCTGGGCTGCTTTGACATTTCCTCCATCAGATAAATTAGAGTTTAAATTCAGCCTCACAGTATGTATTTTTTTTTTTTTAAATCGCTACCAGGGATCGAACTCACAACCACATGCTTGCAAGGCAGGTGTTTATGCCGCTGAGCTAAATCCCCAGCCCCCTCACACTATGTCTTAAAACATGGGCAAAGTGAAGATGAATATAACATAATGAATATAACATAAATTGGCTCTTGCAAAATTATTCAGAGTTATTCCTCCCAACTGAAACCCTATGAGCCTGGGCTTTACTGTCTGCATTCCTATCAGTATTCTGGTCTATTGAGCTGTGGTCAGAATCATCATAAGCTGTATATACAACACTCTAGGGATTATGTCCATTAACATCTCCAAGTCTTCTGGTGGTTAGATCTCCCATGGCTTCTTTCTTAAATCTGCTTTGCTCCTCCCTCAAAGATTTCCTCAGATAATCCACATTCCTGGTTTTTCCAAACTTCTGGGGTCTCCAGTGTGTGTACCTTTGACTTCACACTTCCAGATTTAAACACTGCTCTCTTAGGGATATGCTACCTGGCCTCCCAGGCACTTCTAAAATCAAGATGGGAGCCTTTTTAACCCCATAGCTCTTGCATTCTGCATTCAGCTAAAATCAGTGCCATATAAATGATGCCAAGTTCTACTGCCAGCTGTAGTAGTAGTCAGACTTTTACTTCTCTTGACTGTAGAGGTCAAATCCTTGGTTCACTGGGCACTCTGAATCCAATTCTGAGGATCAAATTTTTTATGTTGTCACCATTGTGGAACATGATGCAGCCACCCGCATTCTGGGACATGATTATCTGTGGCTTTCTTCCCAAAGCAAAATATTTCCTTTTGAGGTTGCAAAGTGTGGGGACTTGCTGCAGTCCATAGCTTTACTGGAGCTTTCCTTCTGGCTTACCTCACAACATTTTAAATCATCTTACTAGGCTCTTTGCTCTTGATTTGCAACATAAATCTGGCTAAAATATATCCCCCACTAATAGTTTTGCCACTGCCTCAATATTAGAATACCTTGAAATTTCTTCGGCCAGATTAATTAGTCCACTGCCCTTAATCTTAGTCTCAGGCAAAGTCTCTGGACAAAAGTAAAATGCAGACAAATTTTCTGCCAAGCCATAACACACATTTTCTGTAGTCCAACAGCCAGTGCAGGCCTTCTTCCCACTAGAAAGCCCCCAGTCTGGTCTTCTGAGCTCTGACAAGAATCTCTCAGACAGAGTAGCCTGAGGTTCTCCAATACTACTCCTTGAGGTGTCATCTCTAATTCTTTCCACACCCTACCCATAAGCTATTCCCAAGGCTCTTGAACCACATCATCAGTTATAGTCACAGCAACAACCCCTCTTTCCTAGTACCAAGTTCTGCCTTGGTTACTTTTCTCTGGTTGCTGAGACAAAATACTCAATGCCCAAATTAAGGAAAGGCAGTTTTATTTAGCTCACAGTTTGTGGAGGTTTCAGTCTATAATCAGCTGACTCCAAGGCAAAGTGGCCTGGCACAGGGCAAAACTTCAAGGTGGTAGAAGGCACAAAAGTGACAGAGAAAAAGAAGAGGGAAAAGCAAACTTCTTTCCTCCCTTATTTCGTTTACCTCCCGCCATGATGTACATACCATCCACACCATCTCCCCACCCTCCTTTTGCACAGGCTCAAGATGTTTACAAAGTGAGTCCCTGGCCACCAGCTAAGTTAAATTTCTTAAGTTGACACTATGTACCACCCAAAACAGAAAAAGATGCATATACACAGAGACATAAGAAATTTAAATTCAAAATAGTTCTTCAGAACTTTGAAGATAATGAATCATTTCTTTCTCAATCCAAATTTGTGCACAAAATATTAGATATTATTTTGATTCTTGTCCTTTGTGTGTGTTATGAGTCTGTTTGATTTTCCCTGTAGTATTGTTTTATAATTGTCATTATCTTTGTTTTGAAATTTCACATTAAAATGTGTATCTTTTAACATGAAAATAAGTATTTTTTATCTATCTTATTCACTGTCTTATTGTTTTCTTAAGTGCAAAATTGATTCATGGGACTTCTGAGTATATTACTATGTCTTCAACCATTTCTGTGCACTTATGCTGCACATTAGAGTAAATTTTCCAGTTTAATGTCAAGATTATATTTTTTAAAAATGTTTTCAGCATAAAATGATAGTTTGAAATCTGCAATTATTTTATTGCACTTTCTGTGCATTTGGAATAACCAATATGCATATTTATTCTATGGACATTGTGTTCTTCAAAAATGTCAACATGTGATACTCACTAAATACTGAATTTTACTTCAAAATCCTTTCCCAAATTGTAGCATTAAAATTTTTTGAGGGTAAGTAAATGTGCATGTTTACCACATACATCAGCCAAAGGGCAATTTCTGTAAAGTCTAAATATCAAAAAAAGTCATTCTGTAAGCTTTGCCTCTTTCCTTATAAACTTAATTTCCTTCATCTGTCACTTGAATAATTTCCTTTTCTATATCAACACATTTGATACTTAGTCATATCTTAGTCTTTATTGCCATGGCTATTCTGGGTCTCATGGTAATGAATGCTTCGTCATGATTGCTCTCTTTAAAGCTACTGTATTTATTTAACAGTTTTCTATTTTTGTCTTTACTCTCTTTATTTTTTCTTACACTTACTTGCTTTGCTTCCTTTTCCATGGTATTTTCTTAGAGTACTGGAAGATTTTAGAATGTTTGCTTTTTTTTTTCTTCATTGTGTGTTTAATGCAAATGACACATTTCTTTAACCAAAACAGAAATTTCATTTTGCTTTTGGGAGTTTCATTCTTTCACTTATTCTTTATTTTATTTTTCAGATCTAGTTTTTCTCACACTCCAATTTTTACATTGGTCATAGAATTTTATCATTTTGGCTCTTCATTTTGGTTTTGTAATGCTTTCCTTTTAATTTAACAGAGTGATACATTTATACACAACCTGCCTTTTTGGCCTCATTTTATAGTTTGTTGGTAAACTGTTTAATACAAATTTTTAATCTTTTTTATAATGTTAATTTTTAAAATTTCACAGTCTTGATTGATAATATGGGGAACCAAATATAGTATTATTGGCGTATTTGCCTTGAAAGTTGGTGTTACTACAGATAGATAATTTTTCTATCTGTAAGATGTAAATAATTCATGTGATATTTTATTGTTTGCTCTTTTAGATTTAAATTTAGATGCAATATTTTATAAATACTCAGTATTATTTTCCTCACTGGAAAATCAGCATAGCAAATAAAAGATAGAAGTCAAATTATTGTTCAACATAAAATCATATATATATATATAGAGAGAGAGAGAGAGAGAGAGAGAGAGATTCATTCTTTCTTATTAAATTTAAATCTCTTAGAATGCAAGAATCACATTTAATTTTTTTATACACATAGTATGCCTATATTATGGGGAGTTACACATAGTTGATTGTGTTGGATAATTTTGTTCAAGCTGTTCTATTTATGGTTCTTATATTCTTCCTCCCTTCACTGACTCCTGTTCTTCCAGACCCAGTTAAAAATGTGCCTCTTGCAGATTTGCTCCTCTGTTACCTAACTTCCATTAATGGTGTACATGTAGCCTGAACTGTTCGTTTCCGTCTATGGGCTGTGTTTTGGCCAGGGCACTATTCTTTCACTTGGTTAACTACATTGCATTATGATTATATCTCCCACCCATGTCTGGGAGCATCCCGGAATAAATAGCTTTGTGTTTCTTGGGCCTATCATGCAAATACCTCAAAATGCTAATCTATCTCCTTATCTAGTTTATAGGTTTCTTGATAGCAGAGATTTGGTTTTTACCCTTTGTTTTCGTGGCACATAACTATTGCAATATTTACATTAAGCTATCACACTTTAATATTATATTAATGTATACAATTTCTTTATCTCACTACAACAAAGAGAAGGTAAATGAAAATGCAGATTGACTAAATGAACTCCCCAAGGTCACACAGTTAGTATTGTGGCAATATTACAACTGAAGAATTTTAGCTCTAGATTTGTGCACTTAAGTACAAGCTAATAGCATAGAATGATTATGCATCCAAACAGTGTAAATCATACTGTGAATAGTCAAAGGGACTTAAACAATTTTGTGCAGCATTTCAGTATTTAAAAACAATAGTTCTATTTTATAAAGGGAACTGGATGAATATATGGGTTTTTATGATATTTGTAGACTAATAAATGGGTATTTTAAAGAATTTTCATCCTTAAATGTAAGGAGACACTTCTCAGTGCTTAAACTGGATATCTTCATGTAATAATGTTATACCTCCAAAGGTAACTGTTGATTAATTAAAAGACAGTAACTTGGCAAAATTTACCTTTAATAAGCAGCACATATCTCAAATACTTTCTTCAACTTTAGGTTAAAATTTCTTTATTGTTTGAATTTATACACATAAGTGATCAAATCAGTATTAAGATTAGAACACCAATGAAGTTTGTATGCCATCAAAACAAAGAGTTTTGTCTTTAACCATCCATATAATTGTAAAATATGTGAATTTGAAATGTTTAAATGCTACCTTTTAATCTCTATATCTGTAAATATTTGATATTAACTTTTATATTTATTTATCCATGTGTTATTTGGAAATGGCACACATAGAGCAACATATAAATGTCTGTTTTTATTCTGACAAAATGTTGTAGTATGAATTTTGAAAATGCTGCTAAACATGTTTAAATGGATGCTAAATCAAATGTTTCCTTAGATATCAACTTACTAACTCAATAAATTAAGACCTGCAAAGATCATATCCTTCAACACACACATACATTCAGTATGTGCTTTGCAGCATGCAGAGGTATTTCATTCCATCCTTTCTAATTCCTTGTGCATTGAAGTAATAATACTATGTATATCCAGGTTTATTTCACTTCCTCTTTTCTCTTCTCAAGCATTGTCATAAAAATAAATGAATATTGTTCCACTGTGCACGCTTTTACACTCCTCATGATGAGAATGGATTCATGATAAACCATTTATTTTCTTTTCTTCTAACAATCTTTGTGGCAAGAATGAGATGCCTGAATTTTAATGCCTAATATGATCTTTGGAAGACTATAAACTTTTAATAGTCTTCACACATAAAGTGAGCAAAAGGATAAATAGCAGTAAAGTCTGTGGTTTGATCCCAGGAAATCCTGATTAATAGTCTTCAGATTGTGGTAGACCACCTAAATATTTCCTAGGAACAATTGGTTCACTTTATTGCCAAATAAATTGTAATTTAAGATACCAGCCTATAAGCAAATAAAAATCTAAATGAGTGGAAAAAAAGAAAACATTTCTTTATGTGACATAGCATGTAGTACATATTTCATTTTACTATCTCTCTGCGTTGTCTATTCCTGTTGATCTCATGTGATGAACATAACAAACTTAAGGCTTTTCTTCAGACTCGTCTATCTGTGAAATTTCCTTCACTAAATATACCTTAATACAAGGTCAGAAATATTCAATATTGTCTTCAAAATCTCAATAGAAAATATCTGTTTTCAGTAATAGGCAAGAACGGACTTCAAAATCTCTTTGAAAACCAACAAAAACTAGTCCTAAAACCAGTTTAGCAATGTTTATTCCTACTTCAGTGTTTAAGTAAACGTTACATGTTGTGATATTCATAGCTCTTTCAATAAAGCAATCTTTAAAGGACTTAACAAAAATGCATGTTTGCTTTAAAGTCAGAAAACAAAAGATAGGTGCAAATAACACTGTTTTGTTAATTTGCCTTTAGTAATTCCTTTTCAAAATATAAAAAGAATTTTATTACATAAAAGAAAGTTGAGAATATCATCTCTCTTGGAGTGACTAAACATTGTAAATGATTATTCCAGAATTGCATCTCCTTTTAAATGAAAGAGAGGAGAAAACAGTTTAAAAATTAGTTGCTATTGCTACATTATACACAGCCCCCTGAGCTTTCTCTTTTAAATCAGCATTCTGCTGTTAAATAATAAAAGAAAAGTCCCATTATTTTTCCAGCTTCACTTTGCTTAAAGTGATTGATGTAGAATTTTACTGCCATCCAATGGCAGCCATCTAATATAGCTCAAGTAAATGTCTAAAGCTTTTTGATCAAATTGCAGTCTAGGGAATTTAACTTATGTAGTATACTAGAACTTACATCAATACATCTCTGTTTGTTACACAGTAAGAAAGAAATATGACTACAGTTTCAATTTATTGTGTGTTCTCCAAATTCAATTTAACAGTGAATTACTAATATTGCTGAACATAATTACCTAAATGAATAAATCAACCTAGGCTACTCACTAGAGAGAACATTAGAGCATAATATTAATTTTTACATGCACCTCATCATATTAGTTTAAAAGGTTTCTTTTTACAACTAACAATCTTTTCCTACTAGGCAAAATGGTCTTTATTAAAAGACTGTTCTCAGCTTTACTTCTGTTATGTGGAAGTCATTTGAATTTTTACCTACTACTGTACCTCATGCAATTTCTGATTAACATTAAATTGCATAGCGTTTTAATTATAATCTCTATTTCTAAATGATTGAGTATTTAGATCATTTCTCAAAAAGGCAAAATAAAAATTATTTCTGATTGATACGAACAGATTGTTCTTTAAATATTCAAGCTTTTTCCTTAATCCTGATTTCAGGTAGAGTTGATGGGTAATAATCTAATTTTATTTGTATTAACATTAGAAAAATATATTTAGAATTATAGTAAATTGCTAATATAAAGTGGCTGAATAATTTTATGAGAAAATGCATTTCGTGACTGTTTATTTGTAAATGTACTGTGTTACAATTTTAAAATCTTAGTATAATAATCACTTTAAATGTAAGTCAAAGTTGGTAGCACTTGTCTTTGATCCCAGCTATTGGGAAGGGTGAAACAGGAGGATTGTAAACTCCAAGTCAGCCTGGGAGGTTTAGCAAGAGGCAGTCTCAAATTTAAAAGGATTTAAATAAAAAAGCCTAGGATGTAGCTCAATGTAGAGTACCATCGATTTTCATTTTCAGTGCCACAAAAAAAGTCAAATTGAGATAAATAATTGGCCACAGTATGAAGTTTTTCTATGTTATTTTATTCCATTGAATGTTTTAGAATTGTGTGTGTGTGTGTGTGTGTGTGTGTGTGTGCTAAAATAGCCTCAGGCTGTAAATAGCCTTAAACATCTGAGACCAATAATTCAGTGGAATGGAAACACACTAACAAATATATTTTAAATTAATTTGCATTATAATATTCAATTCCAACTCTCCTTTCAGTTAAAAATGTTACATTATTTTTTTCTAAAAGATTTAAAAATTCAATTGAAAATATTATTTAGAAAAATCCATATTCTCCTCATGTTGAGAGAAATTTTATAAAGGAGCTTCAAACATTTCTAGGAATTGGGGATCGAAATACATATTATGACGAGTATTTTCCTATATGAGATAGAATTAGAAGATTAGATGTTAAGACAATCACGGAAAGGGCAGCCAGGGCCACTGTGTGTGTGCTGGAAACCACAGAACAACCAGAGTAGATTTTTCGATATGCTACTAATTCACATATTTAAAGAAAATGCAGCAACCTTGTCACACAGGAACAGTGAAACTCAGTCATTAATCCTAAAAATGGAAAGAGTAAATGCTGAATGAATTATTCTCTCAATCCAATTTTTACTAAACTGTTTTGGTCTATGGTAAATTTGATTTCATTGTACATCTTTAATTATTAACCTACATTTTACAGCTTCTTCTATTATCTAATGCTTTTGCTATGGCAGTTCAGTTTTTAAAATTTCATAAATTTTACTATCCTAGCTTTGATATGGACAAGATTAGAAACTGAATTTCAAAGTTAATACTGTCAATAGAAAATCAATTGTTTAATGTGTCCAGATATTTTTAAAAGTTTCAGATAAATTTAATCTCATTCTCATCAAAAGATCAATTGTACCTATATTCTTTACTATATATTTATATAGTACAATTCTATGTATCAAACAATACATAATATAAAGTAGAAAAATCTGTGTAGTACATAGACAATAAATAATTATAGAGTATATTAGAGAATTTTACGTTTGATCTCCTAGTATTGTTTTATAAATAAGTTTCCATTTGTGAAAATTTTAAAAACTTCAATTAATTTTCTTCAGTTGATTGATACTACTCTACAAATTCTCTTTATAAATGAACAATACGGTATTTTGCTTTGCTACCAAACAAGCATCTAAGTGGCAAAAGTTAATATTTTCTCTACCTGCAAGTGTATTCAAGCAATTAGACCAGAGTGTAAACAGCATCTACAATTTCACTACTTAAAGCTCATTTGTAAATAAGAATATTTCCTTTGACATGATTTCTCTATTCCTCTTGTTTTTCATCCAATGTAGCAAATAAATAAGATAAGTAATTTTTTAATAAAATTTAGAGAGTTTTTAAATGTTTCAATTACTGAAACATCTTATTTACAATGATTTTAATTCCCTTTTCATTAGAAAGCATATTACAAATATTTAGTTTATTTAGAATGTGTTCACCAAAACTCAGTGAAATATATCATATTTCTAATATAATATATTGAGAGCTACAATAATTTGAAATTATATATCATATATTAATGTGACTAAAGCACTAGCTATGAATTTTTACAGAAAAATATTTAGTGAAGTTGCAATCACTTTCACTAATACAGTTACACAGTTTTGTATTTCAAAGTAAGCCTTGTGTCTATCTTTAAGAAATACCTATTTTAACATGAAACTAATGTTACGTTCATGTAGAATAATGGTTTGTTTAGGAACATCGATCGAAAATGCCATATATCCAAAGAGATACACCCTGGTGCACTCCATAGTTGTATATCTTTGATGGTACAAATGTTTCAGACATTTAGATATTATTTGCTCTTTTATCGAATAAATGTCAAGACAAATGTTTACTCTTACATTTATATTACATTTTAAAAATTGTTTGGAATAAAATCTTTTTTTTTTTTTGGTAATTAAAGCTATGGTTGGTTGCAATCCTCTGTTTAATTCTTTCCGTGAAAAAAAAAAAATCTCACACCCTGGGTAACAATTCCTATGGCATGACACAGAAGTTCCCACAGCTTTCCAATTTCATCAGAGATGGAGAAGCCCATTATGTTTCTGCAAGACAGCATTGCTGAAGGCTTCTGCCAGCCATCTAATAAAATGATAGCATTTTGGGTTAAGCATGCTAATATCAGATCATATCAAACCAAAGAATTTCAGAAGCACAGAGCTTGGTCTTTCGTCTCCCAAAGAGAGCATCAAAATCTGATCAAGATAAAAGCAAAAACTTCTGATGAATATATACTACATGATTAAAACCCTAAGTCCCTATGGTTTAAACCTTGAAGGCATTTTAATTATCTATTAACATCTTGCTATTTCTGGAATTCTGACGGAGAATGTTTCTGACATAGTATTTCATGGAATGTCCTTTTCTCATACTGAGCTGCTTTTATAATCCAGATGTAAATACAAAAGCTTGCCTTTCATCTTTTTAAACTCCATCACATAAAAGGAAAGGTAAAAACTCTAAAGATCACTTTTTTTTCATTGAGCATCTTGTATATAAATAACATGTGTTACAAAACTAATAACTTTGCTTATGTATAAAAACATAATTATTTTTCTTTAAATTAGATACACTTGGTCAAAAGTATACTTTACAATTCTTTGATTGTGATGATTAAATTTCTTTGAGAAAGAGGAAGAAGGAAAAGAAATGTAGATACAATGTACATTGAGATGTTTCCTTCTTTTAGTGTAATCATTACTTAAAATTTCTGCTAACCTTTTAACCTGACCAAATTATATATACTATAATTTTTAAATCTCCCATAAGATTCTAAAACAGTATTTGTTAACTTAATTTTAATTTAAAATAATTGACTCAACTGAGTTTGATTCTAGATAATCTAAATTACTCTAAAACTTTGGAAAAATTTTATGGTATCATATATTAAGGGAATTAGTATCATATTTTCAGATATTCAGAAAAATATTATTTACTTTTTTATAAGCATAAAGGTAAAATAAAATAAATATGACTCATACTTTTTGCTACAGTCTAATTTTTCTTCCAAATTTCTGTTATTCCTTTATATTCTTACCATGAGCTTTGGTCGTATCATTGTTTTTCTTTGTACTTCCAGCAGCTCAGTTTTATAGTTTTGTAAGTATATGTCATTTTACATTTGAAAACATGAAAAGTAAACCATGATACATTTTTATATTAATCTTCATATCCCATGATATATATCACTTTTCAATTTATAACCATGATTATAAAAACTTTTTGTGTTTTATTTTAAACTAGGCAACATCATGTAATATTTGTTTCCAAAATATGCCTCATTTATAAATGGATTTGGACAAGAAAGACGCTTTCATTGGAGCTTATCAACCTTATGGCCCTGATGGTTACTCATAGGAGACAGATTTCATCTTAGAAGGGGGCATTTGCTAACTAGGATTGAAAGCATCGTGGTGGTGGCATGCTCCCAGATTACCACTCGAGATCCATTGCTGGCTGATCAACAGAGCAGCTTTGATTGCAGTTTTACAAAGCCAGGTTCCTGCTGTCCTGGCTACAAGATTTGTTTTCTTTTATTTGTAGCGAGTGAGGAAGTGATGTTTGAATTTTCTACTTACTGTTAAAACTTTAAGCTAATTTTGAAAATGGAAAGAATTTCCCAGAACTAATTTTTTTCCACTTAGCTCCCTCAAAATGGAAACCAGAAATAGCAGATATGATTGTTTTGTTCATTTTCCATCCAATAACTGCTGAATTGAGCTCCCTTTTTAATTTCAGAGTGACCTCTGAACCAAAGCAATGAAGTAAGCAACATTCACAGAACTGAAATCTTTGAAAGTCGGTTCCAAGACATTTTGCCTGACAGTCGAGACCTTTGTGCATCTGGTCAAATTTCCCTTCTCTGTTCAGGATGTGGCTCATGTCACACATGCTGTGTAATCTTTTCCATCCTTCTTCATGTGATCTAACTCTCTCTGGCATTGAAGAAAATGATGTGGAAGAGTACAAAATATTATCTCCTGGAATAATATATTTGATTGCAAAGTAATGTAGAAAATAATGGAAAACAGGATAAAAAATGTGTTGAGTATTAAGATATTTGAAGGACAGTTTAAAGTTTTAAGACAGTTCAGACTATCTGCTGTAACCAAGCTTGATGGTCCACTCCTGTTATCCCAGCACTTGGGAGGTTGAGGCAGGATTGCCACGAGTTTGAGACCAGCCTGTTCAAGGTCAACCTGAGCTATAATGTGAAATAAATAAAAGAATAAATGAATAAATATCTGCTGTCATATGACAATTGCTTGTCAAATACTGTATTTTACATTTGTATATTGGTCTCCATATGACAATTATATATTGCTACCCAAATTCTAGAAACTATTCTTGAAAAAAAAGACAGATAAAATTAATAATTAGAAACATGCCATTAATTAATAGAACATGAATCATTGCAGTGATATTAATTGTTAATACTGAAATATTAATGGATAGTATTTTTCCAGTAAGTCATTGTAGACACAGTTTCATTCAACTTGGAAGAATATTTCAATGGTTAAATTATTGGAAGAGTAGCTTTTTTATTAAATATAACTTTTATAAACTATTAATTGTTTCATCCAAGTTTATCCTCATGAATAACATAGTAAGAAACATTTCTCACATGCAGATTAACTCTAAAGTTCCAAAGTGTGTGCATATTAATTTATACATCATAAATATTTAATGATTAACTTGTAATTATTAAACATGTGAACAGTAATACATTACTTTTTTAATATATTACTTTAATATTTTATTATATAAAACACTTTTAAGTTAACAGACTGGCATTTATTATTTATTTACTTATTTTTTTTCAATACTGAGAACTGAGTATTGAACCCAGGCCTCAAGGATAGTAGGCCACTGTGATTACCCTGAACCTCTTCCCAAACCAACACATATAAATAGTTTTTTCAGTTTGATTTTGTTTTGTTTTCTATCATGTCACAAGATGCTAGGTGTACATTGGGAATTATTATGTGAAATTGTGCCTAACTAAACCTTGAGAAAACGTTTTATATACACAAAGGACAGAAGATGACTTACTTCAAGATTGTTCATTATCTCTATGTGGTTTCTTAGCATAATCCTGGTAATTTGCAAATGAGGGTGGGCTGCTGGGGGAATGTGCTTTATGTCCATTGGTTACAATTCCAGAATTGGTCCTAGTATCACTCATCTGGGTCATCCATGCCTTATAGACAGTAGTTGTTCTGGGCTACCTAAGAGTATCTAGAATCATTGAAGTGTTATAAATGACCAGTCTGCTTAGAACAATGTGTTCAAACCAAAAGGTATTGTCTATTGTGAGTAGCTATCTTTTCTGTAAAGCCAGTTTAAAATTTGTTGACTAGTCTGGAAGTTTTTATATTCATACATAGTATTTAGTGGATGAGTATGAGTAAATATTAGTTATATACTCAAATTTTGCAGGTTTTTTTCCTAATATTTCAGCTGAATCTAATTTTGTAGCATCAAGTATTCATTTTCATTGGAAATGAATTTTTTTTCATTTTCCTTGAAAGAGTAGACACAAGAATACTAAATTAAAACCTACTGGACACAAACATGGCTGCCTCGAATAACATACCACAAAGGTTAAAGTGTAATCTCCCATTTAGTATCTCATAGTTCTAAGACCAGAAAAACACTTGCAGCCTAAATATTTTTCTATTAGAAAATGCGGATGTGCATCTAAACATATCTATATACATGCAAATAACTCTCACCATAGCTATTACTAAAGCAATTTATTGAGCACCTACTAGACTCCAGGTATAAAAAGTATAAAATCATTTATAAAATAAAATAAATTTAATCTCAGGCATGGTTTTATTAGGCTGCAAGTTTAGCAGAACTTGCTTTTAAAACTAAGAGAAAAGAAACTAGACATTTATTTTAACAATTGGAAAGAGTATTGATCATGAAAAGTCAGTTACATTTTCATGATTTTCAAGTGAACAAAGATCACTTCCTATCTCCAGAGATGAATACTATGAAAACAGTATACACTTATTTTATTAGGAATTTGGGGACTAGTAAGAAAATCTCAAAGACTGTTTTAATTTGGGAATTAGAATTCAAGAGAATGATTCTGATTTTTTTGTTATTGTTGTTTGCTTTGTTTTTATTTACATCAGTATTCACAGTACTTTTTATTCTTTCTTTAATATAAATTATGACAGGAACTTCTAGTTCTTAAATTGAATAAGGTGAGAGATGTCCAGTGTTAGATTATTTATTCACCAACATTTTGACGGGCACTTTATTTTGCTTAATTCTGATAATAAGCCTATAATGTTTATATGGTACTATTTATTCACTCAATATGCAATTATACAGGAGGTGAAGTTTAATTTGAATTAGTAGTACATTAGACTTAGTAAATAATTTAGTGAGTTCCCTTGAGAATGATCTAAAATGCCAGCACCCACTTGTACTATATGTATGGTCAATATTATTTTCTGTTAGAGACTCATGATGAGATTACAGAGAAATTAGAAACTAATTAAGCATATAGAACCAAACTTTTTACTCCCTAGTCTACTATATCCAGCCTATTACTCCTCCAGGAGCTTCTTAAACTTCACTTTAACAAGCAGAAGAGACATTATGGAGACAAATGTATCAACAGTTCTAATCCATATTTGCATATGATTAACAGTGCAAGAATAAAGCTCTGTCTGAAATATCCATTGCTGTATGTACTCCTTTTCTTTCTGAAATTTACCTTCTTTGATTATTAATTAGTGAATGATAATGTAAACTTATATATTGTATTACCTTTGATATTGAAAAAATGAATTGAGGAACAGTTTGAATTAAAATTTAAAAACTCAGTATTAAGTTAACTTTACATGTTTAAAAGATGGTATTCAATTCCTTTTTAAAAATACATTGCTAAATCAGCTAACAATGCTCTCAGGGAAGATCTCAGGAATTAAATTCATGTGCAACTGATACTGATTTGCTCGACAATCTTTAAAGTGATAACATCCTTATAAAAACATGCAAGTTAAATAAGGACCAGTAGAACCAGAGTTACATGATTTATAATATAAGAATAGCTTTCAGTTTGCTCATACTTATTTATTTTTATTCCGTATACATAGGATAGAACTTTAGACCAGGATATGAAAAATTAGAAGTGGCAACAATGGAAAAGAAAGCAGACTAAACTCCTTCAACTGAGTCCTGGCACATCCGTTGCTTTTTTGCTTTAAATTCATACCCCTTACCCTTTCTAACACCCTCTCCTTGAGTTCCAGCATACTGTGCTTTATATCTTTTGCTTTTCCAGTGGTTTTCAGTTTGCACAACTGTTAAGTGGGTTGTGCAAAAGGGGAAATAGCTGAGTCAAATGCAATTCTCAGTTTGTTTTATTTTTACTTTTTATTTTTTTATTTTTGAAGACAATAAAACTAAATCAGACATAACAAAAGAGACTCAGTTAAAACAAAGGGATGAACATAGTACATGAATTAAAATACAAAATGATTGGTAACATTTCTTGTTATCTTCAAAAGAATTGCCCATATCATCAGGCATAATAAAATTGAACAAAACATTACAGAACAAAACCGGTAAAAACAAAACAGTGGAGATGTTATGGGACTTCAAAAGAAGATAATAGTCCAACCAGAGTGGGTATTATAGTGAATGCTATTGCCATCAAAGTAATTGCTTATGCCCTCAGATTTGATTCTATCATACAAAAAATAATCAAATAAAATCAGTCAAAATAAGACAGTGAAGCAATACAGGGCTTGAAATCAAGTTAACAGGAAATCAAAAATGGCTATCACAGTATATCCTGCTATCTTTGGAATAGCTGCCCATGACATCAAATCTAACATAAGTAGACAAACTGAAACAGAATAAAACCAAACTAAACAGAACGATGAAAACAATGTGGGTTTCCAACTATGAGAATAGATGAACAATGGCCACTGCCTTCCCTTCTTATGCAATTCCTCCCCTTTCACTTTCACAGGATGTATTGTATATTTTGGATCCCACTAACTCTTAGCTTTTATATAGAGAAGAAGCCCTCTACTCACCTGATTCTGAACCTTTTTACCCATGAGCATGATCAAAAGCTGTATCCATTTGTCTAAAAGAGCCTCAAGGTTTTCTTTCTTTATGGCTGAGTAGTTTTCCATTGTATAAAAGTTTCTTTGCTTTCTAACCTATCTGCAGCTGATGGGCAAGCTAGCCCCACTTTGTTTCTGGTTCCCTGTCACATAGAGCATTTTTTTCTCATCTTTGACTTTCAGTCCATAAGCCACCTTTTGGTTAAAATGTATTTCTTATATAAAGCATATTGATGGACTCTATTTCCTGATCCACTCTGCCTGTGTGTTTCTTTTTATGGATGAATCGAGGCCATCCATATTAGTGATCATGGCCAACATTCTCTGCCTCATCTCTGTCATGCTATTTTCTGCCATTGGTTGTCTACTTTCCCCTTCTGCCCTGTTCAGTGAGCCCCCTCTGCTGCTGTTCCTGAAACTATGGTCTTTTTTCTCTCTCTCTAGAATATCCCTCAGTATTTTTTGTAGAGTTGGTTTGGTGGTCATGAACTCCCCCAAATCCTCTTTGTCATGGAAGGATCTTGTTTCTCCATTAATTTTGAGAGATAGTTTTGCAGGGTACATCAATCTGGGTTGAAAGTTGTTTTGTTTCAGGGCTTGGAATACTTTGCTCCAAGCTCTTCTTGATTTGATGGTTTGTGTCTAGAAGTCTGTCATGATTCTGATGGGTTTTCCTTTATAGGTGATCTGTTTCTTTCCTCTGACAGCTTTTAATATTCTGTTCTTGTGTTGAGTTTCTGGGATCTTGATTATTATATGTCTGGGTATAGATCTATTTTGGTTATAGCTGGTGGGAGTTCTGTATGCTTCACTTATCTGAGTATCATTTCCTTTTCCTATGCTTGGGAAGTTTTCTTTAATTATTTCTGTAAATAGCCTTTGTATTTCATTTGTGTTTACCCCTGTTTCTTCACTCACATTTTTTGTTTTTAAGGTATAGATCCTTTTGTCATCTTCCAGCCTTTGTATTGTTATTTCTTGGTTCCTTGTTACTTTTAAGATATTTTTCCTTTTGTGGTCTCAACTGCAAACCTGTCTTCAAGGTCTGATAGTTTAGTTTCTTTCAAGCAGTTTTTCCAGATTTCAATGGAGTTTTTAATTTCCTAAGAATCTCTTTAAATCTGTTTCATGTATTCTAAATTTTTTTTATATTCTTCATTGAAGGTTTCCCTCCTTTTTCTATGTTCCTCCATTCTTCCATCTGTGTCTTCTTGAGAGGTACTTAGCATTTCTTTTATTATGGTTCTTAAATCTTCTTTTACTTGTAATAGTATTTCTGTTCTAAATTCTTCTATAACTTCATGAAATTGTTTCTTTATTTTGGTTATTGTTACTTGAGAAACTGCAGGTGCACAACTCCCAATCTCTATCATGCTTACATCTCCTGGGCCAGTACTGCTTGGTTTGGAGGCCAGAGACTGCCTTTTGCTTCTTCCTCTTGTCATATTTCTGGTTTCTTCTGGACAAGTGGGTAGTGGAGTCCCCAGCACTTCGTGCATTGGTTATCATTACTTTGAAGCTTATTGGTTAAGGATTTCTGTTGTTTGCTGCTATTTCCAGTCTGCTTGTGACTACTGGAGTGTAAACAGGGGCAGGGCAGGTTGGCTTCTCCCTTCTCTTCCAAGCTGGTTAACCACAGGGAGTCTTCACTAAGTTAGTATGTGTCAGTTAGGAGGGTTGGTTAGGAAGAGCTTTAGGGAAACCTCCGTGGTGGCTATTGGGCCAGGCACAGGGGCAGGACTTAATCCAAGCAGTTTCCACCAGTATTCTCTGCACTAGGAGTGGCTGAAAGAATCCAACTGCTGTTCTGGTTCTGAGCTTATCCTGCTTGACTCCAAAATTGTGCCCATCCTGCTTGACTCCCTGTGGGAGGACTGAGACCCCACACTCACCAGTTCTCTAGTCCGCAACTCCCCTCCACCACCAAGTCTCCCCACCGAGGCCTTCAAGTTTGCCAGCCACCAGCTTCACTGTGATCATGCATCTCTGGGATCCAATTGCTTTTCTCTTACAGTGCAACTGGTTCTAGTGAAAGTACAGCCAGCTACCGTCTTCTGTTTAAGTTGTCTTTTCTTCTTCTTTTTTTTATTCTCTCTGTGAGTTTCAATTCTCACTTTTAGTTTTTTCCTGGGTCAAGGGGACCCATTTCTTTCCTTCTTGTCTTCTCTAGATTGTTATATTCCAACATCTCAGCTGTTTCTCTCAGAGAGCTGTTTACTTTGCTGCTTACTGTTCCATCATCTTCCCAGACTTCTTCTTTATTTTTATTTTTTAAAAATTTTTTGTACCGGGGATTGAACTAACCATCTTATGCTTACCAGGCAGGCACTTGTGCTGCTGAGCTAAATCCCCAGCCCCAGTTTAAGTTTTTTGAGAAATGATTTCCATCATGGTTGTACTAGTTTACATAATCATCAACAATATAAGAAAAGAAAGATTTCCACACATATTTTGCAAAACTTGTGACTCAGTTTCTTGATTGTGGACACGGCATCCCAGTGGGTTTTGTTTCTTTGTTCGTTTGTTTTGTAACAGGGGTCAAACTCATGAGTTTATGCTTGACAGCCAGGAGTTTAGGTCACTAAGGTAAATCCCCTGCCCTCTCAGTGTTTTCATTAAATTTGCATTTCTCAAATGGTCAGTGATGTTGAACATTTCTTCATATATTTATCTATCATTTTTACTTCTGTGACATGTCCATTCATTTCGCTTGCCCATTTTTTGATTGAGTCTTTAATTTGAGGGATCAAATTTTACTGAGTTCTTTATATATTCTAGGTATTAGATCTGTCTGAGGAATATGTGGTATTTTTTCTCTTTTATTGGTGATATTTTCACTCTGTTGTTGCTTTTTTTTTTAATTTCAGTTTAAATTAAAAAGAAGTTTTTTTTTTAATTTCATGTTTGCATTTCTTGATACTTAGTTATTTCCGTGCAATTGGAGTTGTGTTCAGAAAGTCCTTTCTACACAAATGACTTCAAGAGTCTTACTTATTTTATGTTCCAAAAGGTTTTTTGTTTTAATGTTTAAATATTTGATCTTTTTCACTTTAATTTAGTATAGGGTGAGATATATGGGTCTAGATTTAATCTTCTTCATGGGGATAGCCATTTTCCCCAGCACAATTTATTTTTTAGTGTGTTTTTGCCCCTTTGTCAAAGATCAAAAATTGAACATCCTTGAAACTGTTTCTCTATGCTCTATTCTGTTCTGTTGATTCTTACATCTGTTTTTGTGCCAGTATCATGCTGTTTTTAATCACTGTAACTTTGTAATATAACTTGAAGCCCAGGATTATGATACCTTCCATTACAATCACAAAGACAGAGGGATGTACCACCAGTGATAAGGAGATTGGGTCTATGCTGTCATTTCTATCCAGGAAAAATAAATGTTTTCAGACTAGTTTAAGATTTATTGTCCTGTCTGTAGGTGGTAACAGATCAACCACAATAAAGAGACTGCCAAACCTATTTGATGGAAAGTTCGTGGCTCTATGTGAGTGTATGCATAGCCTTTCCAAATTAGCAAAGCCAAAGCACTCACCTGTCCACAAAATGAATTAGATATTTTATATAAAATGAAACAATACAAGCAAAATATTTCATTGGAATTGATACCAAGATCATCATCAGTCTTTTTGTTAATATCACTTAGTCCAATGATGTCTGTACCAAATGTTTTGTTTAGCAAAACTAATTTATTTTTCCAGTTGTAACAGGTGAAGTGTTGCTACAATAATTATGTATAACCTCTCACTTCAGAGCTCTGTAGCATTTCATAGTAATCATGTATTTTTTTGCCATGGCATCCATAGATCAGGAGGATTTGACTTGTGTAAATTGTAATTTGCTGGGCTAGATTTCATATTAATCACTCCAGTGGTTCAATACATTTTTAGTAAAGATTAAAATTTTAACTCAAAGATTTTTTAGTTTCAAAAAATATATTTATTCCAACTCAGAATTGATTAATTGATTAAAGTGATTCAATATCTTCCAAAATACTTCTTCACTTTAGAGTATATGAAATAACCTCAGGATTTAGTTTTGATCTGTGCTTAAGTGCTGCTTTTTTACTCTGAGAAGGTCCTAAGAGTACATGAGTTGATGAATTCTAACCATCCCTAAATGTTTCAAGAGACAGCCTTACATTAGCTTCTAAAAGCTATTTTTAATACTTTTCACTGGAAGTACTAAATATCTGAAAAATGAAAATAAATTTTTAAATTCTTCAGTACCTGACTAGTCATGTCCTGTTACATATATCATTTTCATTAATCATGAATTATTCATGCACCTACCTTAATTTTAATTATCAATTCAACAAAGTTAAAACTCACACTGTGCCTAAAAATATAAACACTATCACACTGAAGTTGAGAATGCATTATTCTTTATACATAATTGCTATCATGCTGTGGTTGGGTTGCCACCTTTTCCTGTGAAACCACTAAGAGGATCTGTATGTTATTGCCTTTAACATATGCACATTCTAGTTCCTTTTACTCTTGTTAAAAACAGACCCTCTTGGCAGTCTTCTTTTTCTAATTCCTTTCATCCTAGAAAGTTTATTAGTTTTGCTTTATAGAACGAGTCAGTATATAAATATCAATGATTGTCTCACCAAATATTCAACTCAGTAATTTATAGGAAGGACAGAAACCAAGGCCCCAGGAATCCAAATTACAAGTTCTCCTAGAAGCCATAGTAATTATAAAGCTCTGCTATAATTTACTGAGAATCAACTGGATCCATCAGATCACATATGGGGTGCTGCTTGACATTTCCTCTAGGAAGAGTAAGTGCTACTAAAATGAGATACCAGTTTCCCTTATTCCATTATATATTCCTAGAATAGTGGCCTAGTGTTTATTACTGTGTGGATCATATTTACAGGAAGAGAAAAACTGGCTGTGTCAGTATTCAAAACATGGTTCATTAAACAAATATATATACAAATATATATATAGTAAACAAATATATAAATTATATATATATAGTAAACAAATATGTATAAAAAGTACAATTAAACTTGTTGTTATCAATGTACTGGTAACAGACAATACTTTTAAAATTTACATTTCTGGTTAAAATGCAAATATAAATTAGTATAGAGTTAATCAGTAAATAAATGCTTTTTATTGATAATTTGTGATTGGATATACCCAACTTATATTCAAATTATATTCAATATATGTAACTTTAAAACCTGAGCTACATGATAAACTAAGTTAGAACAATTTCATCATTGTGTATAATTGGAAATATTACTAGATATCCATGCCAAGTGCATATTACTTTGAAGTTTTTATAAAAGAGCAGTGTAACAGCCAAAGTAAATGAAATACTAAGTCAGAAAAAGCAAATTTCAGAGTTTTATATATGAAATTATTTTATTAAAATATATATTAACTTATTTAAATTTCTAGTACCATTATGCACTAAGTACTGTTATTACAAAACATTTACAGATAAAGCAACTAGTGTTCAGAGGAGTTTTAAAAAAATCCAATGATTTAGGAGGAGCTAAAGATTGCTGATCAGTGAGCAACAAAATACAAAGCCTACTGAGAAAAACATCTCATATGCCAGAATAAAACATCCTGGAGAGATACAGACAGAGGGAGATGGATCCTCTTGACACAGGAAGAAATTAAAACATAAAAAACCTCGTCAAACATGCAGTCTGGGGGCTAAAATTGGAACAGCTAAAATTACTGAACATGCCGTTTTTGTTGCAACCTACCAAGTTTGCACCAGCCTAAATTTGCACCAGCCTGAATTTGTGCTGGCTGGCAGAATTGCCCAAACTTGTTCCCGACTCCACTCACAGGACCCATAGCTACACTGACATTGGTGAGCCCAATGGAGAGTGGAGCCACACTGAAGTTGGTAAGCCCAACAGAGAGTGGAGCCAGCAAGGGGACCTTCATTAATCCATGGTCAGTGCTGGGAATGAAATCCCCCCACCATGGGAAAGGTGCAACCAAATAGGCGACATGTTGGAATTGGGCAGGAGGAGCCTGAACTGGGAGTGACAGTGATTTCAGTTGGTTCCTCCCTCCCCAGAGCAAAGTCCTGGGATTTGCTTGTATGGCGTCACACCCCTGGCAGGGACCAAATAATCCATCTCAAATCAATTCCCTGTGTCTAGCACACACTAACCTGGTGAAGGCCTCTGAAGTTTGGCTGGCCCAGTGGGGAGGAGCAGGCATACCCAGCCTCTGCTTACACTTCAGTGACGAGTGCAGGCAGGAAAGGGCAGAGGTCCCTTGCCGGTGTGCTTCAGAGGAACTGTGGCCAACAGGGAAGGGGGCTGGGAACTCCACTGTACAACTGTGTGAAGGAGGCTGGGACCATGACAGGAGAGAGAGGCAAAAGGAGGCCCACAGCCCAGAACCCTGAGAACACTGATCCAGGAGAGGGAAAAACAAGGGAGACTGAGGGGGGCAAACATGCAACCTCAGACGTGGCTTCAATGGACATTAAAAGATATCTTTGGGACCTTGTAGACAAGCTCAAAACTGAAATATTAAATCAGTTGAAGCAAGATATGAGTAAAGAAATAAAAGAAACTCTAAGCATCTCTCAAGAAGACACAGACAGAAGAAGGGAAGAACACAAAAAAGGAGAAAAACATTCAATAAAGAATATAAAGAAAATATAGAATACATGAAGCAGATTCAGAGACTAGTAGAAAATTAAAAACTCCATTGAAAGCTTGCAAAACTCCTTAAAAGAAACTAAGGATAGACTATCAAAACTTGAAGACAAGTTTGCAACTTGTGATCATGAAAGGAAAGATCTCTTAAAAATAACAAGGAAACAGGCAGTAGCAATATAAAGGCTAGAAGATGACAAAAGAATCAATAATTTAAGAATAAGAAATGTGAACAAAGAAGCAGGAATATAAACAGATGAATTACAAAGACTATTAATGGAAATAATTAAGGAAAACTTCCCAAGCATGGGAAAAGAAAATGACATTCTGTTATGTGAGGCATACAGAACTCCAGCCACCTACAACCAAAACAGATCTACACCCAGACATATAATAATCAAGATACCAGAAATTCAATATAAAAACAGAATATTAAAAGCCATCAGAAAAAATAAACAGATTACCTATAAACATAAGCCCATCAAGATCATGGCAGACTTCTCGACACAGATCATCAGATCAAGAAGAGCTTGGAATGAAATATTCCAAGCCCTGAAAGAAAACAACCTCTAGCCCAGATTGATGTACCCTGCAAAACTGTCACTAGAAATTAATGGAGAAACAAGATAATTCCATGACAAAGAGGAACTGGGGGAATTTGTGACCACCAATCCAACCCTACAGAGAATACTGAAGGACATTCTAGAGAGAGAAAAAAAAACTACCAGGATTTTAGGAACAGTGGCAAAAAGGCCTCTTTGAGGAGAACAGGCAGTACAATGAAGGAGAAAACTAGACAAACAAAGGCAGAAAAATAGCACAGCAGAAATGAGGCAGAGAAGGTTGGCTAGAATCTCTAACATAGATGGCCTTGATACACTATATTGTTAATAGTGCACCAGGATTTAAAACCCACATTACTCACACCACTCTGCTTAGATGTATTATATTCTGTTCCAGTCATTCTACCTGTACTAGATTTGAGGGCATAGACAGTTATCCTGAAAATAACAGGATATAGTGCAGTAATCATCCTTAATTTCCTATTAACTTAATCTAAAGCTCTGTATAACCTACACTCTTTTACCATAACTGATTGTGATCGAATCTGGTCTGTTAGATCGCTGTTTTGTGTTGATAGATTTTATTCAAAGCTGTTATGATTGATAGTATCAAGTCTAGAGTATAGGCAACTGCACTGAAGATGACAAGATTCACTAGGATATCCACTCTGGTTTGATTATTACCTGCTTTGAAGTTTTATACTGTCTACAATGATTTATTTTTACTAATATTGTTATGTACTGCTATATTCAATTATACTGCTATATTCAGTTATGCCTGATGATATAGTCAATTCTATTGAAGATAAAAAGAAACAACACAGTAATCATTGTAGATCACCTTGTACTGTGGTTTTATATGACTTTTTGGTTTCATGTTTTTATAGGAATTTGTTTTGTTTTGTCTTGCTGTGTTTTGTTTTTCCCTCTAATACAGAAAGGATAGAAATACATGTAGAGACTCATGCATGCATAGCTGTTTACAGTCTCACTGTCTGAATATTTACTTTGTATGCTTTAATTTTGTAACTTGAACAATCATTTCTAAGAGGACAATATGTAATTTATCAACTAGTGATTTCTTACTGTTTATATTTTTTTTGAAGTTCTGTATTATCTCTACCCTTTACATGTTTTTTTTCTCTCTTTAAATAAAAAAAAATCCAAAGTTTTGAAATTTGAACTCAGGTAACCTGGTAGTAGAAGGTAATTTTAGAAGAGAGGAAATTTCACCTAGTTAATGAAAATAAAATGTGTGTATGTGTAGATATGCATCACAATATTATGTAAATGCAATGTACTCAATACTCAAATTATAAAAAACTTTACCTCAAGTTTTTCCAGCTTATTTGTGACATTTCTTTACTTCTATTTCAAATCAGAATTCCAAGCAGCTAAAACATATTCACTACTATTAAAAACTCTTGATTCTTCTTTCAATCATTTTTAATATAAATTTTACTGCAACAGAACAGATTCTCAGATAGTATGTATACCAAACACCCCTGAGTTTACCAGATGTGGTAATTTCTTTACAATGCTATTAACTTTATTGAAATGAAAGAATTGGTGGATCATATACAGGCTGTCATTCACTTATCATCACTCTGTTGAAAGTGGTTTAGTAAAATTATAACCAATGGTTTCTTGTATATCCCTAGAGAAAGATTTTAATTTTCACAACATTTAAGGCTTCTGTATGACAAAAGGTCACCTCTAATGAAGAAATAAAAGACAAGTCTGCTGATTTAAGAGCAATATACCAATTTGTTTCAAATTCATCTGTATGTTTTAACAAAAGTCAATAGTCTATGGGTATATTCAAATATTACTGTCTGTTTTTCCTCATTTATGCCCCAAAAGTCTTTTTTCAAAAATACTAGGCCCTATAGAGCCAGAAAAATGTACTCCTGCTGCTCAGTTCAAGTTAACAGAGACCAAGAGTGCTCTTATGCAGGATCTAGAGAGCAGATGGCTAGTAAAGCAAGGCCATGGTGACCAGCCATAAAAAAGCTTCTCCTGGGGTGTCTTAACAACAGCAGGAGTATTAGAGGCATTTCCTCTAGGGCCATCTGGCTTTGATTTTTTTAGCTATGTTTTCCGTCAACCAGAATCACAAAGTTAAGGAAGCAATAATTCTTCCCTAGTTACTGTAACTGTTGAAGCAAAATCACTAGTGTTTCTGAAGCTACTTGAAGAATATAGGGATTCATCTCATAGGAAGGTGTTCTTTTTGGTGTTAAAATATAAGTTTATATAAGAAAGGGCTTGTATGACTTTACACTGTCACTTAAAGCCAGTGTACATGTTTTTTTGGAATTGAGGAGCTTGAAATGAAGTTGAATTGTTTTATCCCTAGGATCACTGAAGATGCAGTTATTCCCTTACACCATTTGCAAAACATGCTTTTCAAAAGATAAATTACTTTCGGAAATGCATTCCTTACCTCACAATGCACCTGGGATATATTCTGACAATAATTGAAATATGTTTAGCGGTACCATGGTAATACATTCAGTTCTCATATACTAATCTCAGGAAGCTAATTGCATCCACATTGTTAGAGAAGCTTCCTCTCCTGGACAGGGACAGATGACTGACAAGGTCCAGTTAGAAAATCATTAAGACAAACAGGTAAATGAGCAGAAAGGGAAGATGAATTGAATGAAGATACACAAGTGTTTGCAAGTTTGCAATGAATAACTAGGTTCAAATCATTGGTTGTATATCAGTATAAAGAAAGGATTGATGATCCAACATCATCTATGGTACCACAGAGGTAGAAAAAGATGTCAGTCACAGAAATTTCTCTCAATATACAATGATTCAAATAAGACACTGAATTGTGGAAACAGTAAATCAAAGGGCCAAGAGTAAATTGTGGCTGATAACACAACCTAGATGCCACTGAGGAAATAAAGCCAAGATCATACGTACCATAGTTAAGAAAGTTCAGGACTTTGACCAGTTTATGCCACAAGAAGTACTGTTTTTTTCAACTGAAGGCAGACACTGCTAACAATGTATGCATAATAGAAATCCATGTCGTAGTTTTGTGCTTCCTGTGCAGTATATTTGTTGACTTTTGGCTTAATGGAAAAATTCAAAGACAGAGTAGAGCTTATGTTCTTTGTTTTTTGAGTTGTTCACAGCTTTATGTAGCTCCATGGGTCTTCCTTTTTATGTTTTAAAATAGGAGACCAATTTGTACCATATCTTGTATTTATTTTGACCTTTAAAGTGTTTATGATCAGGGTTGGAGATATAGCTCAGTGGCACAGCACCTGCTTGGCAAGCACAAAGTCCTAAGTTTGATTCCTGGTACCAAAATGAATAAATAAATACATACATACATACATACATACATACATACATAAAGTGTTCATGATCAGACCAAAAGGTCAGGTGGTTAAGAAAAATCAGATGGATTCAACTTGGTTGAATTTATTTTTTATATGAAACTTAACAAGATCTTTAAATGATATCATCACCATCATCCTGACACAATAGATTTCGTTCTATCAGGAAACTGATGATAATTAACTTATTATACCACAGTGTTTCAAACCTTATAAAATTTCAAATCAAAAGTGTAAATCTAATAATAAACATTTTTAGATCAAGCAAAGATAATAAATGAAAAATTTTGAGTACCTAAACATGTACTGGGTTATTCATTTTTTCTGAAATTAATGACAATGAGCAGAATATAGGATATCAAGAGAGAAATGGCTGTGTAATTTAATCAAAAATCATTCTGTTGTCAGGGATTAGTAATAGAGCTCAGTGGCAAGAGTTACTGGCATTTCCTGTGCTCCATGCCATGTTGGAACTTGGAGCACTGGGAAAACAAGCAGCCAGCTCACTGCTCTAGTAATCGGTAATAGCCTAGAATATATAAAGGCTCTTTTTATATATATACATAAAGAGAGAGAGAGAGAGAGATTCAGACAGAGATAGACAGAGGCAGACAGACAGACAGAGACAGAGACTGAGAGAAAATAGTCACTAGGTGATGTAGAACATCCAGAGCAAGTTGTACACCTTTCTGGACATAGACAAAGCTCAAAACACTTCTCAATAAGGCAGCACTCCCTCATGCATAACACATATTCCCTTGAAATAACCTATCTTGGTTCCCTAGTTGGATGTATGAAATTCATGTCTTATGAAGCTTCATAGAAGCAGAGAACATGGGGAATATGAGTAGTAATGAAGAGCTGTTATGCTTTCAAGAAATAGCCACTGGAATTTTAGAAAAATCAAGAAAGTCTAATGAGAAGCAGGCTATATGGTTGCTGATCTAAGATCTTGGAGAGAATAAATCTCATAATCCATAGCAAATCTAGAGACCTCCCACTTCACTGAAACCCACCAAATGTTTCCCCTCATCTAAAGAAAATGCATACTCTTGGTTTGGTGACAGTAGTGAACAGCATGTTATTGGATCTTGAATATACTTGAAATTTGTTAAGAAAATAGATACTAATTGTTTTGACCAGAAGAAAGTAACTATGTTATGTAATGTATATGTTGACAAATGTTACATCTCACAATTTATGGCATTCTAAAAACAATAAGATAATAAACAGTAATTAACCAGCCACATATATTTGCACATGCAATTATAAGCTCATTAGATTGAATAGTCCAACAGTGAGTATCTGTAGGCTAGAGAGCTGGAGAAATCAATAGCTGCTCACTCAATCCAAGTACCTTCAAAATAAAAAGAGTCAACAACATAACACGAGTCTGAGGCTGAAGGTCTGGGAGCCCTCTGGTGAATTACAGGTGCAAAAATGTGGTCCAAGCCAGAAGAATCTGGAACCTACTATCCATCAGCAATGGGAGCAGTAAAGTCCATGCACCCAGTCAACAAGGATTAAACATGAACATCTTTAGGAGTTTCCAATTTCTTGCACTTTTTGTTCTATCTGGTTCACCAACTTACTGGATGGTGCTATCCACATTTAGGGCAGATCATATACTCCTGTGCTGACTCACATGCCAATCATCTCTGAAAAAACCAAAAACTACACAACTAAAAGTATGCCTTATTAATTTTCTAGGTGATGCTCAATCCAATCAAGTTGAAACCCAGATTAATAGCAACATATATTTCTTCAGTAAATAACTAAGAAACAAAACACAAAGCAAATCTAAATATTACAAAAAATACATGTTAAAATTTTCAAACACTAAAATACACTATGAAGAACTAATGCTGATAAGTTGTAATTTTCTAAAATGAACAATAGCCATAAAAATAACACTAAACAAAAATAACTGCACAAGAAAAAAGAAAATCAAATTAAAAAGAATCATTGTATGAAATATTTCAAAACCCAAGGCAGCCCCAGGGCAAGAACCACCAGCCTTTCTTGAACTCCATGCCAATTTGGAACTTGGAGCACTGGGAAAACAAGCAGCCAGCTCACCGCTCTGGTAAGCAACTCTGGCCTGACAAGCCGCAGCCACCCCAGGGTGAGAACCACTAGCATTTCCTGAGTTCCGCACCACTTTAGAACTTAGCGCACTGGGAAAACAAGCAGCCAGTTCACTGCTCTGGTCATTGGCTGTGGGCCTGCTGTTCTGTGGGCTAACAATCAAACACATCCCCACACCACCTTTCCCCACCCCATTAGCAAGTGGGAGCCAGTGGTCTGAATATCTCTTGGGAGGATGAACATATGCAGTGTAGCAAGTAAGGGGAATTCCCTTCTACCATCTCTTTGAAGACAAATATTTTTATCACTGTTTTGCTCAGTTCTGATAAATGGAAATGCTCTATTCAATATTCTGTTTTTATAAGTTCAGTATTTCCTTAAATTTTGCTCTACCTGATTGAAAGAACAGCAAATGTGAAGAGAATGGGATGTACTATTGTGCCTATTGCTGTTGTCCTGGTGACCTTCTGTGAGGTTCTGTACCAGTTTCACTGCACTGTCTTGGATGGCTTTGTTCTGTCTTGTTCTGATGTATTTTGCTACTTTTAAAAAAAGGATAACAAAGTAACAAAATACTCCCCCAAAACTCCAAACACCACCAAAGCTGATCCATGGGGCATGGATGAGGAGAAACTCAAACAAAGCAACAGAATTTTATAAGGTGATTAAAAAGTAAGTAACAACAACAAAACAGATCAGTAAGGTGCTGAGCAACCTGAAACATGATACAACTAAATAGATAATGGACTTAAAAAGCAAAAGGAGGAAAAGAAAGTGCTCTAAAGGGTATAACTGCATGTATATTGAAGTGTGTAGGATTGATAACCATGTTGCAAACTTTTTGTTGGGACAGTGAACAGAACTCTTTGCAGCCTCACTGTTTCAATGTCCACTTTGTATGCTTTAATTTTGTAACTTGAACAACTATGTCTAAGAAGACAATATATAATTTATCAACTAGTGATTTCTTATTTTTTTTCTGAAATTCTGTATTGTTTCTACCCTTTTTTCTGCCTTGCTTTTTTTCTCTTTAAATAAAATTTTTTTAAAAAAGAAACATCTCAGTGGGAAACTAAAGTAGCAGTAAATAAAGTAAAACAGTTAATATCCTATTACAGGTTGCACATTTCTGTAGTCAACAATGGAGGAATTGTTTTAAGATTGACAAAACTTTTTAAAAAACTAGTATTTTAGTATACTGAAGCACCTAAAGAAAATTATTATTGTTATCTCAGTCAATGAAACAACATTTAAACATATTTGATAAAATTTAACACCAGTTGTAATTAAAGTAAAGCCAAATAAAAAACAGTAGCAATTTAAAAATTAGCAAAGAATTTTCTTTTAAGTGAATGTAGTCAACAAATACTCTACCACTAAGCTACAACCATAGATCAAGAACTTTCATTAGCAAATAACACATACAATAAATCTTCCATAAAATAGTTACCTTAACAATTGAGCTTTAAGAGCTTTCTGTTGAAAAACTAGAACAAAATGAAGATTCAAAGTATCGACAATCTGTTCAATATCTTGAATGACTGAACAAACATAATAAAATATAAAATGTAGTTAAATGCTACAAGAAAGAAAGAAATAATTATTCCCTGAAGGTACATCAGAGTCAAAACAAAAGAAAATAGAGATATAGATTAAAATGAGTAGGGCCCCAGTGAAGTTGATCAAGATTAACCAATACATATTTCATACCATCAGAAAATAGGAAGGAAACAAAAATTTTAAGTAATACAAGACCAATCAAAACTATGAGGAACATAAAACTATGAGGAACTTAAAACTTAGCAAAAATGTACATATTTTCAAGAGAAGTCTTGATTGAAACACAATATGTGTTTAAATATGCTCGGTGGTACAGTGCTGGCCTAACATGCATGATGATTTGATTGGATACTCAACAATGAAAAACAAAGACAAAATAAAAGAAAATAAATATTGAGAGATTTTTCTATATAGTGATTAAAATATTTATATACTAAATCAATTACAATAGCAATTAAAACTCCAAGGAGATGTTTTATGATCATTTACATGCTAATCTTAATATAAAAGTAAATGGGAGAGAGACCTCCACGACACACCTGTCAGAAGGGGGCCAAAAACATGACAAGACAGAGAAAGAACAAAAGGTCCCCAACTGCAGAACCAGGGAAAGTGAACCCAACAGAGGTAAATGCAGAGGAGGTTGAGAGCAGCAAACCTGTAATGTCAGAGACAGCCTCATCAGAAATAAAGAAATACCTCTGTGACCTCATTGTCAAATTTAAATCTGAAATTCTAACTCAGGTGAAGCAAGATATAAGAAGAATAATAAAAGAAGTCCTGGGTAATCCTCAAGTAGACACAAAGGAAAGAATAGAGGAACCCAGAGAAAGGAGAGAAGCCTTTGATGAAGAATATAAACAAAATCTAGAACATATGAAACAGATCCAAAGAGAATATCAGGAAATTAAAAACTCCATTGAAACCTGGCAAAACCTTTTAACAGAAACTAAAGACAAACTTTCAAAACTTGAAGATAGATTTGCAAAGTATGATCATGAAAGGAAGGAGCTCTTAAAAATAACAAGGAGCAAGGAAGCAATGACAAGAGGATTTATAACCTAAGAATAAAATATGTGAATGAAGATGCAGCAATGAATACAAATGAAATAAAAAGTCTATTCACAGAAATAATTAAGGAAAACTTCCCAAACATAGGTAATGGGAGTGAAGTTCAGATAAATGAGGCACACAGAACTCCAGCCAGCTACAACCAAAACAAATATATACCCAGACATATAATAATCAGGATCCCAGAAATCCATCACAAGAACAGAATATTAAAAGTGATCAGAGAAAAGAAACAGATTACCTATAAAGGAAAACTCATCAAAATCACAGCACACTTCTCAATGCAAACCATCAAATCAAGAAGAGCTTGGAGTGAAATATTCCAAGCCCTGAAAG